>CM062288.1:78137429-78737429 GCA_031216915.1 Pictodentalium vernedei | reverse complement strand
TTCGCACTTCCTCAGTTTTGATTTCGCTGAACACGAAGTTCGATAGATATTCCTCGACCTGGTTCGGACACTCTGGTGGGTTCCTCTTGCCCCTATCGTTTACCTTTTCCCAGTGCTTGACTAGTTCTAATGCGATTTGATCTCGCTCTTCTGTAACACTGCCATCTACTTTAATACTCTGTGGGCTATTCCACTTGTTACGTTTGTTAACCCGTTTCCAAAATACGTTCGAACTCGACCCGCCTGTCGTTCTTATCCTCCTAATAAGACTGCTATTTCGCTCTCTCCGGTTGTCGTCTTTAATCTTATTTACTTTATTTCGTGCTTGTTGGTATTCTTCCTTTGCTACCATAGCCTCATTGCTTTCCTCCCCCTTAAGTTTACTACTTCTCCTGTATGCCGCACATTTAGCTCTTCTAACCTCTATGGCCCTTTTCATTTCTTCGTTCACTCTGTACCCAAGTTCTGTACCCAAGTTCTCGTGTTGGCACACTTATCTTTCCTACACTTTCATTCCCTGCCTCCACTAGGCTCGCAAATATGACGTCGGCCATCTTCTGGACACTGCCGCCCTTGTGTACGGTTGCAAGCTTTGGTTTCAGTTTTTCTTCGAACTTCGCCCAGTCGTCATCCTTTTTGAGTTCCCAAAACTCCTTGAAGCTTCCCTTTGCTTTTATTTAGGTTTTTGGCCCTGATCCTCACTGTAATCCATTTTGCCTTCATCATCCACGTCTACCCCTATCACATCCCTCCATAAATTAATATCTGTCAGAATGTAGTCAATTATTGATTTTCTGTCGTTTCTCTCCCAGGTCCATTTTCCTTACATCTCGCGTCCCTGTTCAGAATCTTCAGACCGAGCTCATTTGTGAAGTTCAACAGCTTCCTTCCATTCCTGTTGACTTTCTTGTCTCCACCCCCTATGCTTTCTTCCTTATCACTTGTGTGTCCATTAAAGTCGCCCATCAGAATTATACCGAGCCCCTTGTTTTGTAGCTCTGTGATATTGGCCCTTAGTTTTGAGTATATTGAGTCATTCCACTCGGGTTTACTTCCGTCCACCGCACAGTACACAATCCCAAGGGCAATACTTTTGTTTCGCAGACTGATCTTTACCCATCCAATTTCTTTTGTCACCTCAGCCGAGGTGCTGACATCTTCCAGGTCTGTAATCAGCGTCGGTTTTAAATTATCTTTAATGTACATGCCTACCCTTCTTTTTTCTGGCCTTCCGTTCGCCCTACACCTACCCACACACACCCGCTTACTTGGTCTACACGTCCATCGTGTCTTACCCACGTCTCGCTTTAGCCCATGACACCAAACTCCTCTGCTTCGATCAATGTAGCAATTTCACTTACTTTCCAGTGGAGACACTGGGTGTTGCTATAACCCACTTTCTGGGTACCGAGGTTCATCTGGCGCTAGCCTTGGTAAACGTATTCTGCCCCCCCTCACTCGTGTTCACCCAACCTATGGCCACTCTAGTTATACTTGCCTCTGACCTCCCACCCCGCTCCTCTCCAAAAAGGCTCTGCTACCCGTAAAATTGTATCCCCCAATACCCGTGTCCCCATCCAGCTAAGATGCAGCCCATCACGCCCGTACATGTTCCCATTGCCCCAAAACGTGTCTCAATGGTCGATAATGGGTATTCCCAGATCAACACAGTAGTCTTCCAACTCTTCATTTAGCGCCAAAATCCTTGAGTTCCGTTCGTCCCCCACCTCCATGGACAGGGATGACTCCGGATTCGACAACCCTTGCATTCCTATTTAGCAGTTTGCCGACTAAGCCTCTATACGACTCAACCAAACTTACTGACCTTCTCTCCCTGATATTGTTGGTCCCCACATGGACCACCACTACCGGTTCCTGTCCTGACCCTGCCACAATGCTATCTACCCGGTCCCTGAGATCCTCCACCTTCGCCCCTGGAAAGCACAAGGCTGTTCGATTGGAACTATCAGGACCACAAACCACATTGTCAATCCCACGTACAATGCTGCTCCCCGCTACAACTAATTTTCTTCTTCTGGCCCAGTTCCTATATCATCTGCACCTCCTCTCGTTTTGCATGTCCCTGGCCCCCTCTTTCTCTTCACCGCCCCCCTTACCCCGTCTGGCCTATCAACATCAACAACCATCTCACACCCCTCAATTTCTCCCTCACTCTCGTCCCCAGGGGTATCATAATCTAAAACACTAAACCTGTTTTCTAAACACCGCCTAACAACCTTGGCAGCCTTACGCCGACTCTGGTTTCCGGACTCGGCGCAGCACTGTCCTGATGCCACCTTCCGAATTTTCCTACTAGAACCCCCCCCCCCCCCTCCTCAGTTACACCCCCACACCAAGCATTCTTCCCCCACGTTTCCTGCTTCCCAGTTTCCTCCTTGAGTCCACAACGACCTTCCACCCACCGTCCACCTCACCATCATAGGTAACCTTCAGCGGAGTAACTCCAGATACAACGGCCCTCCCCAACCTTCCTCTCAGCTCTACAATCTCCCGCTCGAATCCAACGCACTTCTCTAACAACTGTAAAATATCTCTGCAATTCGTACATACCCCACTACTCTCCATTGGCCGATCACAACCATACCTCATATTGCACTGTCTGCACGCCTCCTTATTCTCACTCTCCCCCACCTGCACCCCTCGACTTACCCCCCCCCCCCCCACCCCCCACCCCCACCCCCCAGACCTCCCTTAATACCCATACTTACCTCCGCCTGAACACCCGTCGTGCACTTACCATTCATGATTATAAATATTAAAAATAATCTAATGACCGAAAACGACAAAACACCACGGCAACAAACACACGAAAAATGGTAACTAAGGTAAACAAACAGCATAATTGAAAAAAAAAAACTATCAACTAAACCTCCTTGTTACACCCTACGACCCTCCCCAAACACACATGCAGAACTAAATATATAAAAAAAACTTCTCTGAAATAAAACTAATATTCAAAAAATACTTATAAACAGTTCCGAGTACACAATTCTCTTCTCTTCGTGAGTAGTATTCAATGACGAGCTACAAATAGTGAAGCATGCAATATATAACACAATACAGATCAAATGATTACAACTGGCAAAACAAGTGGTCAAACAAATGCAATGTCTCTCAACCGTTTTCGTCGTTTTATTTGCAGTGACTCAAAAAGTACAGAGTGCGAGTGCGTGCTTACTGGGCAATTATCGCATTCACCCGCCTTCGGAAATCCTCGTAAATTACCAAATGCAACTTTACCCTATTACGTAGCCCATAAGTACTTTTCAATTGACCACTGAACAGTGTTCAATTGACCAACCGATAGCAAGAAACGTCAGCCAACAAGCAGAAAATTTCACCAACGAGAAGGAAAAACTGAGCAGTCTGACGCGTTGCCTCGACAAACAAACAATAAGCATAAAACGGGACCCAGAAGCAGAAGCTCTCACCAACAGGGAGAACTTCCTAACAGCAGCCGCGACAAACAACTAAAACGGCGACCATAAGCAAGGTCTGATCATATCCTTTCAGTCATAACTCCCCAAAAAGTGTTCATTGATCAGAGATTTCATTTAAGAATTGAATGCAATTTTTATAATTTTTATTGGAGTATGTATGAACGTGTGGGAATGGATACAAATTATGTATGAATCCCGAAAGGATTCATACCCTTTGTACCCATTCCCACACGTTCATACTCCAATAAAGATTATAAAAATTGCATTCAATCCTAATAATTACATCCCGTAACTGTTTAAACTACTTTTTACCAAACAACAAAGCGGAAAGACGAAATAAAAAATGTACGAACGAACGAGGCAAAAAAACACCCTCACACAAAATACAAAGCGTACAACTCTGAGTTGAGCGCTGTTTTTCGGCATTGACCCAAATTTGTCAAATTGCCGTCTATCGCAACGAAACTTGGAATGTTCAAAACAATTTTAACGGGCTATATGCCACAGTTGGGAAATGTCACCAAAGAAACAGCAGCGGAGTTGATCACTGCGAGAGGCGCTAAAAGTTAAGAACCCGCCCAAACACTGCCCGAATTACATTCTGTCAACTGCGCTCTGCCGTAAATGCGGGTCAAAGTTCGACCAAATGTATTCATTGGAAAATGAATTACATTTGGTCATGACGTTTTCATCCAGCTGACCAATGAGAATTCAGTATTTGGATCCAAAACGTATAACTACATTAACAATGTAATTATTCAGTCATGACTCCCCAAAAAGTGTTCATTGATCTGAGATTTCATATCGTTTTGTAATCAAAATCGACCAAAAAAGTGTTCATTCCATCACATATTTCATATCGATTGGCTATTGATTACTATTCAATGGTAATCAATTTGATTAGTTTAATCTCCGGTTAGTATCGATTGTTACAAATGCAATATATCTCAGATGTTTCCATCGTTGTATTTGTAGTGACTCGTAAAAAATACGAGTACGTGCTAATTTGGCAAATATCGCATTTGTCCGCTTTTGGAAATTCTCGTAAATTACTGAAGGCAACTTTTTTTCTTTTTTTTTTCCATTTTTTTTTTATTCAGATGAAATAAAATACATATACAAATAGGTAAAAACATATAGACACACAATCAGTGTACAGCAAGTATATAATTTACACGATTACATATGTATACAAAAGTCTTCCTGTGTGAAGTTGTTTTCCATCACATTTCTGCTCTCTAACCAAGGCTATCATTTTTAGGTGTTTCGAGACAGAAATATACACTAATAACAGTTACTGCTGGTGACACAATGCCAAAATGTTGCCGCAGGCGAAGCCTTACTGTATGGGGACTACAAATAAAAAAATAAAAAAAAGGAAAGAGAAAGTCGAGGTCTATGATCCAGTAACTGACACATTTACTGAAGAAGGAGGATAAAACAGTCCTTTGAAAAGTTCCCATCTTGTTCGTATTAGTCGAGATTTTTTGGGTGAATACATGTGAAGGGAGTATAATTCCAATTCACAATATCGACGCAGAATTTCAGTTAGCCCTTGAAAGCTGGGCTGACACCTTCTCACCTTGCAGGAATAAATTAACTTTTTGTACAGAAGAACTAGAAGAGAAAGATTATTTTCTTGAGACCACAAAGTGTTATCATTAGTATTATTATCATTATTATTGTTATTATTATTATAGCCAATAAGGATAAAGTGTGGTGTCAGTGGCAATAGAACACCACATTGTTCGTTCAATTTTTCAGCGAGCTGTAATAGGACTGACTTTGACATGGGACATTCAAAGAACAAATGTGACACAGTTTCTTTGGTGTTGAAGCAGAATGTACACAGTTCAGTTTCCGAAAATTTACATTTAAAAAGACGGGAATTAGTATATAGAGCGCCATTTAGAATTTTGTAGTGTAGGGTTTGGAGATAAATATCGTCTGTGATTATGAAAGGGCGTTTGTATATCAATCTCCAATGCTCCTGTGTGAGATCAGTATGCAAACGCTCATTCCATTTTTGTTGAGAATGAACAGGATCGGAAATCGCTTTTTTGCAGAAATAACAGATAAAATGTTTTATTGACCGTTTTCGTTTCTTTCAGTTTCTCAATTTGTGGATTCAGAACACAGTTGGACTTTTTTTCCCTTTCAATTTTTTTTCCGCCACAGCCTTGGAATCGCCCTGTTTATCCCCTGGAAGACAGTGAATGGTGTTTTGATATCGTATTTTGTGGAAAATTCCTCAAACGTTAAGAAGCCTCCTCTCTCACTCAAGAGGTCATTTAAAAAGAATACACCTTTATCACACCAAGTCTGATTGAAAATATATCTATTTTCGATTCTGACACTTCTGTTATAGAAAATTGGTTGAGAAAGAATTTCTACGGAGTCTGTGGGTGGTTCGTTATCCAATAGCGACCAGGATGTGGGGACGTCTTTCCAAAAACTGTTTGCGTTCTCACCGATTTTTATTAACCCCTCTTTGTGTAAATGCCAAATTTTGTCGTTGCCATATTGTTCGAAGTCATCTAAAATAAGGGTTTTCCAGGGTGATATTATGTTGGGATCAATCAGTTTCTTAATCCAAAATATTTTTAGAGAATGGCTGTATGACCGAATATCTGGAAACTTAAGCCCTCCATTAGAAACCTGATTTATAAGAACCCTACGTTTGATCTTTTCATTTTTACCCTCCCACAAATAATGAAACAGTTTGGATTGCATTGCATCTAACATATTGTCAGGCGGTTTTGGAAGGACCGATAGACAGTGTATGAGTATTGGTAAAGTCAGCGTTTTTACGACGGCAGTTTTCCCAATTAGGGTAAGATTTCTAAACGACCAGTCGTTCAAAAGTTTTTCCACCTTTCTAGATTTTTCAATGTAATTTTGAATTATGCAATTTTCACTAAATATATCATACATTATACCCAATATGGTGAATTTCCCATTATTGTTCCACTGAACATTTCGTTTCGTGGCAATCTTTTTACACGACCCTTTTTCAGACCCAATCCATACAATCTGAGTCTTTTCAAAGTTGGCTTTAAGGCCTGACTCCTCTGCAAAAGAGTTAACAATCTCCAGAGCCACGTTTAATGCCTGGGAGTCGTTACTCAAAAATAGAGTCGAGTCGTCAGCATAATGACTTATGAGATGTTCCGAGTGGTTTATTTTGATACCGTTGATATTAGGGTTGTTTTTAAGTGCGGCACTCAATATCTCGACGCTCAAAATAAATAAATACGGCGAAAGGGGATCGCCCTGTCTTACTCCTCTCTCCAGGTTGATTTTTTCAGAGCAGTGCCCATTATTGAGGACATAGCTAAAGATATTTGAATAAAAAGTACGAAACCAATTTATAATAGAAGGTCCGAAGTTGAGGAACTGTAACGTTTTTTCTATAAACGACCATTCAAGTGAATCGAAAGCTTTCTCAAAATCTAGAAGAACAAGAATTCCAGCAATATTTAGTTTCTCGCACTTTTCTATCAGGTCAAACGTTAGTCTTGTGGATTCTCCGATATATCTCCCTTTCATGAACCCAAGCCGAGTTTCTGATATGAGTTTCGGTAGTACAGTCTTAACACGATTTGCTATAGCAGCCGAGGCAATTTTTGTATCTACATTAATTAGTGAAATGGGACGCCAGTTTTTTATGAATTCTTTTGGTTTGTTTTGCTTTGGAATGCAAGTAATAATGCCAGTTCGTGCGGATTGGATAGTTCCTTTACACTGTATCCATGATTTAGGGACTTGACCAGAAAGGAGCCAATATCCTTCCAGAAGAATTTATAGAACTCCGCGGTAAATCCGTCTGATCCGGGCGTTTTATTATTTTTCATTGATTTTAAGGCTCTTAAACACTCAGAGTTTGTTAAAAGGCCCTCCAAGGAGTCACTGTCCTCGTCGTCTAAAAACTGTAAAAAGGGGTTGGATTTGTCAAAGAACGGGTCATTTTCCTTGGAACTGTTTGACAGGCTTAATTTGGAGGAGTATAAATCTTCGTAGAAACGCTTTTGTTCATTTAAAATTTCGGATATGTTTTCCGTAATCAAGCCAGAGCCCGTTACAAGTTTAGTTATAGTTTTTTCCGTGTAATGGCGTTTTTCTAGATTACAGAAGTACTTTGTTGATTTCTCCCCTTCTACTTTCCATCTCGATTTTGCTCTCAGAATCATGCCTTTAATTCTTTTGTTTCTAATGGTTAGGAGTTCATTTTTAAGGGTTTCAATTACGGTACTTACTGACAAGTCGCCACTATCGAGCACGGTGTATAAGGTTTCAAGTCTTTGCTCAATTTCAGCCAGGCGATTGTTCGTTGTACGTTTCATCTTAGAAGAATAAGAGATGGTTTTTCCTCTTATCATTAGCTTCAAAGTTTCCCAAAATAATTGGTCGTTAATAGTAAATGGCTGATTATTATTATTATTATTATTATTATTATTATTATTATTATTATTATTATTATTATTGTCATCATTATTGCTACCGTTGTTATCTGAAACTGAGTACTGAAGAACAGTCTCAGCAATTGTAGATTTTACTAATGTCACGTATTCCGGATCGTTCAGCAGGCTGTTATTGAACTTCCAAATGCCCCTTCCTCTTGGCTGATTAATAAAGGAGAGGGTTAAGGCTACAGGGTTGTGATCTGATTTGTAACGTATATGAATTTCTGAAATATTTGTAGGTCAGTGGACATGAGGAAATAGTCTAACCTCGCCATTTTATTACCAGGGCCTTTCCACGTGTAGCGTTTTAAATGTTTGTTTTCTTCCCTCCAGACATCGCATAGGTCGAATTTTTCCATTAGAGAATGAATTTTCTCATTTGCCCTAACATTGTTTTTGTGACCGTAATTTATCGTGTCAATATCGTAATTTTGTGGTACATTCCAATCTCCTCCAACCAATATGGAGCAGTTCCCAATTCTCTCAATTTTATTAATAAGATTGTCAAAGAATTTTGGATTGTCTTCATTGGGGGCATACACGGCAGCAAGGGTGATTCTTTGGTCCTGAATCGTCATATCAAGAATGATGAAATTGCCTCCGGGATCTTTTATTGTATTATGAATCTGGAGCATGAATGTATTTTTGAACATGACGGCCACTCCCCTACTTGAGCTTGAGTGAGAGCAGAAGATAGCTTCGTAACCCCATTCTGATTTCCACGTATTCTCGATTTCTAGGGTTGAATGAGTGTCGACCAGAAGAGCTATATCGAATTTATCCCTGCAACGAGAGAAGATGTCTCTGCGCTTTGTTGTTTCAGAAAAAAGACCTCGGCAATTAAGGCTTCCGATAACGATATTATTCATAAAATGTTTTAGTGGGTCTCATCGTGTCCTTGCAACAGTTCTGTGGATAAAGTTTTAAATACCAGTGGAGATAGAAAGATATTAAGTAAAGAACCAGAAAAATGAATAAAGAGAACTCTAGTCTAAATATTTTATAACAGAATAACTGGGAATGAAAATATCTGAATTTTATTTTTTTAGAAAACAAAAACAAGATTCCTAACGGAAACATCGGGTAGTTTTGAAATACAGTAACCGGGTTTACCTAATAAATTTTGACGTATAAATTTATCCAAACAGCGGGGGGATGGAAAAAGAAGAGGACAAAACAGTAGGAAGTACAAGGATGCCAGAGGAGCTCCCTAGCTTGCAGCTCAATCGGACGGATAGTGAAAACCAAGTAGTAAATGTGTATAAAGTGTATTAAGTCAGTGCATTACCGCAACACAGTGTGTGTGTCATTGTGTGGGAGGGGGTGGGGGGGGGAGTGATTGAGTGGACAATGAAGGATGGATTTTGTTTTGGTGGGTTGCAGGTAAAGGGTAAACAAAATTCTGCATACAAGTTATTTCTGAGGGTTGCAGGTAAAGGGTAAACAAAATTCTGCATACAAGTTATTGATAGGCCCCAACCTGAAATTCTTTCAGTTCAAGGCCTATCAACAACTTGTTTGCCACATTCTGATGAGATTTTAAATGCTCTGTAATGCTATAGATTGCATAACGGTGCATGAAAAACAAAAGCGATAAACGATGAAAGACAATGCGCCTTGATCAGTGCTAAAAAAGTAATTGTTTCCATTTAACCCTTGTGGTGTCTTCAATGTCAGCTCAATGACAGCATTGATGGATTTTGTTTTGGAGGGTTGCAGGTAAAGGGTAAACAAAATTCTGCATACAAGTTATTGATAGGCCCTGACCTGAAATTCTTTCAGGTCAAGGCCTATCAACAACTTGTATGCCACATTCTGATGAGATCTTAAATGCTCTGTAATGTTATAGATTGCATAACGGTGCATGAAAAACAAAAGCGATGAACGATGAAAGACAATGCACCTTGATCAGTGCTAACAAAGTAATGGTTTCCATTTAACCCTTGTGGTGTCTTCCATGTCAACTCAATGACAACAGTTGGAAGAGTCCATATTTATTATTTGGGGGTTGACCAATCAATATTTTCAACGTACGTCCTTAGGAATGAATGAATGAATGAATGAATGGATGAAACCCACTCACTCATCCACCCACCCATTCATTCCTTGATGGATGAATTAGCGGATGAATAAACGAATGAAAAAACTGATGACCCCCTAAAGCCAACGACCAGGGTGAAAGAATAAATCGACTGACAGGCGGACGAGCGACTGACAATCGCAGAAGGAGGACGAAAGAATGAAACGAATGGATGAAAGTATTAAGTTCTCCCCAATCCACCGTACTTTCCTGAAAACACTGAATAAGATTAATGAATTTCGTACTCACCAATCAACCCTATTTCACACTGAATCCACTGTCCGAATGAATAAAACGAATGAAACAAATGAATGAATGAATGCATGAAACAAATGAATGGTTGAATGAATGAAACGAATGAAACGAAACGAATGAATGAAACGAATGAATGAATGAATGAATGAATGAATGAATGAATGAATGAATGAATGAATGAATGAATGAATGAATGAATGAATGAAACCCACTCACTCATCCACCCACCCATTCATTCCTTCATGAATGAATTAGCAGATCAATAAACGAATGAAAGAACTGATGACTCTCTGAAGCCAACGTCCAGGATGAAAGAATAAATCGACCGACAGGCGGACGAGCGACTGACAATCGCAGGGGGACGAAAGAATGAAACGAATGGATGAAAGTATTAGGTTCTCGACAATCCACCTTTCCTGAAAAACATTAAATATGATTAATGAATTTACTGAAGGCAACTTCGTGTATATTTCAAAACAAACCTTGCCCATCACTTCGTTTGTGGGATCCAATAAAAGTCGGTTGTTATTAACAAAAAGCGAGCACATTAGTAATATTTCGGAATGTGATCCAATAAAAGTCGTAAGTTATCAATAAAAGGCCGGTACACAAGTTGTTCTATATTCTCATGTATTGCTTTTTTATCAGCATTTGCCATGGGAAGGTCTCGAGTTTTGCAGTTGGTTTGTACAAAATAACTTTTCCCTCGGCCAGGTATTTACTATATAGTCATAGTTGCTGATAGCGACGTGCTTGAAAAATTTCGTGAGAGAATGACAATATAATTTTGACATGCGCTGTAGCATGGTTCTATAAATCAGATTTCATTTCGACATGTGCCGTAATGTGGCTCAAATGCAAAAATCGCTTGAACATAACCATTAACTTCAACACGTGTTATACCCTCGATACAGACATTCACCTAAAAGCGGGCAGTAAGTTGAGAGCAGAGCGAGGAGGTTGATATGGGCAGGGGCTCAACAGAAGCGTTGTATTCGGGAATTAATTTTGACTTGGTTGTGCTACCCTGCCCATCAAAGAGACAATTTCGCAATTTTTTTTTTCCAAATGCGCTCATTAAACGACAATATATGTGTTCCAAATAATATTTTTTGTTTTTAAAACAGTATACATCATTGATTTACCTAAAAGTGGATATGGCATCCGGGCTCAATTGAAGCATTTTATGTATTCAATCACATATAATTTCGATTTGTGTTGTACCTTAATATAAGTGTTTGCCTCAAAGTGGGCGAAGGGTGGAAATAGAGTGGATCTGAGTGGTGCAGTCAGTCTCGCTAACTGAATTAACATGCTAACCTGTCACCCCTCACCTGGGCATAATAGCATATCTCAGTGGTGACACCCAGCCGACTGGAGTGTCTTGTTCACGGGTGAAATCTGAATGTCGGGACTCCGGTATTTATGTACACTAAAGCCTACCCTTGATTTCAATAATTATCAAATACCGGCTTTTATCCAACTGAACACACAGAATTAAAAACAAACATCTGCTCAAATCTATACAGTTTGGTTTGTTTGATAATGGTTTTCCCTGTTATTTTCTTCTCTTCTATGAATTATTGGATCGATAGAATACTCCCGTAAACAAGCCTTTCGTTCCATACACTTCATCTGTTTTTATAGCACCATTTGGAAAATACATTATTATTTTCAACATTGTTTCCGGCATAAAGAAGTGCGCTTATGTAGTTTGAAAAAATAATTCCATTAGATGCAGCGTCCTCTTCAATCGTTTTCTCAATTTTCGTAATTTGCGTAAATAATAAATTGTTAAAACCATCGTCACATATTCAGCTACTCCTTTGTGTGGCCAATGATTTGTCAATATTATAAGGATGTCTTTCTTAAACATTTCAGAACATGTTTCCCAGGAAAATGTCTGAATTGTTCGTAATAATGAGTTCCGATTACTTCATTCGTCTGCGTTGGAACCTGCTCTGTCAATTTACTGAGACATGGCAATGTTTCTTTTTAACCATTGAGGTCCAACGACCTTGTTAACAGCCAGGGTCACATCGTGTGGGACTGTTTTACGGGTGAAGGAAGCCGCAATCCACGGAAAGATCCACCGAGCAGCCGAAATCGACTGTCAAACTCTCCGTCTTACTGACCAGGTAGATGGAAACTTAGGAGTGTCGTCACCTCCTCTCACTTTGGGCTGTCGGGATTAAGCGTTTGCCCAAGGGATATCACAGATGACGCGGATATGGATGGACCTTCGACCTTAATGTTTAAGTTACAATGTTCTAACCACGAATCCACCACGCTTCTGTGACGTGGCAATGGTCTCAACACATTTTTGTACAAAGACATAAGAATCATATTATGCTCTGTCGTTGGGGTGTGGTAGAGCATTGGTCAGCATGTCAACTAGTGGAATGGTGAGTTCGATTCTTGTCAGGTTTACTTGCGCGATGTGGTTAAGCAAACCCTTCTTACTCGTCTGGAAACATTGTGTACTTAGTCACATGGCATGACTTAACCCTTTTGTGTTGCTTAACGGCCGAAACGATCATCGCTGTCGCACAAAAATCGCCATTCAGTTTTCATTTTTTTTATCTCAAAACAATAGCTTATGACCCTGTATTGAACGTACTCTTTGAGCTCAGTCCAATGAGGGGTCATGAGCTATGTTATTCGGGAATTGTGTTTGTAAGTGTCGTCTTCCTCTCGTGTTAGGTAAAGAGTTAGTGTTGCACGAATGACGTACTTACTATTGATTGGTTGAACCCTAGAAAGTTTTACAATCAATTGCTTTTGCACGACGACAACTGTAAAATCCTTATCTGCACTTTACTTCCTACTGGCGTAAAAACTGATTCAGACGAGTATGGGTGCTGAGAAAATAGTAGAACTTCAATGACGTGATCGTCTGGAGTACCGGTACCCAGAAAATGAAACTGTACAGGCTTGTCTGAATTTGTTTTATAGATAGACATACAATAGAAACGAGCGGAGACATATGCCGACATGAATCAAGGAGATTCACGATTGTTTTGTTTTTTGATTTCCAAGTTCTTAACAATCTGATGGGACTATTTTGTCGCACACCGTACCAGCTGACCCTGTGTTCCCAAAACATATCGTTCTCTTTTCTGTAACGATTTATCTTCTTGCGTCTATGAAACCCTATGATACACAATTAGTTTGCTTTGCTAATGAACACATCGTCTGGTTCTTTTTAGGGCGTAGGGCGTGTTGGACAAAATCTCAACGCAAAAGCTTACAACACAGAAACGATAAAGAAAAATGTTAAAAGTGGACAAAAGTGCACAAGATACAAAACCTCAGAGATAGTAATATAAAACCATCGAAACTTGATTTTTCAAGAGAAGTAGCAAAGGTGACTAAATTATCTCAATTTGAAAGAAAAGTATATTATGTAACTTTCTGTATTGCACCGATGCAACAATATGCTTACGTTAACCCTTTGCCTAACGTAACGGCGAAAACCGGCCAGAGCTATTCACAAGATATCGTCAATTAATTTTCATTACTTTTTTCACTTTTTGTCTCAAAAAATAGGTTATGACCCCTCCTTATAACGTGGTCGTTGAGCTCGTCCCATTGAGGGGTCATAACCTATGTTTTGAGACAAAAAAATGAACAAAATCAATTATTCATTAATTTTGTTTGCAAGTGTAGTCTGTTTTTCGTGTTAGATGCATGGTTAACCAAACAATACAGAGAATGAAGGGCACAACTCTCAAGTTTCATATTGATTTTCCGAGTGCTGGTCATCTCGTCCCACCATTAATTTGTTAATTACTTAGTCGATTCAACAGTTTAGTTTACTCGCTCCAATCTTCTAGTCCAATCACCCAAAACATCTAGTCAACTCGCCTCTGTGTACCAAGTCAACTCGCTCTGTGTCCCAAGTCGGCTCGACCACATCATTCCATTTAACTCTCTCCCACTCACTCAAAATAAATAAATTAAGTAAATAAATAAATGTTTTTTTTTATTTAAGAAAATGAATGTTTGTTCGCATAATTTTTTTAGATTAAATCAGACTTTTTCAAGTTATTCCTACGGGTTACCATCACAATATCCACTCCATCTGGTTTTCACCCAGATAAAGAACTGCATAAGCATTATCTGTGAATAATTACATCCTTACTGGTGTGTTCAAGAACTGGAACCCTTCTTAAGCCGAACACCCAAAACATATATTTGCTTAAATTTATTAAATTTTGTTCTATTTGGCTGGGTGACAGGAACAAAATATGAAAAGGTGTACTGTTTTCCTTATATATAATCTGTTGTGTTTTCTTGCATTAGTTATTCCCCGATCCTTATTCGACATTCCTTATCAATCGATAAAATAACGAATGTCGAATAATGAACAATGATTAAGTAACGGATAGTGACATCCGGTCTATTTACAACGTAGAAGCAGTTTTACTTTTTTCTTGATCGTGGTACCACACGAACCCACCCATAATCATTAATCACATCCACTCAGTATCATTCCACAATCAGCTCCGCGTAAGATAAGATACAGTTAAAACTAGAAGTCCTGTCCTGAAATACGCACAAATAGCACGTTGATATGCGCGTTAATGTACGCGTTATCGCCCAAGTAAAGCTATCAAATTCTGTACATATGACCCGTGCACAAGCAATGTTTCAGCCAATGGATCTCCGGGTAACCCGGAGGTCCATTGGCAGAAACATTGCATGTGTTTGCTATGAGTAACTAGGAGAACCTGCCGTGCTTTGGATGCCATTCGATATGGCAATTGCGCGCAATTCCATCGCGCAATTAAGCCTAGATAAGCGCACTATTCGTGACAGGACTTCTAGTTTTAACTGTATTTATTGTATCTTTATCAACAGAGATTATTATTATCCCTGATAGGTTAGGGTGCGAGATGAGGAAATCTCACCCGAGGGCAAAATATTTGGGCCAGACACGAGTCTGGATGAGTGGCTGAACCAAATATCTTGTCCCGAGGGTGAAATGTCCCCATCTATCACACACCCCCATCAGGGATAATTCATCTCCCCCACCAAAACACCCTGCCATCATCAAAAGTAATTCGGGGCACGTGTAGCTATACCAAACAATGTTGTTGTCCATTTCTGAAAAAAATGATTTGCTTATCGGAAAGAGCGCACAAAAGTTCAGTATATACCAGAGGTTTATACCACGAAATTAAATCCCAGCGCCGGCAAGACAGGGGTTAAATATACTATTAAAAAAAGTAGGGGATATCCAGACTGACGTTGATATTTTCGGAAAATGGCATTGGATACACGTGATTGGACACATCAATATGTTACCCAAGTTTCGTGTGGATCATGAACGTCACCGACCTACGAAAACTTCGTGCAGGTTTTCCGCACGAGCACCTCGGTAATGTCTATGGGGTACGTTTTGAAATGTTCATTTGTACTGGACGGGCTTCTTCGGAGGTCTCATCGTTCTTTTCTTGGTATAAACTCGTTCATCAATAATTTCTGGTCGAAACGTAACTTTTGAGGCAGGCGAAGACAGACACGTGACGGACGTTCACGTGCCGTTGGCATGTCGGAAGCTGGCAACAGACAACAGTGACTAAAATTTTCAACTTTACTCAATCGGTGATTAGTAGGTTGTAGTAACGCTACCGTCGGCCAGACAATGCTGGAAGCAAACGTCGGTCAGATCGTCCAAGGTCGACAACTGCTAACCAGGATCGTTTCACCCGAACCACAGCACTACGTACCCGCCACTAAAGTGCCTCAGAAATTGGACAGCAGCTGCACCGAGCGACAAATGTACGAGTCAGCGATCCGAAATCGCCTACACTGCTGGAATGTGTACGCTCGACGACCTCGAATAATTCCACGTTTGACTGAATGTCACATTGCAGCAAGGCGCAATTGGCAGGAGCACGACAGCGCTGGAACAATCGTCCGTGGAGCAACGTTATGTTTTCCGATCAATCGAGGTTCACTCTCGACTTCCACGACAGGCGAAATAGATTGTGGCGGCAATAGAACGAACGATACGATGAGGTAATCGTTAGACAGCACGATCATTTTGGCGGTGGATCGATTACGGTGTGGGAAGCTATAACCATGACAAGCAGAACAGCATTACATGTCATCAAAGGGCGTGCCTCAGAGATGTACTACCGTGAAACATGTTAGCAGCTCATTTGTGCCATTTGCGCGACGTCACGGCAGTCGATTCATTTTTCAAGATGACAATGCAAGAGCACACAGTGGACGTGTCGCTACAGCGTTTCTCCACGTGCAGAACATGACTATACTACCTTGGCCAGCATTAATTCCAGGCCTTTCACCAGTCGGGCACTTCTGTGGACATGCTTGACAGGCGCCAACGGCAACGCCAACAGCCCCCTACCAATGTACAGGAACTCATCCGCTGCACTGCAGGAAGAATGGAATAACGTCAGTCAAACTGATTTTGAACGTTTGGTGAGACGTATGCCACGTCGGGTCTGCGCTAGTCGCCTGAACAGAGGAGGATTTACAAGGTATTGAGGTCTTGGACTGAATGCGGTAACTTCTCTGACTGACCGTCCATGTCTTTTACAGCACAGTGCATGGAACGTGTGCCTATCAGACACCCACCTATCGCTGAAATCATTCACCCGATGTCACAGTGCAATGCCTCAGCTGTCTCTGTGATGAATATATATAGTGTCGTCATGCTCGGAAGTTTACTTCCTTCTAAGCGGCTTTCATTTTTGACTAATTCTTATTCCTTTACGTTAAGTGCCGTACCAATGTGTATCGCGCCATGGGAACGTAAAATTTAGCGCATATACCCATTGGTATATTGAATTTAGCGGTATTGTTTGTCCATAATACGGTATTGTTTGTCCATAATTTACAATTAAAAACAGTGAACAACCTGTAATGCGGAACATATCTTTACTTGTTGCCTCCCAAGGAAGATATGTATCGGCGATTTTATAGACGGGTTCGTGATTATGAGCTAGGCGGCCACTTGCCAAATAATAAATCGATCTGTAAGACGTACGCGATTCTCGATCAATTTTATAATTCCCATTCAACAATTAGGATCTGTGTGACGCTAAATTTTACGTTCCCATGACGCGATACACATTGGTACGGCACTTAACGTAACGGAATAAGAATTAGTCAAAAATGAAAGCCGCTTAGAAGGAAGTAAACTTCCGAGCATGACGGCAATTTGACGAAGTTATATAAAATATTTGGTGAAGTGTATATATATATATATATATATATATTTCTTTTATCAAATATCCCCTACTTTTTGGAATAGTATATTTGTAGCGAAAAAAAACACTGACCATTCCGATGACGTCATATTATGTATTCTACAATGTATTCGCATAACTTTTCGGCGGGAATTTCGACAACTCTCTCCACGCATAATGGCGTTTACCCCAAAAATCATATAAACGAGTCAAGTGTCCTTTCGTTTTGCGGTCTGTGTTTTTATTTATTTTTTCTTCGACAAACGTTCGCCTGCTAATATTTCTGAAACGTGACATCATGTTGTTTGTTTACAGAAGAACGTGCGATGATTGAATAGTCATTAAATATGCTAATAAACCCGTCACGTAGATCATGTGAAATTGTTATTGTACCTGTTGGAAGAGGGTGTGAGATGGAAAAATGTCATCCGAGGGCTAGATATCCAAATTGCGGAGTGTCTAGACCAAATATCTTGTCCCGATGGTAAAATGTCCCCATCTCACACCCACCCCATCAGAGATAATTGTTGTGCCCTCCATCAAAACACCCTGGTGTCATCTAAAGTAATTCAGCACACATGTAGCTATATCGAACAATTTGTTGTACATTTCTGAATAGAACTGATTTGCTTATCGGAAAGCGCGCACAACAGTTCTGTATATGCCCCAGGTATATACTACGAAATTAAATCCCAACGCCGACAAGACAGGAGTTAACGATTTGAAGCGAAATTAACATTGACACATTCTAATGACGTCATATTATGAATTCTGCCGTGTATTTGCACAACCTTCCTTCGAGAACTTCGTTCAACACTCTCCACTCGCAATGGCGTTCACCCACAAAATTCATATAAAAGAGTCAAATATGCTTTGGTTTTGCAGTCTGGGATTTCATTTCTGTTTTCCTCGACGTTCGTCTGCTAATATTTCCGAAAGGTGACACCATGTTGTTTTCTTGCTGAAGAGCGTGCGATGATTGAATAGTCCTGCTCTCATCAAATATGATAATAAGCATTTTTACGTAGGTCATGTAAGGTATAGAGTATATGGAATAAGTGCTTTGCTCATATAATATTTATGAAACGAGTCAAAGCATTTTCCGTTTTGGCGAGCCTCTGGCGAGCCCAAACGCAAAATTCAGACGAGTTTCATAAATATTATATGAGAAAAAACACTAATTTCATATTCTATCTATCATATGACACACACACGCACAAATTAGCCACTTAGTATGACTTTTTAACCCATCACCTAACTTGAGTTGCAGACTGCACTTGGAAAAAACATCCCCGTTTAATTAAAACGATTCTTTTTTGCTTCCAAAACATAGGTTATGACCCCTCATTGGAACGAGCTAGTTGAGCTCGTTCTAATGAGGGGTCATAACCTATGTTTTGGAAGCAAACAGTGAAAATATAAAAACAAATGAATGGCGTTTTTCTTGTAGGTAAAAGATAAATACAGTATAACCCACACTAAATAGGACAGATAACGTAAATTCTCTCTACTGAAATTATGCAAATATGACCCAGTTGTATTTTGTTTAGCCAATCAAATTGTCCAGTTTTGAAATTGACCAAAAAAAGCTCCCAACTCTAATTATGCAAATTATGAAAATGTGGCCCAGTTGTATTTTGTTCAGCCAATCAAATTGTTTAGTTTTGAAACTGACCAATGAAATTGAGGGAAGGCTTTATTTATCTTTGAATAATATGAAAACAAAATATCAAATGTTTTAAAGTGAACAAAACGGGCGAGTCATATGATAAAGATATTTACCTCACATGTCCTTCTCACATGAGACAAGCATATATTTAATTGGATGTGGTGGAAGAAAAATAGATCTACATGGATAGGTGCAAATTAAAAGTACAGATCAAACGTGCGCACACGATTACAGACATATATTAGTGATGGTGTAGAACAGGAAATGTGATTTTTTGTTTTTTTATGGAGTTTTAACGACACTCTCGTCAGCCAGGATCAGCTCGTGTCGGACAGTTTTACGGTTGGATGAAAACGGAGTACCCGGAGAGAACTACCGAACAACGGCGAGCAACTGTCAGATTACCCAACGTACTAACTCCACATGAGCAGGGTTAGCATTGGTCGAAGACAAGTGCACCATCGACGTGCAGTACGCCTTAGTACACAACGCCACCGCGTCTCCACGTGGTCAAATGGGATTAAATATCATGTCCAAGAAAACAACGCGATTGCCGTAGGTGAGATTCGAACCGAGTACCTCACGGCTTGCAGCCGACATCTCTACCTACTGAGCCACCGCGCTCCTAGTCGATGTGGTACACTTCAAAAAATAATTAGTAACACAGTTTGTTGGTGGCCTAATATGGTATATATGGTGTCAGTTAATTTCATATTGGACGAGGGCGAAGTCCAGTATGAAATTAACTGACACCAAAAATACCATATTAGCCCACCAAAAACAAACTGTGTAACGAATATATCTTACCGACTGCTGCATCGATGCACAGAACTAATAACAACATCACTTAGGCGTTTGATATCGTCCCTGGCAAATTTCGTCACATGGTAAATCATTGTGGATTTGTTATGGAAACGTGCAATCAAACTGTTCATGACTTGTTGGTAAAGAAATTATTCAACAGAATACCGCCAAGACTTTTTTATTATTTTTTTTTTTTTTATAGTTTCCCTATCTCCAGATAGAGTTTTGTATAGAGGATATTTACCTTTCTGATACTCAAAAAATAATAAAAAAAACACGGCTTACTGATCTGTAGTTTGGTGGTTTTTTTTGGCTATTTTAAGTGCATTAAGACATTGGTAGCGGAATAACTATATAGCCGAAGAGGAACGAGGGAGGGGGGTGGGGCGCTTTCGGAAAACCGGTACAGTACGGCCGACGCAGACTTTTCACTTTCCACATGTGGGCAACATTTCCAAGTACGCAATAATATTAGTTTGCAAACACTAATTTTAGAAATAATCATCAACAATTGAATATAACCCGGTGCTTAGAAATGTGATGATGAATATTGTTATTACCTGGTAAACATATGTCTGGACATCACTGTCCACTCGTGGATTAGGACCAGTCCACGGCGGCCGTACCGTACTATATTATGTTTAAGCAATTGAAGACAACGTCGCTATGAGGCTACAAACTGAAGGATAAATGTTACTCTTGTTTGCGGGCCATGTGGAAGCATATTTCAAATAATGTCTTATAAACGCAGTATTTGCGATGTAAATATAGTATAATGTACAGGTTTAGAGAATAAAACTATACATTGTTGAAAAGAAAGGAATAATCTATATTCAGTGATTTGTTGAATCACACTCCGCACTATGTTTACAGTGTAGAGAACATAGAAAACAAATCAGTCAGAAAAGTTCGACTGAATCATGACTGGGTGGGGATCAGACCAGTTTGTTTTGTATAATCTCACTTGTCCGAAAAAGAAATTCGAAAACACTGGATCTCAGATGCTGAAGTCTTTCGTCATTATCGATTCATTACTGATTTCGAAAAATTTGTTTTTAAGATTTCAAGCCACTGAAGTAATTGTGTCGCGACCGGACCGAGAAAGAGACCACTTCTATTACCATTGTACTGTAGGCTGGGCAAAAGAAAATCCGAATTTGCATTCTGTATTTATTGCAGACACGTATGCATTTTTAAGGACTTCGTTGAAGATCTTTGTATATTATCACTGTCTTTTTTTCGGCAGCAAGGCGATATATATAGCTCCATGGCAACACCAATAGCTCATTGTTTTTTTTTTTTCTAAATAATAAACACAATAAAACTTATTTATCTTAACAATCTATTAGATTGTGACCTGAAAGCCACGAAAAACGGTACATGTCACATAATGTGTTCCTATTCCGTATCAAAAGGACTACTCATTCTGGTTGAATGTCATATAGACGACTCGTTTCCGGGAACGCGACGGTCTATCAGAACAGTCGCATGAATACATTCTGTATACGTTTCAGTGATCGACCCAGCTGATCGCTAAAAAACAATAAAACTTTCTTACGGTCAGAGACAGAACTATTAATAGTCAATGCCCCCCCCCCCCCCCCCCCCAACCCGTCCCCTCCCATAATAAATATAAACTATAAAATGCAATATTACACACTCGTAAATTCAAACGTATCATCATAGGAAGTGACACTGAGAGTGAATAATTTGACAACACAACTTTTAAAACTGAGGTGACAGGGTTAGCCATTGTTTGTTAGAGTGCACAACAATATAGTTCCATAAATATATTTTTCTAAACCATTGCTCGCCCAACATTATGTCCCAAAACTGTATTAATAATGTAAGATTCAATTTGTTTATGTGAGAGAATTGTTAGATAAATGAATAATTATTATGATAGCGTACATATCCTGTGATTAGTTTCAGATTCGAGATGGTGTCCAGAATGGGATCTCAACGAGCCTGCTTTGCCGGCAACTTGTGATCCCATTTTTGGACACCACCTTATCATGCACATTATCATGATAATCTGTATTTATAAGACGTGCACATTATCATGATAATCTGTATTTATAAGACGTGCACATTATCATGATAATCTGTATTGAGATTATTTCCAAAAGAAAGTACCATGTATTGAAAAATTGTGATAAACGTATGTAATGCGGTAAGGCAAGTAAATAAAAAGGATAATCATGATACACTAAACTAAAAACATAAATGCTAACTTGAGAATTTCTATTGATTAGTCTGATTAAGAATGTCATAAAAACTCAGATCGACACGCACGGCGGTGAATGGGTTAATAGATATGGGACTTGTGCCATCGCGGAATGACGAAACCCGAGGCCTCACACGCGTGTGTCGTTCTGTGTTTATTACACGCCTTCATGTTTATAAAAAAAAACAAAAAAAAAACAAAACATTATTAGAAGGACACTCAGCAATTCATTTGACAACTATCGATAAAAAACACACTTTATCTCCAACCAAATTTGCGATGGGAACCCGTGTTACTATTTGTCCCCTGATTTCCAATGTGTTCTATGTGCCTATTGGCACATAGAACACATTGGAACCCAGGGGACTATTTTCAGCTATCGATAGTGATTCAAATTGCAATTGCTTTGCACGATTTGTAGAAAATTCCAGTGGAATTTATCTTGCATTTAAAAATAGTCCGTCAACGATTTCCGTTCCGCACAATATTTTCATTTTCCGCATGGTTTCTTGTTGTTGTTGATTGTGATTACAGAGAACGGCCGTGGAATAATTACTTATTAAAAAGGAGGAGATATTTAAAATAATGAAACAAATATACATATGGAGGATATCTAAGCTGTTATGAGTGTGGTCTGGATGTTTTATTTTCACGACTGCTTCCGCAAGTGGAAAATAAAATTTCCAGGTCCACTCGAATGCGATAATTCCCGATATTCACTAAAGTAGCGTAGGTTATCATTTGTTATGTGTTACGTGACATTTTACTGCGCAAATAGTCAACCAAATTCGACTGCAAACACGTATGTTTTGAAACTATAACAAAGATCATCTGATCATTCTTCAAATTCTTTCAAGTATGTAGGGGTCAAATCACTCAAACGTAAAAAAAAATTAGTCTCACATTTTCACGATAATTTAACCAACTATTTGTTCAACTCATAGATGAAGTTTAATAATTATAAAAATACAAATGAGAATATTCTCGAATTGCTCATTAATGTTAATTTATTAGAACATTTAAAATTTCAAATTATAACAAGGGATTTGGAATTGAGGGCCTCTACTAATCTCCCCAACTCCACCCCCCCCCCCCCCCCCGAAAAAAAAAACAAATCTTCCTGCTCGAATCGATCAACAAGGTTTCTCGAAAAAGTTACCCAGTTCAAGGCTCAATATCACTCTCAGAGTCAATTTCTATACATCTAATTATTTTACTTTATTATTTCATTTTTATCATGCATTTTAATCTCTCCGTCACTGAATCACCAGAACTTCTGGAAATAGTATGGAGGTCTGGTACTGCTGGTAAAGCAGGCATTGAATCGCTTGTAACAGCATCGGCGGCGAAGTGATGCGCATAAGCGTGATATCAGGAGGAACCTACTGGAGAAAATTCCTCTCTTTACGCCATGTTGATGGATATCGAGAAATATTTTTTAGATAATTTGCGACAATTCACAGGCTAGCATAGAACAAAACTGCATATGATGAAAATCACTGCCAAATGAAGGGATCACTCACAGCTCTCTATCAAAATGACACTGCTCCACCTTTCACCAAAGTGTTGTAGGGTTGGCCATATATATTGTTTTAAATTCAGTTATGTTCCAATAAGACTAATATCCTCCTCCTCTGATTGGACGAAAGCTCGCTTAGTATATTCTATGTTTAGGGCTCAAGTGGCAAATGTTACCGTCTGATGTCACAACGCGAACTATTTGAAATGAAGTCGCCCGTTTCTTAATAGCTTCACCAACGGAGTGACTAGCAAGCCGCTTCATTTTTCTGGATTTTTCACTTTTGCAGCAGACGGTGTTCCGGATGAAGCGTTGTTTAAATTACAAAACCGATTTACGATTTGAACTGAGATGGAATGAGTTTATCTGGTTTATTGATTATTTATCCAGTGCCGTCGTTGGTATACGAGGTGTTTATTTACTAAACCTGTGATCGTTAAAAGTTGCCTTGAACAAGGCAACTTTTAACGATCACAAGTTTAGTAAACAATCCTCTCGTATTTCACGATGTAGGTTTTGGGCTATGGGTAGTGTCTAATTTGAACAAATACGTTATTGTGGTGAGTTGACGGTAACATGGTCTGAGGTCTGCGGCTCGGAGAGTATGTTCAACCTCGACGCTTCGCGTCTCGGTTGAACATAAGCTCCGAGCCGCAAACCTCAGACCATGTTACCGT
This sequence comes from Pictodentalium vernedei, assembly GCA_031216915.1. Lineage (NCBI taxonomy): Eukaryota > Metazoa > Mollusca > Scaphopoda > Dentaliida > Dentaliidae > Pictodentalium > Pictodentalium vernedei. Next base: position 78,713,051 of record CM062288.1, on the reverse strand, counting down.
CAACTCATCACAATAACTTGTAATGTGGTTATTTTCCATAACCACATAATTGAATTTAAAACAATATGTATGATATTGAAATTATTTAGCTGTTAGAAATCAGAAGTTCACGAGTTCTGAAACAATAATGGAACTTCAACAGATTTTTTCAAGCTGAAGATCAATAAATTATCTTCATGGCGAGTTCTTATTAAGTGTGAAACAATATGGGAAAGGATAGCACCCCCAAATGAACAACGATACAACATATACCGATACACTGCTAATTGTGAAGGTTTCAGATTGGTTGAAAATGTTATGATTGCAGACGGAAATGATGGATACCAAAATCTTCTGGCACATGATGAAGGAGAACTTTTTTTTTAAAATGGGCTCTTATTTGTGTGCTGCGTATATCGATATGTTCTTTCACGGTTGCTTAATTTCTAAGTTACGTTCCAACCTCCATTTCTGTAATTTAAGTACACTTTTAGATGCTAAAACGAGCTAGACAGTTCGCAACGAGGGTAGAGAACGGTGGACACGAACCAACAACCCTTGTAGTTGCCTCTCAAGTTTATTATGAGGCAAATGGGGCGTGTAAAATATAACAAAAAACACCCATCGATGGTCATTGGTTCCTGTCCCCTGTACTCTACCTCAGTTGTGTTCTATATATATATACCACTATTAAACATTATTTAAGTAAATAACACTGAAGGTTTTAAAGAAATATACCACCTTCGGCGGGCTGGTTATGTTCATGCGTGACACGCAAGGCACTTAATTCTCGCCATAAGGTAATTATATGCGCAACGACAATCAAATGCGCTCTTACATAATCGTGACAAATCTTACATGAAGACCGGATCCCCTCCTGGTGTATCTTGAATAGTTCTCAATGTTTGCATTGGACCGGTAAAGTTGAATACACACTGCACTTCTGGTACAGAGTTTTATTCATAAACGTTAACGTTACAATACAGATGTCGCTAGAAGACAATGAATAAACAGATTGTTGATTTGTTGATTAACAATTATTTCATTTCAAAATGTATGCATAGGTATCAATTTCATTTTGCAGATCGTTTCGGTATTGACCATAGAAGCCTGATCTACAGTTCGTCTCCTGAGTTCCAATGTGTTGCATGTGCCAGAAGGCACATACACATTGGAACTCAGGGGACGACTTGCAACTAGAGGTCCTTTCACAATTAGCGCTGAAAATGTTCGTTAGTTAATGCGCACCTTACTGCAGAAGGATGAGCTTGTCTGAAACACACCGGAACATTTGTGCTGTGCAATGCAATATACAATGCTCTATTAGCGATGTCGGTAGTGAAACTAGGAATTGAACTCACCAAACAGAAAGAAATTATTGAGACTACAGTATGTGGAAGGTAGATTACTACTGAATCTCTTTGTGATAGAGTTTTCTCTTCGTAATTATTCACAATTTCCAAGAACAAAACACAAACTACATGTACATATATCCAATGAATGATGTTAATGGTCTCAATTCACTAGTCTAAAATTATACAGAGTTTTTTCTACAGGATTTGTGTTACTCTAATGGTGCAGTTTGACAGAGACAAGGGTACACTTATTCAACGCGCTATTACGCCAGAATAGTGCACAGTGTAGTGACATAAGTTTTAGTTTCAACTGCAGCCGTCATAGCAATAAGAAAAATATGTTAATGTACATGCATTACGAAATGTGTCCATAAGTTGCAATTGTATTTTGTAGATTCCTCCCTTATTTCCCATAGAAGTTTGATCCAATCGTTGGGAGAATAAGAGAAGAGATGTCGAACTGCAGACTGTGTTAGCGTCTACCCACCTTTGTTTAAATGCAAATATTCCTATTATGACTTTTTGTATAGATGGTTCGAAAAGACGTGTCTCTAAAACTGAGAAATTTGAATAAAGTTTAGGCAACACTTTTAAATGAGATAAAAAAAAAAATGCTAATTGCAACATCAAGCTTATTGGTGGAAATTATTTCAAGACAAGGAAATGGGTTGTACCACAAACAGTACCACACAGCATTTACATTTTAATCATTATGTCGAGTACACTGGGAGTTAGTGGATATGGAAAATCGTTCCACCTATTTTAATAACAATAGGTGCAATTTAAAATTCACTTTCAATACTTGTTTTCACGAGAAAACATTTGCGCCAATCTAATGGATCATTGCTTTTTATTATCCTCGCAGTGGTTGACAACGTTTCGTTATATTCGTGTTTACTTCCAAGAGGGTTCCTCATAGTCCCCCCCTATTAACTTGAACGTCGAATCATGCAAGTTAATGAAGTTATGCACATATTTTGCTACGGATATGCCGGTGTGGACACTGGCATTAGTTTCCGTACAACTTGTTTTCTCTATAAGGTTTCATGCGAAAACTAACTTATGCAACAAACGTAGACTCGGACTCAACACTTTCGCTGTTCTAGTTGTATTGTCCTCGATAAACTCTCACATACGTCATCGATGAGGTTGATGGAGCGGCAGACGACATTCCAATTTGCTTTTCAGTCAAACTTAGTTACAAGGAATTCTATCAGACTACCTGGCCATGGGTTGACCCGTGTGTCTTCTGTGTAATACCATTAACCATTCTAGAAGTCGGGGACGTATCTATTATAATACAGGTAATGAACAGTAAGAAGAGACTGGACAATTACATAATCTCTGCAGTGGGTAAAACCGCTCAAAGTAACTACCAGAGCAGAACATCCTCTCTGACGAAGACAATATTTATTTTAAACACTACGTTCCTTTTAACCAGGGCATCAGTGTGAACGAATGTAATTAGTGTAAAGTATTGGGTCACGTAAGAGCCGGGCACGAAAGTAACGATTAAACTAGCATGGATGTTGGTTCTGATGTTTCTGTTTACTAACAATGCTATAAATTCCTTGATATACTGTTTGAATGGAACCATCTTTCGAAATGAGTTTGGGACTATTTTCTGTGGAAAAAAGAGCAAAGGAAATATAATAACAGAAACACAAGAAGATGCCTACACTGACATATAGTGGAATAAAATAATTTATTACTTTCCAAAGTGTTATTTACTGGGATTTCAGGGTTTGATTATAAAAGATAACTTCACAAGTGAATTATGCAATCAACAATTGTGTCACGTATCCGTGCGCAAAAACGAAGACGCCTTGCCGTGGGTGTAATGGGTACTTCTCTGCTTTTTTGTTTTTGTAACCCTTTACTTAATATGAAAAGCAGACGACACTTGCAAAACAACCTTGAATAGCTATTATTTTCATTCGAGGCGCGGGACTATATTGTAAAACACTCGTACGCATTCACGCACTCGTGTTTGTACAACGCCCCACACCTCTCATGAATTATTTCACGTAACCAGTCCAGTCAGTGATTACTCTCTATGTTATACATGTAAAACCGACATGTATTTTATAAGCTATGCCACATAAATGGGATGATGAGTGATGTCTCGGTCATTTCATTATTGTGTGATAAAATAACTAACCAAATGACACAAGCCCTAAGGTCACCAGTCTAATTTTGAAAGGAATTCGACGCTGTTATTATGGATTGTGTGCACTCCACCTTTGATGTAATGTGATGTTCCTTCACTAACCGGGATATGCAGCAATTCTTTCGTGCCGCATTTACAGATATTCCAACGATTAAGCATTTAATTCATTCATTCGCTAACAGGGATATGAAGACATTATTTCGTACCACATTTACAGATATTCCAACGATTAAGCATTTAATTCACCTCAAAACATCAAGATATTAACACAATTAATGGAACTACACGGCATAACGAATAATGTACGGCTGTAGTGAGACTTCATTCCTAATGGAAATGTCATTAAAGGTTCGGTCAAACCAAATCTCAATTGAACAACTACTCTTGAATTGATTCAAAGAAAATTAATATTTATGGTATTTTTTTTTAAAATTCATCTGTCTGGAATACATCATTTGGTCCGAAAAGCGAATCATGGGTTTTCTTACCAACTAAAATATCCGAGATGAATCGGAACGCATGCGATGAACTATTTACAGGTTAGACTGCTTTCAGGCATAACAGCTTCAAACCCCTTAGTAAATTAGACTGGCAGTATGAAAGCTTTATAAAAAACATTTCTGGCAAACGCTATTAAGAAAACTCACTATTGAAGCTTATTTCTCTCTTTACTCCGATAACATACCTTATGCCACTCTATAGCGACGAGCTACTCGAGCACGTTCCAATGAGGTGTCGCATGTTGCTTTGTGACAATGAAATGAAATTTGGAAGCTAGGCCCCACAATGCAGATCTTCTGTTTCTCAAGCAACTTTTGTAAAGCTGCATGTGGGTGGGCGGTTGTTCATTTTATTTTATTTATTTTTGTCATTATTTCTTTGCCCTCAAATGTCCATGTTCTTGTTCTGTTTTATATTTTAGACCTCATAATCTACAGAATAGTATGGGTGGTGGTGTATTTCGTTCCTTGCTAAAGCATTGCAAAGCCTTGTTGCTCTCAAGGGAGAAATTTATCAATTGTATTAACTTGGGTAAAATATCAAATATAAAATATTTATTTATTATTTGTTTTTTTTTAAGTTTGCATTGGTTATAAACAGAAAACACGGGTTAGCCATCTTTACCATCTGAGGGTTCCCGGGAAAGAAGTGTTTAGCTTCTTAAGGCCTTATTCCATGTTTTTGTCACAAAGTTTCGTCCTTTAATCATGCTAGGTAAAGAGGTATCCGCATCCTGGCGATAAACCGGGGTTTATCAAGTACATCGAGCGGAGAGCTCTCATAGCCACAGGAGTGATTGCAACCGTTAATAAAAGTTGAAGATTTTGTTTTTCTGTTTGACATTGAGAACAAAACACGGTCAGTGATCTTTAAAACTAGGTGTTATCATATTTACCTAGCGGAGCGTTTTAATAGTCGCTGGGACGTTTGCCACCGTCAATAAAAAAACTAAAGATATTTTTTTGTTTGACAGTGGGGACAAAACGCTGTCAGTGATCTATGCACCTGGAACTTAATTAAGCACCCCCTGACATGTTTCATGACAATGAAGTTGGTGTTACTGATTATTACGTTCAAATGATTGCTATGTCTTGCAGTACAATTCATTCCGTGAAAAACACGATGTTTCAGGTTGATAGTCTCCCCAAACACATCTCCTCGTCCATGTGAAGAATGTTACACACGAATGTCACAAAAACATTATCATACAACACATGCAATATCTGGGTTTGAAACAAGTGTCACTTCTGTTATCAGTAAATGTTGACACGGCAAGGAGGAAACTGTCAGAGACACTAAGATGGCAACTCGTTGGCATGCATGTAACGGGAGTGTTATTCAAAGCTATTGGAAGGCAACTTCAGTTGTCCGAATACTGCAACAAACCAACGATGTTAATTACCGACCAAGCGCCTAGACAACACCAAATACCTCTCCCCGGAAGATCGGAGTCTTGCACTCCTCGTTAGGCATGAACCCTTTGCTCCAATTGGGGTTTTGAAACAGATTTGGTTCCCCCACAGGCGTTTGTGCTACAGAACTGTCCGACACCGACTCAAAGCACTTGGCACGAGGTCCAGACGTGTCATCAATCGTCCAACTCTGTCCGATCAGCATCAAATACGACGTTCGGAGTGGTGTATGGCAAGACAACATTTGAATATCAGGACGTGGAGGAGTGTCCATTGGTCAGACGAGAATAAGTTCCTGCTTCACGGCACACATGGTCGCGTAAGAGTGTGGAGGCAAAGAAATACCGCCTACGTGCAAAGGAATATCAGTCCTGCAGTTCCTTATGGTGGAGAATCAGTAATGACCTGGGATTGCTTATCTCATGTGTTATTGTAAACTTGCTATGGTGACTGTACGTGGGGATGTCAATGGTCATCAGTACATCCGGGACATTCTCAATCCGGTTGTCGTGCCTCATTTTGACAACCACCCGTTGGCTACTCGCTCTGTATTCATGGACGACAATGCAAGGCCACATAGTTCCCGTGCTCGGAGAGCACTCCTTCAGGCCAACGCTATTTCAGCACTACCTTGACCTGCAATGAGCCCCGATTTGAATCCCTTAGAACACATCTGGGACTTTTTCGGACATAAAGTACAGCGTTTTGCAGCCACTGATTTTACTTTAACATTTTATTGGCAATAAACTATAACACAGCTTTATCAGCGAAAAAGATCGACTATCTCGAATATGTCGGCATGCTTACTAAATGCCATAATATATACCACGAACTGAATTACCCCCCCCCCCCCCCCCTACCCCCCCCCCCCCCCGGTTTTGTCGCAGTGGTGTCAATATAAACTGTCATTACTTTCATGCTATCTTTAAGATGGCCAAAAGTTATTGTTTGCGGAAAGAATGGTATATTGGCAAATGATAGATAAAAAATGATGAAATTATGCACTATTTTAATGGTCTAATTACACATATCTCTCCTTATTGTTTTTTGATGGAAAAAATGTTCTGTCGACAAGTATGGTGTTGGAACGGTCCATGATTAAACAATGCCGGTAATTACTAACAAAAGATGTAACTTGTGATCTCCTGAACACAATACTAGTGTCTGACGTCAGTAGCGAGTGTATTCACCACGTGCCCGGATAACAGCCTAAACTCTCCTCCTAATGCTACAGAAAGCCTTCTGATAGGACCCAGAGACAACTGCTACCACTCCTCGTGCAATGCTGTCTCCACATCGGCCACATTCTGAACAGGCGGGTCCCTTGCTTGCACACGACTTCCAAGAAAGTCCCAGATATGTTCAAAGGGATACGAATCTGAGCTCTTTGCAGGCCAAATTGGTGTTGTAATAGCGTTGTTCTGAAGGAATGCTCTCACAGCATGGGAACGATGTGGCCTTGCATTGTTGTCCAAGAATACAGTTCGAGTAGCCAACGGGTGGTTGTCAAAACGAGGCACGAATGAGAATGTCCCGGATGTACTGATGACCATAGAGATTCCCGTGTACTGTCACCATATCACATTTACATTGATGAGAGAGGCATTACCAGATCATTACTGATCCTCCACCATAAGGAACAGTAGACCTGATATTCCTGCCCACGTAAGCGGTATTTCCATGCCTCCACATTGTCATGCGACCATCTGTGGCGTGAAGCAGAAACCTACTCTCGTCTGGCCAATCGACTCTTCTCCACGTCCCGAGATTTCAGTGTTGTCGTGACATAAACCACTCCAAACGTCGTCTTTGATGTTGAGCGGACAGAGCTGGACGCTTGGTGGCCCGTTTGGACCACATATCCATTGCTTTGAGGCGGTTTCGGAAAGTTCTGTTGCACAAACGCCTGTTGGAGAGCCACAGTCTTTTCAAAATCCCACTTGAAGCAAAAAGTTCACGTCTAACAAGGAGGGCCAGACTCCGATCTTCCGGCGGAAAGGTCGTTTGGTGATGTCTAGGCGCTTGGTCGGCCCTTAACATCGGTGGTTTGTTGTTGTTTTCGGATAACTCTGCTGATGACAGAATGACTGCAGCCAAGTTGCCTTCCAATAGAGTTGAATGGCATGCCCATTGCATGCGTGCCAACGATTTGCCATCATAGTGCCTCTGACAGTCTCCTCCTTGCCACGTCAACATCTGTTGATAAAATAAGTGACAAATTTTCTTATTTTATACTCAGATATTGCATGTGGATGATAGTGTTTTTTGTGACATTCGTGGGTAGCATGCTTTACGTGGACAAGTGGTTGTGTTTGTGGTACGCTATCAACGAGAACTATTATGTTTCACTAGATGAAATTTACTGCAAGGCTTAGCAATCATTAAAACATAATAAGCAGTAACAGCAACTTCACTGTCATGAAACATTTCAGGGGGTGCGTTATCATTTTCCAGATGTATATCTATGGCTAATAGCATTATGAAACTTAGAAATGATAAGCTGTTTCTCAAAATTTATGTATTTTAAATTAACTTTGGTTGTTTATCCATTATTACCTACTTCCTTGGAATCTGAAAGATTAAAGTACAGAGAATCATGGTTGCATGGTGAGTCGGTGGTTAGAGTACTGGACCTTAAACCGAAAGTTCGATGGTTCGAAACTTACCAGCGGCAAATGCGTTGTGTTGTTGGGTAAGACACTTAATCCCGATTATCCATGCGGAATCACTGTGGCGCTGTGTACCAAGGGAAACTGCGCGTCGATGGTACACTTGCCTTAAAACGCTGGTAACTATAAACATACAAACAACGAATCACACTGGTGTAAATATGAGTCTGATTAATAATATTTTGTTTCACCCTTTACTCAAGGTAACGCTCAAAACCTGCCAAAGTTAGTCACAAAAATCGCCAGCCAATATTTTGTATTTTTTTTCATTTTGTTCGTCAAAAACAGCTTTTGGCCACTCATTGGAACGAGCTGTATGTTTTTGAAGCAAAAAACAAAAATGAACAAAATGTATTATTCCAGAATTTTGTTTACAAGTATCGTCTGTCTTTCGTGTTAGATAAAAGGGTTAACGGTACCCAGGGAACTCAGTAAGATAAATAAGATTGGGTACATTCCTCTTTCCTTAAGACCTGCTTCTTCAAGTTGGCTACAGCAGAAAAGTACCATCAGTATACAAACAGACTCACGACATTCTGATCATTCAAGAAACACGACATCTTTGGGGAATGCATATAAAGTTCGGAGTATTTCAACGATCAAAATTTGTTGGTACTGTACTAATAAATGAGGGTGCATGGTAGCTCAGAGGTTACGGAAATGGCCTTCAAACCGATAGATCCACGGCTCGATCCCCGCCAGTGGTAACTGCGTTGTATCCTTAGTCAAGACACTTCACCCCGATGGCCGACGTGGGGGCACGGTGGCGCTATCTTCTAAGGCGTACTGCATGTTGATGGTGCCCTTGTCTTCAGCCATTGCTTACCCTGCCTGTGTGGGGTTAGTACTTTGTGGAGTCTGGCAGTGCTCGCCGTTGCTCGTTGGTTCTTTTCGTGTACTCCGGCTTCCTTCATCCGTAAAACTGTCTAACACGAGGCGCCATGGCTCTCGTAAGTGTCGTTAATCTCCAATAAATGAATGAATACATGAAAGAAGGACAAACTTCATGGCCAGTATGTTTCGTGTCACACAAGATGTAATAAGAGTGTTCCTCAGTTTGTGTTTCCTTTAAATTTTCAACTTTTTTCTAGGCCGTGTGAAGGAATAGACGTTTTCAGAATAATTGTTTGCTATCTGCTAGCAAGTTGCAGCAATATGAAATGAGATGAATCACTTTTCTGTAAAAAGAGATTTCACACGCTTGTACAGTACGCGGAGAGTGGGCTGAAACAAAATCACCCGCGGGGTGGGGGTATCACCCAAAGTTTTACTATCAAATTCTGTACATACGGACAAACAACACAAGCAATGTTTCTGCCAATGGACCACCGGGTTTAGCCCAGAGGTCCATTGGCTGAAACTTTGCTTGTGCTTGTTACGCTTTGCAACACATTTGCAATTATTTCTTGGGTGGAATCTCCACTCCGTGGGTGATTTAGTGCTAATACACTCTACACGTACTGTATATAATGATAAAACTTCGTCGTCAAATTCCAGTTTTGGTTTTAGAAAGGAGTCCACTACCGGAAATATTAAAAAATATTGAAATACTTCCATCAAATTGTTATATTAATTACAGTAGGTTATCCTTTGATACATACATTTACCATAAAAAATTACAGATCAATGATGCTGTATTCCAGTTTCTGTTCATGTTAAAATATTGGCTACAACACCCAGATTAGGTCATAGAATTTGGGCGTTTGGGTGTAAAACAGTATGGCTCAAACGGAAAACTTCAAAATGGAGATAAACCAAAAACTTTCGTGCTTTAAAGAATGAACCAGAGTGTTTATGTTTCAGTTTTTATACTAAAATGTAGATGTTCATTCTAAAAATGTAACGACACAAAAATATCGATTTTCACAAAATGGATATAGAATACTATTGTTCTCGGTCGACATAATGGTTATGCTATTTATTGATAAGTTAGATAAAGTTGTTAAAACTAATCTAATTACCCATTTATTTATTTATTTATTTATTTATTTATTTATTTATTTATTTATTTATTTATTTATTTATTTATTCATTTATTTATTTTTTTATTTATTGGGGTTTAAGGTCACATACTTATGAACAATTGATAATCGTGACCGTGACAGTTTTACGCGTGGAAAAAGCCTGAGTACCCGGAGAGAACCACCGAGCGTCTGCGAGCAACTCAACATTCTAACTCTGTTCAAGATCCGCTCAAGCAGGGTTACAGTGGTGGAAGACATGTGCACCATCGACTTGCAGTACGCCTGAGTAAACTGCGCCATCGTGCCACCATGTAGGGAACCGGGATAAAGTGCCTCGCCCAAGGACACAACGCGGGTCGTCCCGGACGGAGATCGGACTGCGGACCTCTAGCATAGAAGTTCAACAGGCTAGCACTGAGCCACCGATCTAATGACATATTCCAACTTAAGAATTCAATGTAAATATGATAAACCTCGAGATGTAGAGATTAAATTGGCAGATTATAATTTGAAATAAATTTCCAATAAAGGGATTTGCATTTTGTGATTGAAAATCAAGAACAAATTTCCACGAATTAAATATGATATATTGGTTGGTTACAACCTGATATGTCCTCACTGCGCAAGCCACGACTGACTAATATTCCAACTACATCATCAGGGCATGCCTTCGTCGAAGGCATGCACAGATAATGTAGTTGGGAGGTTATTTAGCCGTTTTTATTGTTAAAAATGTCAGGCCTTCTTGGAAAATAATTCTTAATAACAATAATAACTGATTATTTCATACACATATAAAACAATCAGAAAAAAATCTAATAACAATGAAAAGGGTTACATAATATACGTATCATAGACAGAAAAATAGCAAAGTCACAAATGTTTCCTTTATCGGTCAACAAATATTCGAGCCCGAGTATGAACTGGGCATTAAGGTGAAAAGGTGTGTTGGAGAACATCGCGAATAATTTCCAAGTTGAAAAGAGTGTTCCAGGATTTGACAAGTGAATAAATACACATGCATTATCCGTGAAGCAACTTCTTACTAAATTTGTACGCACTGTACCGTCACCCACGACTTACTGCACATCCCCGCCATACTCACACGAGGGTAGTCGGAATTATGTTTGTTGCCAAAATATACCGTGGATCATTCGGTTTAAAGTCCTATTCCGTAACTATTGAGCCACCGCGCTCCCATCTATTTAGATAAGAGGATTGCTGTTATTAATAAACCCCAGAAGAATGTGTCTGACCAGCAGGTTTTATCAAACGATTATTTTAATGATACGCATACTGGAGCATTTAAAGGATTACGAGTAATTCCATTCACAAACAATCGTGGGGTGCGCTGGCTCAGTAGGTAGAGATGCAGACCTCAAGCCGAGAGGTACTCGATTCAAATCTCACCTCCGGCTACCGCGTTGTGTCCTTGGGCAAGTCACTTCACCCCCGTTGCCTATGTGGGGGCACGGTGGCGTCGTGTGCTAAGGCGTACTGCACGTCGATGCTGCAGTTGTGTTCAATCAATGCTGACCCTGCTTGTGTGGAGTTAGTATGTTGGGAAGCTGACAATTGCTCACCGTTTCCTGGTGGTTCTCGCCGGGTACTTCGTCTTCCTCCACCAGCAAAACTGTCATGATTATTCATTGCGCCGAAATACACCTTAAACACCAATACAAAAAATAAATATTCGCACTCAATCTAAGATTTTTTTTTTTGCATATTTTTCTGTTCTGAATCGAAACAAATCAGCTTGTTAACATTGACAATCAAAGGGAGGCAATCAGGTTCACTATATTCGTAGATCAGTTGCAAGAATGCAAATTCGTCTGCTGAGTTCCAATGTGTTCGTTGTGCCTACTGGCATATAAAACACATTGGAACTCAGGGGACGAATGTTTCCCATTCAATTTCGATTTAATGTTAAATTTGCCGAAGAGAGTCTTTCCGTGCAGTTTAGTATTACAGGTATACCTGAACTGGCTGATTTCTGTGGGACACTGATAACTTATTGTCAACCGTAAAGATCCCTTCCCGTCCAATACTTTCAATGTGAATAACCGAACTCAGTTTTACTAAAAGTATTGTTTATTGTTTGATCCACTTTGTCACGGACAATATACATACAAACAGTGTCTGCTGGTTTGTTAAAAACCTTATCCCAATATTATGTCAGTTAAGGCAAATGATTATCGGTCTGCTATTCAAAAGAGCGTAAGGTTGCACATTGACTATCTGCTCTAAGTAATGGGTATCCAGTTATCATTTGCGCCCTATTAATACAGGATACACTTATGAAACTTTCAACACATTTTTGTGATCATATTAACTAGTTAATCACATGATTTTTTTCAATTCAGTTCAAAACACCCGATGTCAGCGATGCCAGGTATACGCTGTTTTCTATACATTTTATTTTCAACCTCATTTTGAGCTTTAGCCTTTTGAATTTTTGTAATAGGACATAACTCTGATAAGACCATGGCAAATAACACCGTCGGACCGAGGCAGGTCAACGGTAAGATACACTTACATATCAAATGCCACGCAGCATGCTACGCAGCTGGAAACCTCCCCTTTCTCATTTGATAGATCTCCTTCGAATCTGTCGAATCAACCACACCCGTTGAACGGGCACACTACATTAAGCTGTATTCGTCTGTCACGGGCTGATTGGAATAAACCAAGATATCACGCATTTGAAAATGTTTCTCATCTGAGAGATCTCTACCAAACCAATCGCATCCGACGAAGAGATACTGGAAAACACCGACGGAAAAATAATGTTTTTTGCAACTTCAGTCAATTTGGATTATTTCACGTGACATCACCGCCAAATCAATAAAATCCTTTGATGAAACACTTAAAAAAAGTTTAAAAAGTTCAGGTTTTCGCACATTGTCACATGTTGGAGAGTGTGTCGTTCGCATCGCCTAAGGTTTTGACGACCTTGCCCCACCACTCCCACTCGAGGAGGGTCGGATACATCACATTCGAAATATTCAACTCAAGACCTAAAAAAATGATATATGACATGACTACCTTTCTAAGACTTAAATTTGTTAAGCCCATCAGCCCCACCCCCTCAGATAGGGTTGGATACTTCATATTCGGAATATTCAAGTCGAGATCTCTAAAATGATGCATCACACGACGACCTTTCAAAAAATTGGGTTTTGAGGTCCCACCGCTTGGCAGCAGCCTCTCAGGAGAATCGGATACTTCATATTCGAAATATTCAGGTCGAGGCCTTTAAAATGATGTATCAAACGACAACTTTTCTAAAATTGGGTTTTGAGGTCCCACCCGATAGCCCCACCTCCTTGAGGAGACATAACTAAAAAATGTTCGGGCTACACACGTCGAGGCCTTTAAAATTATGTATCACATGACAACCAACATTTTTAAAACTTGAATTGTTTATGCACATCAGCCTCACCCCTCAGGGAGTGGCAAATACCAAATAATCGAGACCTTTAAAATGATGTATCACACGTCAACCTTTCTAAAATATGAGTTCTCTTGATGCCCCTCAGACCCACCACCGAGACGAGTCGATCACCTCATTTAACGTATACACGCTGAAGCTCGTACACATTTCCTACACAGATAGCCTTGCCACCTGTTTACATCTTTTCTTCAACTTTCTGTCCTATAACCTCGTTCGTAATCATCCAATACTATAATTTCGACCACCCTCGAGGCGGTTATCGTCAGATCACCGAAGTTAAGCAACGTTGAGCCCGGTTAGTCCTCGGATGGGTGACCGTCTGTGCGATCGATTCGGACTTCCGCATTGTGTCATTGGGCAAGGCGCTTAACCCCGATTGTCCGCATGGGCGCACGATGGCGCTGAAGGCGTACTGAACGTCGATGGTTTTCAACCAATCTAACCCCTGCATGTGCCGCATTGCAGAGTTACGATGTTGGGGGTCTGGCAGCCGCTCGTCCTTGCTCGGTTGTTCTCTCCCGGTACTCTGGTTTTCTCCACCCATAAAACTGTCACAGTCATGATTAGCCATTGTGCATAAGCATGTGACCTTAAACACCAATAAATAAATAAATACATAAGTAGCCCTCGAAGCTTTGTACCATTAGTTCCTTGTACTATTACTATCTGACTTGTGGCCCTACTGCAAGCTTGCTAACTATCTCCGATTGGTCGAACGACTAGAATCCCAACGAGCAAATAAGCCATAGAGTAATCGATAGAACGAGTGGTTCCACATACGACTCTAATCGTATACACGCTGAAGGTCGTACACATTTCCTACACAGATAGCCTTGCCACCTGTTTACATCTTGTCTTCAACTTTCTGTCCTATAACTTCGTTCGTAATCATCCAATACTATAATTTCGACCACCCTCGAGGCGGTTATCGTCAGATCACCGAAGTTAAGCAACGTTGAGCCCGGTTAGTCCTCGGATGGGTGACCGTCTGTGCGATCGATTCGGACTTCCGCATTGTGTCATTGGGCAAGGCGCTTAACCCCGATTGTCCACATGGGCGCACGATGGCGCTGAAGGCGTACTGAACGTCGATGGTTTTCAACCAATCTAACCCCTGCATGTGCCGCATTGCAGAGTTACGATGTTGGGGGTCTGGCAGCCGCTCGTCCTTGCTCGGTGGTTCTCTCCCGGTACTCTGGTTTTCTCCACCCATAAAACTGTCACAGTCATGATTAGCCATTGTGCATAAGCATGTGACCTTAAACACCAATAAATAAATAAACACATAAGTAGCCCTCGAAGCTTTGTACCATTAGTTCCTTGTACTATTACTATCTGACTTGTGGCCCTACTGCAAGCTTGCTAACTATCTCCGATTGGTCGAACGACTAGAATCCCAACGAGCAAATAAGCCATAGAGAAATCGATAGAACGAGTGGCTCCACATACGACTCTAATCCTCATCTTGAAAAAAGTGGATCCGAAGTCCAGACGTTTTCAAAAAAGGGATTCCATAAAGATTCCATAAAAGGCATTCTATAAGTTGGATTCCATAAGTGGTATTCCAAGGCCCTATATAGCACCTATACATGTGATCTTACCATCGGTTTCAGCTTTCTGCCCTATGACTAGCTTGTACTGTAGTCCCCTATACTATAACCTTCTTCTACCGTTGTGTCATTACTACTGACTTGAATCACTGTTGCAGGCTTATTAACTGCCACATATCACAACCTCTAGGCCAAGTCTTAGAATGTCAACGGACCATCCGTACCCTGCAAGGAGACTGGAAACCAAGCATACACCACACAACACTACATTACATACTACCTATACAATATGTGGGATAGTACACCGTCCCTGATGGATTGCGTTTCCAGGGGTTAAGATGGTAACTAAAATGTGTATATGCCATCCATACTATTCTACTGTACTACACAACAAGGCATTACCACTGCCCACAATAGCGCTTGGCCTAGCATTACGTTCTACATATACCAGCCATAGGATAATATGAAGCATTAGGTCGATTACTAGCACCAAAGACAGAGGTTGAACTAGCAGGGTTACAACCAACACATCTTATACTACCTGACTAGACAGCCATGGATTACCTTTACCCAATAATACTGCTTAGCCTAGCACTACGCAATACCTATACCATCCGTGGGCCAGCACACCGTCCTAAGTGGATAATGGTACTAATACCGTTCTAAACTACCAGGCCTTACCCCTGCCCACAATAAAGCGTATCCTAGCAATACGTACTATCTTTTCCAGTCATAGGATAATTTGAAACATTAGGTGGATTAATAGAACGAAGGGCTCACATGGGACCTGTAAGGGTGTGGAGCGTACTTCCATACTATGCGACCATGAATTACCCCTACCCACCCTATAACACTGCCTATCCCAGAATTACATACTACCTATACCACTCATGGGATAGTACAAAGCAATCGGCAGGCTGATACAACAAGGATTAAGATTGGATCTACAGTGATATATTACGCCCATACTGCCTGCACTAGACGACGGCCATGCATTACCCCACTCCACAATACAGGTTTGCCTAAGAGGTCGTACTACCTGCATCAGTCGTAGGATAATATGATGGTCGATTAATAGAACCAAGGCCAAGGGCTAATAGTATACCAACATGGGTATATACCACCCTTACTCTACTACGATATCAGTCCAGTGCGAGAACCCCGACACACCTCGGCGCGAATAACGTCATACCGCGCTGTAAGGTGTACAACAACAGCGGTCAACGTTTCTCTGACGTTACGGTGCGCACCATGACGCCACAACGTCCACAAAACCGTCAAACGTTTTGCGGGAATTTCCACCTTCATCATTAATTTTTCACCACATACCCATACTATTTATCCATAACCCTGTGGGTACATATATCACAATACATATAATAGCATACTATATGTGCAGCATGTATACCACTTGCCAGATCTGGCCAGATGGCGCCGAAGTTTCGCACAGAAAAAAAAATTGCTACACAGTTCGGTTCCTATGTGAATTTAACACTAGCAGCTTTCTCCAAAGTCCTGGTAATAGCGCACGATCGGGTACATGCTATACCACTAACCAATAATCGAATGGTTAATTAATTTGTAAAAACAGTCGTCTGATTATCTGTAAAAACAGTCTCCTAATAATTTGTAAATACAGTTTACTAATCTGTAAAAACAGTTTATTAATCTGTAAAAAAGGTCTCGTAATAATCTGAAAAAACAGTCTTCTAATAACCTCTAAGAACAGTCTCCTAATAATCTGAAAATACAGTTTACTAATCTGTAAAAACAGTTTATTAATCTGTAAAAACAGTCTCGTAATAAGCTGTAAAATCAGTCTTCTAATAATCTGTAGAAAAAGTCTCCTAATAGTCTGTAAATACAGTTTACTTATCTGTAAAAACAATTTATTAATCTGTAAAAACAGTCTCGTAATAATCTGTACAAATAGTCTCGTAATAATCTGTAAAACAGTCTTGTAATAATCTGTAAATACAATTTATAGATCTGTAAAAACAGTTAATTAATCCATATACACAGATTATTAAATGAAAAGGCCCTGACCCTAATACGCTGCCGTAGGACACAGTACGTGGAGAGTTGATTGTAACTAAATCACCCGCAGTGTGGAGTTATCATCCAAACTATAATTTTCAAATTTTGTACATATTGAGAAAAAATACACAATGTTTCAGCCAATGGACCTCCGGGCTTAACCCGGAGGTCCATTGGCTGAAACTTTGCTGTGTTTTTTATGCTTTGCAACAAATTTGCAGTTATTGCTTGGGTGGAATCACCACCCTGAGGGTGATTTATTCATTATACACTCTCCACGTACTGTATGTGCAGGTTTGAAATGTTATTTTGAAATTTTGTTTTTGGAGGACAATTTTCTACCTTTAAGTTTTCCTGTGGCTGCATAATTCCGCATGACATTTTTTTTAAACATTTGTTTCTCGTTTAACAACGAGAGAGTCAGTTCCATCGCGGTCAAACAATCAATGTTTGTTCCATCATAGGTATGATATCCCTTATTATGGGGGTCCTTCATTGAAATAGGGAAACATGCCGAATTACGTTTTGTTTGCTCTCTTTGTCTTTGATCTTTCATTTATTACTGTTCTTACAAAATACCGACACAAAAAGTAGCATCATGTTTAAGTAGTTGGTAGTATGCCATTTTTTTATTATACAGTACGTGGATAGTGTATTATCATTAAATCACCCGCAGAGTGGGGATCTCACCAGAGCAATAATTGTACATTTGTTGGAAATCTTAAACAAAATTCCACACATTGCTTGTGTTTTTTTGTCAATATGTACAGATGTGAAAGTGGTACTTTGGGTGATAACTGCACTCCGCGGGTGATTAAGTTACAGTCCATTCTCCACGTACTATAAATCAGCAAGCATTGTAAATCCGCCATGGACTGGTCGTAATCCACGTGTGGACAGTGATGGCCACGCTTGCGTTAAGCCGGTACTAAAAATCACCAGCTGCAACCGTTTAATTAATTACATTCTTGATTATTCCTATAATCAGTGTTTGGAATCTAATATTATTGCGTCCATGGAAATATTGACAACCTGTGTAAAATCACCAGTTCACGATGACCGTACTGTAAAGAAAAATAACAATTCGTAACACTAATGTATTGAGTACAAAGGCTCGTGGTTAACACCACTTCACCACTCGTGGTGAACATTTGGTACACCTAGCTACTTTGGTTATATTTTATTTATACCATGATAGTCAGCTTATTAAGACTCGCTTTTATTTTATCATGATTTTAGTGAGCAGCAGACGTACAAACGTGCGCATCTGTTTTTGTTTACGTAAGTGGTACTTACAGTGTCAATTTTATAGCCGAAACAAAACGGAAATGGAAACAGCGCAAATCACGGTCACGGGGCCTATTTCATTTTAAAAAGGACCATTTCGAATTATGGATGTTTTATTAACACGAGACAACGCATGCTTGTTAATTTGGGTATCTTATTTGGTAAACTCATTTAAAAACGTAATAAATAATTGCCGTTTTCATTTCATTCTCAGCGAAGCGAAGAACGATCAATTTAGACAATTTTGCATTCAGTCGATGTCACCAAAGGTCATCTTGGTTGTAGATCCACTGTAGGTACCAATTTTAACTACTGAAATCCCATTGCTGGCGTGTTCACCATGGTTGGTGTGTAAAGCTAATATTTATGTCATAGGCTTTTTTTATATTTTAATATATAGTAGAATTGGTAATCATGGTATACGTTTCTTTAAAAATAGGTTGTTCAATCTTTCAAGCCCTATAAGTACAAGCACTTGTTTGCTGTCGTATTCGATGAAAACTGAACAGATTGAATCGGGTTCGCAAATATACTTTTGCACTTTGCGGGGTGAGAACATCAAGGGGAGCAACTCATCTGTTTATCTTCGATATCGCTTGAGCAGAATAACAATTTAAATCACTCGCTTCGTTTGTCACTCCGATGGAGACATCGTTCGCAAACGGATTGAACTCACGCCTAAATCCACCGTCAAATCAAATAACACTTCCGCACGGCTTTTTAGAGAGTATTTTTCAGAGAAAGACTTTGATACTGGATTTGAATTGTATGACACTGCTCACCTGAATACAATTCACCAAAGTGAAAAACTTCTCCATGTGTGACCTGGTTTATAAACAACGATTCGGAAATAGACTCGGTCTATTTATAGTTTTGCTGTGACGTTTGTTTCGCTGTTTGGTTCATACCCTGAGGCTCAGTATGGGGTTTAAACTTCGTCTCCTGAGTCTTAATGTGGGATCATATTTTACATCTCGGCATTATGTCTATGTTAGGAGGCGGGACAAAATCGTTATCTCGGTCAACATCCAGGGTACATGGAGATTTAATACCTGGATATCTCATTTTCAACCATGAGGCTTGCGCCTCATGGTTGAAAACCGACATCCAGGTATTAAATCCCCATGTACCCTGGATGTTGCCCTAGATAACTTATAATATATGGTTGGTAAAAGTGAATTCGGGTTACATAAAAAGGTGTGATACTTATAGGTTTTTACTAGATCGGTTTTATATCGGCTGAGACATCAACCCGAGGTAACTTCATATCAGACTGAGACGGAAGGTCGAGGCGAAGTTACCAAGGTTAACTAAAAATATCATAACTTTGTTAGTTTTCTATCGACCGAGATATCAACCCAAGGTGTTTTCATATCAATCTGAGACCGAAGATATCGGCCGATACATCTGTCAGAGGGAACCTATATAACAGCCGGAGACCGATTCTACATCGGGCTGATATTTCGGCCGTTATGAAACAAACTAAAACCTCTTTATATAAAAATTCAAATCAAATAATTACAAAATGTTGTCAGATATCTTACAGTTTTCCGACAGTGTTATTGTTTCTCATTTCTTTATTAAGTCCGACGTCTCCTCTTCTCCAAGTTCAGCTATCCGAACGTCGCGGCTTTTCCGGTGGGGAAGTCACGACTTTCGCTTGACTGAAGTATCCAGCTATCTCCTTCCTCACTCCAACGAATCACCGCTTTCAACTCTAAACCTTAATTTCCGTTGAATTTTGTGAACACATTTCTTCTTTTTTCTCTTCATTCATATAATCCTTACTTAATGGCATCATTAGGCTAAAGAAAATTAATATTTTGATTCTCAGGCACCGGCGCATTCGTTTTTTTTTCGCCCGCGTTCGTCATGTTTATTTCGGAAGAGAGGTACTCTCGAGTAGTAGGAGATGTACCCGGAGGGCCCAATTCAGATGGACCCCGGGCTGGACCCCGGAAGTGACGTCATGTCACGTGACCTGGTGGCGCCATGTTTGGTTGTCATGGTACCCCGTGTAAGCGGCCATCTTGTGACGTCATCTCCATAGTGATACGTGTTGTGAGTGCGCATGCGCAGCACATGTTCTTAGGGTGGCACGTGTTTCCGTCGGTCATTTTGTATACTGGAGGCCGCCATCTTGGTTTCTATGGTAGCACGTGGTTGCTATGTGACCTAAAGTCTTCTAACATGACAGGGGTATGTTCGGAGGCTGTGTTCCTTTGCAGAATACTAATTTCTCGATTCATAGAATTACCACAACCAACCCGACAATCCCTCCAAATCACCGAAAACCATTTTATTTACTATGGTTCCCCAATTTATCGGTGTAGCACGTAGTGCTATAGTACCAAGGGGGTACCGGGGGTGTGATCGATTGAATAGGAGTATACTTCACTAGCGTAGAAGAGCCTATTAGTTGGAACAGTTTTGTTTATTATTACTATATTTAGCTATTCTGGTCTATTCTTTTGAGTTCTGACCCTATTCCAAGTACTATTGTTCTTTCATTTATATAGATCATTTATATAAATTATAACTAACCAATCAGATTGCTTGATTTCTCATAACCTCTACTTAATCGTACAGATTTTTCTCCCTTTATTTTTCAACGAAGTTGTATCCGATTCTCATCACCTCTATATCCAATGGCAATATCCCCGGGCACCCCAATTTCGGCACCCCTTTTTTGAAAAACATATGACCTTCAGCACCCCTTTTTTGTCATATGTGCTTATGTGAACAGGCACAATGTGTCACAATGTGCCCTAGCACACAGACACAATGCTTTATGTGCCGATATGTGTTTATGTGAAAAGGCACAATGTGACACAATGTGCGCTAGCACATAGGCACATGCTTTATGTGCCGATATGTGCTTATGTGAAAAGGCACAATCTGACACAATGTGCCCTAGCACATAGGCACATGCTTTATGTGTCGATATGTGTTTATGTGAAAGGCACAATGTGACACAATGTGCCCTAGCACATAGGCACATACGGCTATTTTAGGATACCTAGGCCTGGTTTTATATTATTCGAGGATACCTACTAAATAATCCCTTTAGGTGCCGATATGAGCTTATGTGCAAATGCACAATGTGACACAATGTGCCCTAGCACATAAGCACGTGCTTTGTGTGCCGATATGTGCTTATTTGAAAAGGCACAATGTGACACAATGTGCCCTGACACATAGACACATACGAGTATTTGAGGATACCTATAGCCTAGTGTTGTATTATTTGAGGATACCTGTCGAGGATACCTTCTGGAGAATCCCTTTTTGTCATATGTGCTTATGTGAAAAAGCACAATGTGACACAATGTGTCCTAGCACATAAGCACATGCTTTATGTGCCGATATTGGCTTATGTGAAAAAGCACAATGTGACACAATGTGCCCTAGCACATAAGCACATGCTTTATGTTCCGATATGTGCTTATGTGAAAAGGCACAATGTGACGCAATGTGCCCTAGCACATAGGCACACACGGCCAAAAGGGGATTTCATAGCCACAGGTGTTTTCCCAAAGCGATTCTTAAAAAGGGATTCCGTAAAATGGGATTCCTATCAGACTCCGTAAAATGGGATTCCGCCTTTTCACATAAGCACATATCGGCACATAAAGCATTGTGCCTGTGTGCTATGGCACATTGTGACACATGGTGCCTTTTCACTGAGCACACACGACAAAAAAGGGGTGTTGAAGGTCATATGTTTCTAAAAAAAAGGGTGCCGAAATTTGGGTGCCCGGGGATATTGCCATTGGATATAGAGGTGATGAGAATCGGATACAACTTCGTTGTAATCAGGGGATATAACTCTGGACGATTAAGTATAGGTTATGGAAAATCAAGCAATCTGATTGGTTAGTTAGAATTTATATAAATGATCTAGATAAATGAAACAACAAGAGTACTTGGAATAGGGTCAGAACTAACAAGAATAGACCAGAATACCTAAATAATGTAATTATAAGCAAAACTGTTCCAACTAATAGGCTCTTCTACGCTACTGGAGTATACTCCTATTCAATCGAACACCCCCCCCCCCCCCCTCCTGGTACCCCCTTGGTAGGTTAAACATATTTTTATTTGCCAAACAAATAAGTTGCAAATAGGGATTGGAGAACAAGTGCTTTCCACTTAGTATACCCTCCGCTCCCTTAACATGATACAAAAAATCAATATGCGTGCTACACCGATAAATTGGGGAATCCATAGTAAATAAAGTCGTGTTCGATGATTTGGAGGGATTGGCGGGTTGTTTGTGGTAATTCTACGAATCGCGAAATTACTCTTCTACCAAGGAACACATCCTGGCATCGCTGACATCGGGTGTTTCGAACTGAATTGAAAAAATCATGTCATTAACTAGTTAATATGATCACAAAAATGTGTTGAAAGTTTCATAAATGTATCCTGTATTAAAACGGCGCAAATTATAACTGATTACCCATTACTTAGAGCAGGTAGTCAATGTGCAACCTTACGCTCTTTTGAATAGCAGACCGATAATCTTTTGCCTTAACTGACATAATATTGGGATAAGGTTTTTAACAAACCAGCTGACACTGTTTGTATGTATATTGTCCGTGACAAAGTTGATCAAACAATAAAAAATACTTTTAGTAAAACTGAGTTCGGTTATTCTCATTGAAAGTATTGGACGGGAAGAGAACTTTACGGTTGACAATAAGTTATCAGTGTCCCACAGAAATCAGCCAGTTCACGTATACCTGTATTACTACTACTGTAAACTACAGGAAAAGACTCTCTTCGGCAAATTTAACATTAAATCGAAATTGAATGGGAAAAATCGTCCCCTGAGTTCCAATGTGTTTTATATGCAAGTAGGCACAACGAACATACTGGAACTCAGCAGACGAATTTGCATTCTTGCGACTGATCTACGAATATAGTGAACCTGATTGTGTCCCTTTGATTGTCAATGTTAACAAGCTGATTTGTTTCGATTCAGAACAGAAAAAATGCAAAAAACATTAATCTCAGATTGAGTGAAATATTTATTTTTTTTATTGGTGTTTAAGGTGTATTTCGGCGCAATGAATAATCAGGACAGTTTTGCTGGTGGAGGAAGCCGGAGTACCGGTGAGAACCACCAGGAAACGGTGAGCAATTGTCAGCTTCCCAACATACTAACTCCACGCAAGCAGGGTCAGCATTGATTGAAGACAACTGCAACATCTACGTGCAGTACGCCTTAGGAAACGACGCCACCGTGCCCCCACATGGGCAACGGGAGTGAAGTGACTTGCCCAAGGACACAACGCGGTAGCCGTAGGTGAGATTCGAATCGAGAACCTCTCGGCTTGCAGTCTCCATCTCTACCTACTGAGCCACCGCGCCCCACGATTGTGTGTGAATAGAATTACCCATAATCCTTTAAATGCCCCAGTGTGCGTACCATTAACAATATCGTGTGATAAAACCTGATGGTCAGACAAATTCTTCTGGGGTTTATTAATAACAGCAATCCTCTTAATTAAATAGAGGGGGGCGCGGTGGCTCAATAGTTACGGAATAGGACTTTAAACCGAATGGTTCACGGTATATTTTGGCAACACACTTAATTCCGACTACCCTCGTGGGAGTATGGGGGGGGGGGGGTGCAGTAAGGCGTGGGTGACGGCACTTTGCGTACAAATTTAATAAGAAGTTGCATCACGGATAATGCATGTATATTTATTCACTAGTCAAATCCTGAAACACTCGTTTCAACCTGGAAATGATTCGCGATGTTCTCCAACACACCTTTTCAGCTTAATGCCCAGTTCATTCTCGGGCTCGGATATTTGTTGACCGATAAAGTATACATTTGTGACTTTGCTATTTTTCTGTCTATGATACGTATATTATGCAACCTTTTCATTGTTATTAGATTTTTTTCTGCTTGTTTTATATGTGTATGAAATAATCAGTTATTATTGTTATTAATAAATATTTTCCAAGAAGGCCTGACATTTTCAACAATAAAACGGCTAAATAACCTTCCAACTACATCATCTGGGCATGCCTTCGACGAAGGCATGCCCTGATGAGGTAGTTGTAATATCAGTCAGTCGTGACTTGCGCAGTCGGGACACATCAGGTTGTAACCGCCCAATACATCATCTTTAATACGTGTAACTTTGTTCTTGATTTTCAATCACAAAATGCAAATCCCTTTGTGGGAAATGTATTTCCCATTATAATCTGCCAATTTAATCTCTACATCTTGAGGATTATCATCTTCACATAGAATTCTTAAGTTGCAATAGGTCATCAGATCGGTGGCTCAGTGCTAGCCTGTTGAACTTCTATGCTAGAGGTCCCCAGACCGATCCCCGTCCGGGACGACCCGCGGTGTGTCCTTAGGCAAGGCACTTTATCCCGGTTCCCTACATGGTGGCACGGTGGCGCCGTATACTTAGGCGTACTGCACGTCGATGGTGCACATATTTTCAACCACTGTAACTCTGCTTGAGCGGATCTTGAACAGAGTTAGACTGTTTAGTTGCTCGTAGATGCTCGGTGGTTCTCTCCGGGTACTCCGGCTTTCTCCACACGTAAAACTGTCACTGTCACGATTATCCATTGTGCATAAGTATGTGACCTTAAACACCAATAAATAAATAAATAAATAAATAAATAAATAAACAAATAAATAAATAAATAAATAAATGGGACATTAGATTAGTTTTAACAACTTTATCTAACTTATCAATAAATAGCATAACCATTATGTCGACCGAGAATAACAGTATTCTATATCCATTTTGTGAAAATCGATATTTTTGTGTCGTTACATTTTTAGAATGAACATCTACATTTTAGTATAAAAACTGAAACATAAACACGCTGGTTCATTCTTTAAAGCACGAAAGTTTTTGGTTTATCTCCATTTTGCAGTTTTCCGTTTGAGCCATACTGTTTTACACCCAAACGCCCAAATTCTATGACCTAATCTGAGTGTTGTTGCCAAGATTTTAACATGAACAGAAAATGGAATACAGCATCATTGATCTGTAATTTTTTATGGTAAATGTATGTATCAAAGGATCACCTACTGTAATTAATATAACCATTTGATGGAAGTATTTCAATATTTTTAAATATTTCCGGTAGTGGACTCCTTTCTAAAACCAAAACTGGAATTTGACGACGAAGCTTTATCATTATATACAGTACGTGTAGAGTGTATTAGCACTAAATCACCCACGGAGTGGAGATTCCACCCAAGAAATAATTGCAGATGTGTTGCAATGCGTAACAAGCACAAGCAAAGTTTCAGCCAATGGACCTCTGGGCTAAACCCGGAGGTCCATTGGCTGAAACATTGCTTGTGTTGTTTGTCCATATGTACATAATTTGAAAGTAAAACTTTGGGTGATACCCCCACCCCGCGGGTGATTTTGTTTCAGTCCACTCTCCGCGTACTGTACAAGCGTGTGAAATATCTTTTTACAGAAAAGTGATTCATTTCATTTCATATTGCTGCAACTTGCTAGCAGATAGCAAACAATTATTCTGAAAACGTCTATTCCTTCACACGGCCTAGAAAAAAAGTTGAAAATTTAAAGGAAACACAAACTGAGGAACACTCTTACTACATTTTGTGTGACACGAAACATACTGGCCATGAAGTTTGTCCTTCTTTCATGTATTCATTCATTTATTGGAGATTAACGACACTTACGACAGCCATGGCGCCTCGTGTTGGAAAGTTTTACGGATGAAGGAAGCCGGGATACACGAAAAGAACCAACGAGCAACGGCGAGCACAGCCAGACTCCACAAAGTACTAACCCCACACAGGCAGGGTTAGCAATGGCTGAAGACAAGGGCACCATCAACATGCAGTGCGCCTTAGAAGATAGCGCCACCGTGCCCCCACGTGGGCCATCGGGGTGAAGTGTCTTGACCAAGGATACAACGCAGTTACCACTGGCGGGGATCGAACCGTGGATCTATCGGTTTGAAGGCCAATTCCGTAACCTCTGAGCTACCATGCACCCTCATTTATTAGTACAGTACCAACAAATTCTGATCCTTGAAATACTCCGAACTTTATATGCATTCCCCAAAGATGTCGTGTTTCTTGAATGATCAGAATGTCGTGAGTCTGTTTGTATACTGATGGTACTTTTCTGCTGTAGCCAACTTGAAGAAGCAGGTCTTAAGGAAAGAGGAATGTACCCAATCTTATTTATCTTACAGAGTTCCCTGGGTACCGTTAACCCTTTTATCTAACACGAAAGACAGACGATACTTGTAAACACAATTCTGGAATAATACATTTTTTTCATTTGTGTTTTTTGCTTCAAAAACATACAGCTCGTTCCAATGAGTGTCCATAAGCTCTTTTTGACGAACAAAATGAAAAAAAATACTAAATATTGGCTGGCGATTTTTGTGACTAATTTTGGCAGGTTTTGAGCGTTACCTTGAGTAAAGGGTGAAACAAAATATAATTAATCAAACTCATATTTACACCAGTGTGATTCGTTGTTTGTATGTTTATAGTTACCAGCGTTTTAAGGCAAGTGTACCATCGACGTGCAGTTTCCCTTGGTACATAGTGCCACAGTGATTCCGCATGGATAATCGGGATTAAGTGTCTTACCCAAGAACACAACGCATTTGCCGCTGGTAAGTTTCGAACCATCGAACTTTCGGTTTAAGGTCCAGTACTCTAACCACCGACTCACCATGCAACCATGATTCTCTGTACTTTAATCTTTCAGATTCCAAGGAAGTAGGTAATAATGGATAAACAACCAAAGTTAATTTAAAATACAGAAATGTTGAGAAACAGCTTATCATTTCTAAGTTTCATAATGCTTATTAGCCATAGATATACATCTGGAAAATGATAAAGCACCCCCTGAAATGTTTCATGACAGTGAAGTTGCTGTTACTGCTTATTATGTTTTAATGTTTGCTAAGCCTTGCAGTAAATTTCATCTAGTGAAACATAATAGGTCTCGTTGATAGCGTACCCCAAACACAACCACTTGTCCACGTAAAGCATGTTACCCACGAATGTCACAACAAACATTATCATCCACATGCAATATCTGAGTATAAAATAAGAAAATTTGTCACTTATTTTATCAACAAATGTTGACGTGGCAAGGAGGAGACTGTCAGAGGCTCTAAGATGGCAAATCTTTGGCCTGCATGCAATGGGCATGCCATTCAACTCTATTGGAAGGCAACGTGGCTACAGTTAGTCTGTCATCAGCAGAGTTATCCGAAAACAGCAACAAACCAACGATGTTAAGGACCGACCAAGCGCCTAGACAACACCAAACGACCTTTCCTCCGGAAGATCGGAGTCTGGCCCTCCTTGTTAGACGTGAACTTTTTGCTTCAAGTGGGATTTTGAAAAGACTGTGGCTCTCCAACAGGCGTTTGTGCAACAGAACTTTCCGAAACTGCCTCAAAGCAATGGATATGTGGTCCAAACGGACCATCAAGCGTCCAGCTCTGTCCGCTCAACATCAAAGACGACGTTTGGAGTGGTGTATGTCACGGCAACACTGAAATCTCGGGACGTGGAGAAGAGTCCATTGGCCAGACGAGAGTAGGTTTCTGCTTCACGCCACAGATGGTCGCATGACAATGTGGAGGCATGGAAATACCGCTAACGTGGGCAGGAATATCAGGTCTACTGTTCCTTATGGTGGAGGATCAGTAATGATCTGGTAATGCCTCTCTCATCAATGTAAATGTGATATGGTGACAGTACGCGGGAATCTCTATGGTCATCAGTACATCCGGGACATTCTCATTCGTGCCTCGTTTTGACAGCCACCCGTTGGCTACTCGCACTGTATTCATGGACAACAATGCAAGGCCACATCGTTCCCATGCTGTGAGAGCATTCCTTCGGAACAACGCTATTACAACACCAATTTGGCCTACAAAGAGCCCAGATTCGTATCCCTTAGAACATATCTGGGACTTTCTTGGAAGTCGTGTTCAAGCAAGGGACCCGCCTGTTCAGAATGTGGCCGATTTGGAGACAGCATTGCACGAGGAGTGGTAGCAGTTGTCTCTGGGTCCTATCAGAAGGCTTTCTGTAGCATTAGGAGGAGAGTTCAGGCTGTTATCCGGGCACGTGGTGAATACACTCGCTACTGACGTCAGACACTAGTATTGTGTTCAGGAGATCACAAGTTACATCTTGTGTTAGTAATTACCGGCATTGTTTAATCATGGACAGAACATTTTTCCATCAAAAAACAATAAGGAGAGATATGTGTAATTAGACCATTAAAATACTGCATATTTTCATCATTTTTTGTCTATCATTTGCCAATATACCATTCTTTCCGCAAACAATAACTTTTGGCCATCTTAAAGATAGCATGAAAGTAATGACAGTTTCTATTAACACCACTGCGACAAAACCAGGGGGTGCTTAATTCAGTTCGTGGTATATATTATGGCATTTAGTAAGCATGCCAACATATTCGAGGTAGTCGATCTTTTTCGCTGAAAAAGCTGTGTTATAGTTTATTGCCAATAAAATGTTAAAGTAAAATCAGTGGCTGCAAAACGCTGTACTCTATGTCCGAAAAAGTCCCAGATGTGTTCTAAGGGATTCAAATCAGGGCTCATTGCAGGTGAAGGTAGTGTTGTAATAGCGTTGCTCTGAAGGAGTGCTCTCCGGGCACGGGAACTATGTGGCCTTGCATTGTCGTCCATGAATACAGAGCGAGTAGCTAACGGATGGTTGTCAAAATGAGGCACGACAAACGGATTGAGAATGTCCCGGATGTACTGATGACCACTGACATCCCCACGTACAGTCACCATATCAAGTTTACAATCACACATGAGATAAGCATTCCCAGGTCATTACTGATTCTCCACCATAAGGAACTGCAAGAATGATATTCCTGTGCACGTAGGCAGTATTTTTTTGCCTCCACCATCTTACGCGACCATGTGTGCCGTGAAGCAGGAACTTACTCTCGTCAGACCAATGAACACTCCTCCACGTCATGATATTCAAATGCTGTCTTGCCAAACACCACTCCAAACGTCGTATTTGATGCTGATCGGACAGAGTTGAACGATTGATGACACGACTGGACCTCATGCCAAGTGCTTTGAGTCGGTGTCGGACAGTTCTGCAACACAAACGCCTGTGGGGGAGCCAAATCTGTTTCAGAACCCCAATTGAAGCAAAGGGTTCACGCCTAACGAGGAGTGCAAGACTCTTGATCTTCCGGGGGAGAGGTATTTGGGGTTGTCTAGGCGCATGGTCGGTAATTAACATCGTTGGTTAGTTGCAGTTTTCGGACAACTGAAGGTGCCTTCCAATAGCTTTGAATAACACTCCCGTTACATGCATGCCAACGAGTTGCCATCTTAGTGTCTCTGACAGTTTCCTCCTTGCCGTGTCAACATTTACTGATAACAGAAGTGACACTTGTTTCAAACCCAGATATTGCATGTGTTGTATGATAATGTTTTTGTGACATTCGTGTGTAACATTCTTCACATGGACGAGGAGATGTGTTTGGGGAGGCTATCAACCTGAAACATCGTGTTTTTCACGGAATGAATTGTACTGCAAGACAGAGCAATCATTAGAACGTAATAATCAGTAACAGCAACTTCATTGTCATGAAACATGTCAGGGGGTGCTTAATTAAGTTCCAGGTGCATAGACCACTGGCAGCGTTTTGTCCCCAGTGTCAAACAAAAAAAATATCTTTAGTTTTTATTGACGGTGGCAAACGTCCCTGCGACTATTAAAACGCTCCGCTAGGTATATATGATAAAACCTAGTTTTAAAGATCACTGACCGTGTTTTGTTCTCAATGTCAAACAGAAAAACAAAATCTTCAACTTTTATTAACGGTTGCAATCACTCCTGTCGCTATGAGAGCTTTCCGCTCGATGTACTTGATAAACCCCGGTTTATAGCCAGGATGCGGATATCTCTTTACCTAGCATGATTAAAGGACGAAACTTTGTGACAAAAACATGGAATAAGGCCTGAAAAAGCTAAACATTTCTTTCCCGGGGACCCTCAGATGGTAAAGATGGCTAACCCATGTTTTCTGTGTATAACCAATGCAAACTTAAAAAAAAAACAATTAATAAATAAATGTTTTATATTTGATATTTTACCCAAGTTAATACAATTGATAAATTTCTTCCTTGAGAGCAACAAGGCTTTGCAATGCTTTAGCAAGGAACGAAATGCACCACCACCCATACTATTCTGTAGATTATGAAGTCTAAAATATAAAACAGAACAAGAACATGGACGTTTGAGGGCAAAGCAATAATGACAAAAATTATATAAAATAAAATGAACAACCGCCCACCCACATGCAGCTCTACCAAAAATTGCTTGAGAAACAGAAGATCTGCATTGTGGGGCCTAGCTTCCAAATTTAATTTCATTGTCACAAAGCAACATGCGACACCTCATTGGAACGTGCTCGAGTAGCTCGTCGCTATAGAGTGGCATAAGGTATGTTATCGGAGTAAAGTAAGAAATAAGCTTCAATAGTGAGTTTTCTTAATAGCGTTTGCCAGAAATGTTTTTTACAAAGCTTTCATACTACCAGTCTAATTTACTAAGGGATTTAAAGCTGTTATGCCTGAAAGCAGTCTAACCTGTAAATAGTTCATCGCATGCGTTTCGATTCATCTCGGATATTTTAGTTGGTAAGAAAACCCATGATTCGCTTTTCGAACCAAGTGATGTATTCCAGACAGCTGAATTTTAAAAACAAATACCATAAATATTAATTTTCTTTGAATCAATTCAAGAGTAGTTGCTCAATTGAGATTTGGTTTGACCGAACCTTTAATGACATTTCCATTAGGAATGAAGTCTCACTACAGCCGTACATTATTCGTTATGCCGTGTAGTTCCATTAATTGTGTTGATATCTTGATGTTTTGAGGTGAATTAAATGCTTAATCGTTGGAATATATGTAAATGTGGCACGAAATAATGTCTGCATATCCCTGTTAGCGAATGAATGAATTAAATGCTTAATCGTTGGAATATCTGTAAATGCGGCTCGAAAGAATTGCTGCATATCCCGGTTAGTGAAGGAACATCACATTACATCAAAGGTGGCGTGCACACAATCCATAATAACAGCGTCGAATTCCTTTCAAAATTAGACTGGTGACCTGAGGGCTTGTGTCATTTGGTTAGTTATTTTATCACACAATAATGAAATGACCGAGACATCACTCATCATCCCATTTATGTGGCATAGCTTATAAAATACATGTCGGTTTTACATGTATAACATAGAGAGTAATCACTGATTGGACTGGTTACGTGAAATAATTCATGAGAGGTGTGGGACGTTGTACAAACACGAGTGCGTGAATGCGCACGAGTGTTTTACAATATAGTCCCTCGCCTCGAATGAAAATAATAGCTATTCAAGGTAGTTTTGCAAGTGTCGTCTGCTTTTCATATTAAGTAAAGGGTTACAAAAACAAAAAAACACTGAAGTACCCATTACACCCACGGCAAGGCGTCTTCGTTTTTGCGCACGGATACGTGACACAATTGTTGATTGCATAATTCACTTGTGAAGTTATCTTTTATAACCAAACCCTGAAATCCCAGTAAATTACACTTTGGAAAGTAATACATTATTTTATTCCACTAGATGTCAGTGTAGGCATATTCTTGTGTTTCTGTTATTATATTTCCTTTGCTCTTTTTTTCCACAGAAAATAGTCCCAAACTCATTTCGAAAGATGGTTCCATTCAAACAGTATATCAAGGAATTTATAGCATTGTTAGTAAACAGAAACATCAGAACCAACATCCATGCTAGTTTAATCGTTGCTTTCCTGCGCGGCTCTTACGTGACTCAATACTTTACACTAATTACATTCGTTCACACTGATGCCCTGGTTAAAAGGAACGTAGTATTTCAAATAAATATTGTCTTCGTTAGAGAGGATGTTCTGCTCTGGTAGTTACTTTGAGCGGTTTTGCCCACTGCAGAGATTATGTAATTGTCCAGTCTCTTCTTACTGTTCATCACCTGTATTATAATAGATACGTCCCCGACTTCTAGAATGGTTAATGGTATTACACAGAAGACACACGGGTCAACCCATGGCCAGGTAGTCTGATAGAATTCCTTGTAACTTAGTTTGTCTGAAAAGCAAATTGGAATGTCGTCTGCCGCTCCATCAGCCTCGTCGATGACGTATGTGAGAGTTCATCGAGGACAATACAACTAGAACATCGAAAGTGATGAGTCCGAGTCTACGTTTGTTGCATAAGTTAGTTTTCACATGAAACCATATAGAGAAAACACGTTGTACGGAAACTAATGCCAGTGTCCACACCGACATATCCGTAGCAAAATGTGTGCATAACTTCATAAACTTGCATGATTCGACGTTCAAGTTAATAGGGGGCACTATGAGAAACCCTCTTGGAAGTAAAAGCGAATATAACGAAACGTTGTCAACCACTGCGAGGATAATAAAAAGCAACGATCCATTAGATCGGCGCAAATGTTTTCTCGTGAAAACAAGTATTGAAAGTGAATTTTAAATTGCACCTATTGTTATTAAAATAGGTGGAACGATTTTCCATATCCACAAACTCCCAGTGTACTCGACATAATGATTAAAATGTAAATGCTGTGTGGTACTGTTTGTGGTATAACCCATTTCCTTGTCTTGAAATAATTTCCACCAATAAGCTTGATGTTGCAATTAGTATTTTTTTTTTATCTCATTTAAAAGTGTTGCCTAAACTTTATTCAAATTTCTCAGTTTTAGAGACACTTTTTTTCGAACCATCTATACAAAAAGTCATAATAGGAATAGTTGCATTTAAACAAAGGTGGGTAGATGCTAACACAGTCTGCAGTTCGGCATCTCTTCTCTTATTCTCCCAACGATTGGATCAAACTTCCATGGTAAATAAGGGAGGAATCTACAAAATACAATTGCAACTTATGGACACATTTCGTAATGCATGTACATTAACATATTTTTCTTATTGCTATGACGGCTGCAGTTGAAACTAAAACTTATGTCACTATACTGTGCACTATTTTGGCGTAATAACGCGTTGAATAAGTGCACCCTTGTCTCTGTCAAACTGCACCATTAGAGTAACACAAATCCTGTAGAAAAAACTCTGTATAATTTTAGACTAGTGAATTGAGACCATTAACATCATTCATTGGATACATGTACATGTAGTTTGTGTTTTGTTCTTGGAAATTGTGAATAATTACGAAGAGAAAACTCTATCACAAAGAGATTCAGTAGTAATCTACCTTCCACATACTGTAGTCTCAATAATTTATTTCTGTTTGGTGAGTTCAATTCCTAGTTTCACTACCGACATCGCTAATAGAGCATTGTTTATTGCATTGCACAGCACAAATGTTCCGGTGTGTTTCAGACAAGCTCATCCTTCTGCAGTAAGGTGCGCATTAACTAACGAACATTTTCAGCCCTAATTGTGAAAGGACCTCTAGTTGCAAGTCATCCCCTGAGTTCCAATGTATATGTGCCTTCTGGCACATGCAACACATTGGAACTCAGGAGACGAACTGTAGATCAGGCTTCTATGGTCAATACCGAAACGATCTGCAAAATGAAATTGATACCTATGCATACATTTTGAAATGAAATAATTGTTAATCAACAAATCAACAATCTGTTTATTCATTGTCTTCTAGCGACATCTGTATTGGAACGTTAACGTTTATGAATAAAACTCTGTACCAGAAGTGCATTGTGTATTCAACTTTACCGGTCCAATGCAAACATTGAGAACTATTCTAGATACACCAGGAGGGGATCCGGTCTTCATGTAAGATTTGTCACGATTATGTAAGAGCGCATTTGATTGTCGTTGCGCATATAATTACCTTATGGCGAGAATTAAGTGCTTTGCGTGTCACGCATGAACATAAACAGCCCGCCGAAGGTGATATTTTTCCTTAAAACCCTCAGTGTTATTTACTTAAATAATGTTTAATAGTGGTATATATATATATATATAGAACACAGCTGAGGTAGAGTACAGGGGACAGGAACCAATGGCCATCGATGGGTGTTTTTTGTTATATTTTCCACGCCCCATTTGCCTCATAATAACTTGAGAGGCAACTACAAGGGTTGTTGGTTCGTGTCCACCGTTCTCTACCCTCGTTGCGAACTGTCTAGCTCGTTTTAGCATCTAAAAGTGTACTTAAATTACAGAAATGGAGGTTGGAACGTAACTTAGAAATTAAGCAACCGTGAAAGAACATATCGATATACGCAGCACACAAATAAGAGCCCATTTTAAAAAAAAAAGTTCTCCTTCATTATGTGCCAGACGATTTTGGTATCCATCATTTCCGTCTGCAATCATAACATTTTCAACCAATCTGAAACCTTCAAAATTAGCAGTGTATCGGTATATGTTGTATCGTTCTTCATTTGGGGGTGCTATCCTTTCCCATATTGTTTCACACTTAATAAGAACTCGCCAGGAAGATAATTTATTTATCTTCAGCTTGGAAAAATCTGTTGAAGTTCCATTATTGTTTCAGAACTCGTGAACTTCTGATTTCTAACAGCCAAATAATTTAAATATCATACATATTGTTTTAAATTCAATTATGTGGTTATGGAAAATAACCACATTACAAGTTTTTGTGATGAGTTGACGGTAACATGGTCTGAGGTTTGCGGCTCGGAGCTTATGTTCAACCGAGACGCGAAGCGTCGAGGTTGAACATACTCTCCGAGCCGCAGACCTCAGACCATGTTACCGTCAACTCACCACAATAACGTATTTGTTCCCATTAGACACTACCCATAGCCCAAAACCTACATCGTGAAATACGAGAGGATTGTTTACTAAACTTGTGATCGTTAAAAGTTGCCTTGTTCAAGGCAACTTTTAACGATCACAGGTTTAGTAAATAAACACCTCGTATACCAACGACGGCACTGGATAAATAATCAATAAACCAGATAAACTCATTCCATCTCAGTTCAAATCGTAAATCGGTTTTGTAATTTAAACAACGCTTCATCCGGAACACCGTCTGCTGCACGAGTGAAAAATCCAGAAAAATGAAGCGGCTTGCTAGTCACTCCGTTGGTGAAGCTATCAAGAAACGGGCGACTTCATTTCAAATATTTCGCGTTGTGACATCAGACGGTAACATTTGCCACTTGAGCCCTAAACATAGAATATACTAAGCGAGCTTTCGTCCAATCAGAGGAGGAGGATATTAGTCTTATTGGAACATAACTGAATTTAAAACAATATATATGGCCAACCCTACAACACTTTGGTGAAAGGTGGAGCAGTGTCATTTTGATAGAGAGCTGTGAGTGACCCCTTCATTTGGCAGTGATTTTCATCATATGCAGTTTTGTTCTATGCTAGCCTGTGAATTGTCGCAAATTATCTAAAAAATATTTCTCGATATCCATCAACATGGCGTAAAGAGAGAGGAATTTTCTCCAGTAGGTTCCTCCTGACATCACGCTTATGCGCATCACTTCGCCGCCGATGCTGTTACAAGCGATTCAATGCCTGCTTTACCAGCAGTACCAGACCTCCATACTATTTCCAGAAATTCTGGTGATTCAGTGACGGAGAGATTAAAATGCATGATAATAATGAAATAATAAAGTAAAATAATTAGATGTATAGAAATTGACTCTGAGAGTGATATTGAGCCTTGAAAACTGGGTAACTTTTTCGAAAAACCTTGTTGATCGATTCGAGCAGGAAGATTTTGTTTTTTTCGGGGGGGGGGGGGGGGGGGGGTTGGGGAGATTAGTCGAGGCCCTCAATTCCAAATCCCTTGTTATAATTTGAAATTTTAAATGTTCTAAAAAATTAACATTAATAAGCAATTCGAGAATATCCTCATTTGTATTATTATAATTATTAAACTTCATCTATGAGTTGAACAAATAGTTGGTTAAATTATCGTGAAAATGTGAGACTAATTTTTTTTTACGTTTGAGTGATTTGACCCCTACATACTTGAAAGAATTTGAAAGAATGATCAGATGATCTTTGTTATAGTTTCAAAACATACGTGTTTGCAGTCGAATTTGGTTGACTATTTGCGCAGTAAAATGTCACGTAACACATAACAAATGATAACCTACGCTACTTTAGTGAATATCGGGAATTATCGCATTCGAGTGGACCTGGAAATTTTATTTTCCACTTGCGGAAGCAGTCGTGAAAATAAAACATCCAGACCACACTCATAATAGCTTAGATATCCTCCATGTGTATATTTGTTTCATGATTTTAAATATCTCCTCCTTTTTAATAAGTAATTATTCCACGCCCGTTCTCTGTAATCACAATCAACAACAACAAGAAACCATGCGGAAAATGAAAATATTGCGCGGAACGGAAATCGTTGACGGACTATTTTTAAATGGAAGACAAATTCCACTGGAATTTTCTACAAATCGTGCAAAGCAATTGCAATTTGATTCACTATCGATAGCTGAAAACAGTCCCCTGGGTTCCAAAGTGTTCTATGTGCCAATAGGCACATAGAACACATTGGAAATCAGGGGACAAATAGTAACACGGGTTCCCATCGCAAATTTGGTTGGAGATAGTGTGTTCTTCTTTTGATCGATAGCTGTCAAATGAATTGCTGAGTGTCCTTCTAATAATGTTTTGCTTTTGTTTTTTTGTTTTTTTTATAAACGTGAAGGCGTGTAATAAACACAGAACGACCCACGCGTGTGAGGGCTCGGGTCTCGTCATTCCGCGATGGCACAAGTCTCATATCTATTAACCCATTCACCGCCGTGCGTGTCGATCTGAGTATTTATGACATTCTTAATCAGACTAATCAATAGAAATTCTCAAGTTAGCATTTATGTTTTTAGTTTAGTGTATAATGATTATCCTTTTTATTTACTTGCCTTACCGCATTGCATACGTTTATCACAATTTTTCAAAACATGGTACTTTCTTTTGGAAATAATCTCAATACAGATTATCATGATAATGTGCACGTCTTATAAATACAGATTATCATGATAATGTGCATGATAAGGTGGTGTCCAAAAATGGGATCACAAGTTGCCGGCAAAGCCGGCTCGTTGAGATCCCATTCTGGACACCATCTCAAATCTGAAACTAATCACAGGATATGCACACTATCATAATAATTATTCGTTTATCTAACAATTCTCTCACATAAACAAATTAAATCTTACATTATTAATACAGTTTTGGGACATAATGTTGGGCGAGCAATGGTTTAAAAAAACATATTTATGGAACTCTATTGGCGTGCACTCTAACAAACAATGGCTAACCCTGTCACCGCAGTTTTAAAAGTTGTGTTGTCAAATTATTCACTCTCAGTGTCACTTCCTATGATGATACGTTTGAATTTACGAGTGTGTAATATTGCGTTGTGAAGTTTATTTTTATTATGGGAAGGGAAGGGGGGGGGGGGGTCATTGACTATTAATAGTTCTGTCTCTGACTGTAAGAAAGTTTGTATTTTTTTTTTTTAGCGATCAGCTGAGTCGATCAATGAAACGTATACAGAATGTATTCATGCGACTGTTATGATAGACCGTCGCGTTCCCGGAAACGAGTCGTCTATATGACATTCAACCAGAATGAGTCGTCCTTTTGATACGGGATAGGAACACATTATGTGACATGTACCGTTTTTCGTGGCTTTCAGGTCACAATCTATAAGATTGTTGAGATAAATAAGTTTTATTGTGTTTATTATTTAGAAAAAAAAACAATGAGCTATTGATGTTGCCATGGAGCTGTATATGTCGCCTTGCTGCCGAAAAAAAGACAGTGATAATATACAAAGATCTTCAACGGAGCCCTTAAAAATGCATACGTGTCTGCAATAAATGCAGAAAGCAAATTCGGATTTTCTTTTGCCCAGCCTACAGTCCAATGTTAACAGAAGTGGTCTCTTTCTCGGTCCGGTCGCGACACAATTACTTCAGTGGCTTGAAATCTTAAAAACTAATTTTTCGAAATCATTAATGAATCGATAATAACGAAAGACTTCAGCATCTGAGATCCAGTGTTTTCGAATTTCTTTTTCGGACAAGTGAGATTATACAAAACAAACTGGTCTGATCCCCACCCAGTCATGATTCAGTCGAACATTTCTGACTGATTTGTTATCTATGTTCTCTACACTGTAGACATAGTGCGGAGTGTGATTCAACAAATCACTGAATATAGATTATTCCTTTCTTTTCAACAATGTATAGCTTTATTCTCTAAACCTGTACATAATACTATATTTACATCGCATATACTGCGTTTATAAGACATTATTTGAAATATGCTTCCACATGGCCCGCAAACAAGAGGAACATTTAACCTTCAGTTTTAACCTCATAGCGACGTTGTCTTCAATTGCTTAAACATAATATAGTACGGTACGGCCGCCGTGGACTGGTCCTAATCCACGAGTGGACAGTGATGTCCAGACATATGTTTACCAGGTAATAACAATATTCATCATCACATTTCTAAGCACCAGGTTATATTCTATTGTTGATGATTATTTCTAAAATTAGTGTTTGCAAACTAATATTATTGCGTACTTGGAAATGTTGCCCATCCGTGGAAAGTGAGAAGTCTGCGTCGGCCGTACTGTACCGGTTTTCCGAAGGCGACCACCCCCCCCCCCCCCACCCCCCAACCCCGTTTCTCGCCAGCTATATAGTTATTCCGCTACCAATGTCTTAATGCACTTAAAATGGCCAAAAAAACCCAAAAAAACACCAAACTACAGATGAGTAAGCCGTGTTTTTTTCATTATTTTTTGAGTGTCAGAAAGGTAAATATTTTCTTTCCAAAACTCTATCTGGAGATAGGGAAACTATAAAAAAAAAAAAAAAAAAAATTAAAAAAGTTTTGGCGGTATTCTGTTGAATAATTTCTTTACCAACAAGTCATGAACGGTTTGATTGCACGTTTCCATAACAAATCCACAATGATTTACCATGTGACGAGGTTAGCCAGGGACGATATCAAACGCCTAAGTGATGTTGTTATTAGTTCTGTGCATCGATGTAGCAGTCGGTAAGATATATTCGTTACACAGTTTGTTGGTGGCCTAATATGGTATATATGGTGTCAGTTAATTTCATATTGGACTTCGCCCTCGCGCAATATGAAATTAACTGACACCATATATACCATATTAGGCCACCAACAAACTGTGTTACTAATTATTTTTGTGAAGTATCACATCGACTAGGAGCGCGGTGGCTCAGTAGGTACATGTAGAGATGTCGGCTGCAAGCCGTGAGGTACTCGTTCGAATCTCACCTACGGCAATCGCGTTGTTTTCTTGGACATGATATTTAATCCCAATTGACCACGTGGAGACGTGGTGGCGTTGTGTACTACGGCGTACTGCACGTCGATGGTGCACTTGTCTTCGACCAATGCTAACCCTGCTCATGTGGAGTTAGTACGTTGGGTAATCTGACAGTTGCTCGCCGTTGTTCGGTAGTTCTCTCCGGGTACTCCGTTTTCATCCACCCGTAAAACTGTCCGACACGAGCTGATCCTGGCTGACGAAAGTGTCGTTAAAACCCCATAAAAAACAAAAAAAAATCACTTTTCCTGTTCTACACCATCACTAATATATGTTTGCAATCGTGTGCGCACGTTTGATCTGTACTTTTAATTTGCACCTATCCATGTAGATCTACTTTTCTTCCACCACTTCCAATTAAATATATGCTTATCTCATGTGAGAAGGACATGTGAGATCGA
Organism: Pictodentalium vernedei; assembly: GCA_031216915.1. Lineage (NCBI taxonomy): Eukaryota > Metazoa > Mollusca > Scaphopoda > Dentaliida > Dentaliidae > Pictodentalium > Pictodentalium vernedei. Next base: position 78,672,862 of record CM062288.1, on the reverse strand, counting down.
TATCTTTATCATATGACTCGTCCGTTTTGTTCACTTTAAAACATTTGATATTTTGTTTTCATATTATTCAATGATCAATAAAGCCTTCCGTCAATTTCATGGGTCAGTTTCAAAACTAAACAATTTGATTGGCTGAACAAAATACAACTGGGCCACATTTTCATAATTTGCATAATTAGAGTTGGGAGCTTTCATTGGTCATTTTCAAAACTGGACAATTTGAATGGCTAAACGCAATACAACTGGGTCATATTTGCATAATTCAGTAGGGAAAATTTAGGTTATCTGTCTTATTTAGTGTGGGTTATATTGTATTTATCAACTTTTACCTACAAGAAAAACGCCATTCATTTGTTTTGCATATTTTCACTTTTTTCTTCCAAAACATAGATTATGACCCCTCATTGGAACGAGCTCAACTAGCTCGTCCCAATGAGGGGTCATAACCCATGTTTTGGAAGCAAAAAATAAACGTTTTAATTAAACGGGGATGTTTTTTCCAAGTGCCGTCTGCAACCCAAGTTAGGTGATGGCTTAAAACGTCATACTAAGTGGCTAATTTGTGCGTGTGTGTGTCATATGATAAATATAATATGAAATGAGTGTTTTTTCTCATATAATATTTATGAAACTCGTCCGAATTTTACGTCTGGGCTCGCCAGAGGCTCGCCAGAACGGAAAATGCTTTGACTCGTTTCATAAATATTATATGAGAAAAACACTCATGCCATATCCTCTATATCTTACATGACCTTCGTAAAAATGCTTATTATCATATTTGATGAGAGCAGGCCTATTCAATCATCGCACGCTCTTCAGCAATGAAACAACATGGTGTCACGTTTCGGAAATATTAGCAGACGAACGTCGAGGAAAACAGAAATGAAAACCCAGACTGCAAAACCAAAGAACATTTGACTCTTTTATATGAATTTTGTGCGTGAACGTTATTATGAGTGGAGAGTGTTGAACGAAGTTCTCTAAGAAGAGTTGTGCAAATACACGGCAGAATTCATAATATGACGTCACTCGAATGTGTCAATGTTAATTTCGCTTCAAATCGTTAACTCCTGCCTTGGAGGCGTTGGGATTTAATTTCGTAATATATACCTGGGGGCATATACAGAACTGTTGTGCGCGCTTTCCGATAAGCAAATCAGTTCTATTCAGAAATGTACAACAAATTGTTCGATATAGCTACACGTGTGCTGAATTACTTTAGATGACCCCATGGTGTTTTGATGGAGGGCAGAACAATTATCCCTGATGGGGTGGGTGTGAGATGGGGACATTTTTACCATGGGGACAAGATATTTGGTCTAGACACTCGGCAAGCTTGGATATCTAGCCGTCGGATGACATTTTTCCATCTCACACTCTCGCCCATCAGGTACAATAACAATTTCACGTGACCTACGTGACGGGCTTATTAGCATATTTAATGACTATTCAATCATCGCATGTTCTTCTGCAAACAAACAACATGATGTCACGTTTCAGAAATATTAGCAGGCGAACGTTTGTCGAAGAAAAAATAAATAAAAACACAGACCGCAAAACGAAAGTACACTTGACTCTTTTATATGATTTTTGGGGGTGAACGCCATTATGCGTGGAGAGAGTTGCACGAAATTGCCGCCGAAAGGTTATGCGTATACATTGTAGAGTACATAATATGACGTCATCGGAATGGTCAGTGTTCATTTCGCTACAAATATACTATTCCAAAAAGTAAGGGATATTTGATAAAAGTGAAATATGTGTCAGCGATAGTTGGGTGTCTGATAAGCACACATTCCACGCTCTGTGTTGAATAAAACATATACCGTCAGTCAGAGAATTTACCACATTCAGTCCAAGACCTCAATACCTTGAAAATCCTCCTCTGTTCACGAGGCTAGCGCAGACCCGACGTGGCATACGTCTCACCAAACGTTCAAAATCAGTTTGACTTATGCTATTCCATTCTTCCTGCAGTGCAGCGGACGAGTTCTTGTACATTGGTGGGGGCTGTTGGCGTTGTCGTTGGCGCCTGCCAAGCATGTCTACAGAGGTGCCCGACTGGTGAAAGGTCTGGAATTAGTGCTGGCCAAGGTGGTGTAGTGATGTTCTGCTCGTGGAGAAACGCTGTAGCGACACGGCCACTGTGTGCTCTTGCATTGTCATCTTGAAAAATGAATCGACTGTCGTGACGTCGCGCAAATGGCACAGATGAGCTGCTAACATGTTGTCACGGTAGTACTTCTCTGTAGCACGCCCTTTGATGGCATGTAATGCTGTTCTGCTTGTCATGGTTATAGCTCCCCGCACCATAACCGATCCACCGCCAAAATTATCGTGCTGCCTAACGGTTACGTCATCGTATCGTTCGTTCCATTGCCGCCACAATCTATTTCACCTGTCGTGGAAGTCGAGAGTGAACCCCGATTGATCGGAAAACATGACGTTGCTCCACCGAGGATTGTCCCAGCGCTGTCGTGATCCACGCCAATTGCGCCTTGTTGCGATGTGACATTTAATCAAACGTGGAATTATTCGAGGTCGTCAAGCGTACACATTCCAGCAGTGTAGGCGATTTCGGATCGCTGAATCGTACATTTGTCGCTCGGTGCAGCTGCTGTCCAATTTCTGAGGAACTTTAGTGGCGGTTACGTAGTGCTGTGGAATGGGTGAAACGATCCTGGTTAGCACTTGTCGCATTTGGACGATCTGACCGACGTCTGTCATCAGCATTGCCTGGCTGACGGTAGCATTACCACAACCTGCTAATCACCGATTGAGTAAAGTTTAGAATTTTAGTCACTGCAGTCTGTTGCCAGCTTCAAACATGCCAACGGCACGTGAGCGTTTGTCACGTGTCTGTCTTCGCATGCCTCAAAAATTACGTTTCGACCAGAAATTATTGATGAACGAGTTTATACCAAGAAAAGAACGATGAGACCTCCGAAGAAGCCCGTCCTGTACAAATGAATATTTCAAAACGTACCCCACAGACATTACCGAGGTGCTCGTGCGGAAAACCTGCACGTAGTTTTCGTGGGTCGGTGACATTCATGGTCCACACGAAACTTTGGTAACATATTGATGTGTCCAATCACACGTATCCAATACCATTTTCCGAAAATTTCAACGTCAGTTTGGATATCCCCTACTTTTTTTAATAGTATATTTAACCCCTGTCTTGCCGGCGCTGAGATTTAATTTCGTGGTATATACCTCTGGTATACACTGAACTTTTGTGCGCTCTTTCCGATAAGCAAAGCAGCTTTTTTTTCAGAAATGGACAACAACACTGTTCGGAATAGCTACACGTGCCCCGAATTACTTTTGATGATGGCAGGGTGTTTTGGTGGGGGAGATAAATTATCCCTGATGGGGGTGGATGTTAGATGGGGGCATTTCACCCTCGGGACAAGATAATTGGTTCAGCCACTCATCAAGACTCGCGTCAGGCCCAAATATTTTGCCCTCGGGTGAGATTTCCCCCTCTCACACCCTAACCTATCAGGTATAATAATAATATCTGTTGATAAAGATACAATGAATATCTTATCTTACGCGGAGCTGATTGTGGAATGATACTGAGTGGATGTGATTAATAATTATGGGTGGGTTCGGTGGTACCACGATAAAGAAGAAAGTAAAACTGTTTCAACGTTTTAAATAGACCGGATGTCACTATCCGTTACTTAATCATTGTTCATTATTCGACATTCGTTATTTTATCGATTGATAAGGAATGTCGAATTAGGATCGGGGAATAACTAACGCAATAAAACACAACAGATTATATATAAGGAGAACAGTACATCTTTTCATATTTTGTTCCTGTCACCCAGCCAAATATAACAAAATTTAATAACTTTAAGCAAATATATGTTTTGGGAGTTCGGCTTAAGCAGGGTTCCAGTTCTTGAACACACCAGTAAGGATGTAATTATACACATGCTTATGCAGTTCCTTATCTGGGTGGAAACCAGATGGAGTGGATATTGTGATGGTAACCCGTTGGAATAACTTGAAAAAAATCTGATTACATCTAAAAAATTTAAACGAACAAACATTCATTTTCTGAAATAAAAAAAAGCATTTATTTATTTATTTAATTAATTTATTTTCAGTGAGTGGGAGAGAGTTAAATGGAATGATGTGGTCGAGCCGACTTGGGACACAGAGCGAGTTGACTTGGTACACAGAGGCGAGTTGACTAGACGTTTTGGGTGATTGGACTATAATATTGGAGCGAGTAAACTAAACTGTTGAATCGACTAACTAATTGACAAATTAATGGTGGGGCGAGATGGCCAGCACTCGAAAAATCAATATGAAACTTGAGAGTTGTGCTCTTTATTCCCTGTATTGTTTGGTTAACTACGTATCTAACACGAAAAGCATACTACACTTGCAAACAAAATTATTGAATAATTGATTTTGTTCATTTTTTGTCTCAAAACATAGGTTATGTCCCCTCAATGAGACGAGCTCAACGACCACGTTATAAGGAGGGTCATAACCTATTTTTTGAGACAAAAAGTGAAAAAAAGTAATGAAAATTAATTGACGATTTTTGTGAATAGCGCTGGCCGGTTTTCCCCTTTACGTTAGGTAAAGGGTTAACGTATGCGTATTGTTGCATTGGTGCAATACAGAAAGTTACATAATATACTTTTCTTTCAAATTGAGATACTTTCGTCACCTTTGCTACTTCTCTTGAAAAATCAAGTTTCGATGGTTTTATATTACTATCTCTGAGGGTTTGTATCCTGTGCACTTTTGTCCACTTTTAACATTTTTCTTTATCGTTTCTGTGTTGTAAGCTGTTGCGTTGAGATTTTGTCCAACACGCCCTACGCCCTAAAAAGAACCAGACGATGTATTCATTAGCAAAGCAAACTAATTGTTATCATAGAGTTTCATAGACGCAAGAAGATAAATCGTTACAGAAAAGAGAACGGAATGTTTTGGGAACACAGGGTCAGCTGGTACGGCGTGCGACAAAATAGTCCCATTAGATTGTTAAGGACTTGGAAATCAAAAACAAAACAATCGTGAATCTCCTTGATTCATGTTGGCATATGTCTCCGCTCGTTTCTATTGTATGCCTATCTATAAAACAAATTCAGACAAGCCAAGCCTGTACAGTTTCATTTTCTGGGTACCCCAGACGATCACGTCATTGAATTTCTACTATTTTCTCAGCACCCATACTCGTCTGAATTAGTTTTTACGCCAGTAGGAAGTAAAGTGCAGATAATTATTTTATAGCTGTCATCGTGCAAAAGCAATTGATTGTAAAACTTTCTAGGTTTCAACCAATCAAAAGTAAATACCTCATTCGTGCAGCACTAGCCCTTTACCTAACACGAGAGCAAGATGACACTTACAAACACAATTCCCGAATAACATTTTTTTCTTCAAAACACAGCTCATGACCCCTCATTGGACTGAGGTCAAAGAGCTCGTTCAATACAGGGTCATAAGCTATTGTTTTGAGACAAAAAAATGAAAACAAAATGAAAATTGATTTTTGTGAGACAGCGATGATCGGTTTCGGCCGTTATGTCAGACAAAGGGTTAAGTCATGCCATGTGACCAAGTACACAATGTTTCCAGACGAGTAAGAAGGGTTTGCTTAACCACATCGCGCAAGTAAACCTGACAAGAATCGAACTCACCATTCCACTAGTTGACATGCTGACCAATGCTTTACCACACCCCAACGACAGAGCATAATGTGATTCTTATATCTTTGTACAAAAATATGTTGTGACCATTGCCACGTCACAGAAGCGTGGTGGATTCGTGGTTAGAGCATTGTAACTTAAACATTAAGGTCGAAGGTCCATCCATATCCGCGTCATCTGTGATATCCCTTGGGCAAACGCTTAATCCCGACAGCCCAAAGTGAGACGCGGTGACGACACTCCTAAGTTTCCATCTACCTGGTCAGTAAGACGGAGAGTTTGACAGTCGATTTCGGCTGCTCAGTGGATCTTTCCGTGGATTGCGGCTTCCTTCACCCGTAAAACAGTCCCATACGATGTGACACTGGCTGTTAACAAGGTCGTTGGACCTCAATGGTTAAAAAAAAACATTGCCATGTCTCAGTAAATTGACAGAGCAGGTTCCAACGCAGACGAATGAAGTAATCGGAACTCATTATTACGAACAATTTAGACATTTTCCTGGGAAACATGTTCAGAAATGTTTAAGAAAGACATCCTTATAATATTGACAAATCATTTGCCACACAAAGGAGTAGCTAAATATGTGACGATGGTTTTAACAATTTATTATTTACGCAAAATACGAAAATTGAGAAAACGATTGAAGAGGACGCTGCATCTAATGGAATTATTTTTTCAAACTACATAAGCGCACTACTTTATGCCGGAAACAATGTTGAAAATAATAATGTATTTTCCAAATGGTGCTATAAAAACAGATGAAGTGTATGGAACGAAAGGCGTGTTTACGAGAGTATTATACCGATCCAATAATTCATAGAAGAGAAGAACATAACAGGGAAAACCATTATAAACAGAATGACAAAAGACACCGGCACTCAAAATAAATACAAATGTTTTCAATAAAATGCAAATGATTTACTCCGATGTTTTGAGCACCCTCTCACCCTTGGTGCAATATACAGACAGAACTTGGGCGCGATTGCGTTTCGGTAGACGGTTCTCGTCGGATCACCGAAGTTAAGCAACGTCGAGCCCGGTCAGTCTTTGGATGGGTGACCGTCTGAGCGATCGATTCGGATTCTGCGTTGTGTCCTTGGGCAAGGCACCTAACGCCGATTGTCCATATGGGGGCACGATGACGCCGTGTACTAAGGCTTTCTGCACGTCGATGGTGCGCATGTCTTCCTCCAATATAGCCCTGCCTGTGCTGCAGTGTGGAGTTACGATGTTGGTGAGCTGGCAGCTGCTCGTCGTTGCTCGGTCGTCCCTTCCGGGTACTCCGACAGTCTCCGCGCTTAAAACTTTCACCGCCACGATACTACCTTTGTTGTTAAAGTGTCGTTAAACCATAATGAATAAATAAATAAATATTGACATAACGGCATCGCGTTCCAACTGTCATTTTTATCGCATAAGATTGATTTAGGTGAAGGGGGTAATTTTGAACGAGAGGACACTTTCTTGGAATAATTCTTACGGAAGACTAAAATATTCGCCTTCTGTTTGGACGGAAACTCGCGTAGTTTTTCCGATGTTTACGGCTCCAGTAGCATTTGGTACAAGGCGAGTCCACAACGCGAAATAATTAAATGGCACAGATCCAATAACTACAGTAAAGTAAAGTACCCCCCCCCCCCCCCCCCCCCCGCATATCCAGCAATCTAGAAGATTGAAGTTATCGTAATTCATTATTACGAACACTGCAGACATTTCCCTAGGAAACATGTTCTGAAATGTTTAACAACGACATCCTTAAAATATTGACAGACCATTGGCCACACAAACGAGAAGCTGAATATGTGACGCGGGTTTTGACAATTTATTGTGTTACGAACCATAGTTGTAAAAAAATGGGATAAGGGGGATAAGGAAAAGGGACCAAACATCAACATCAATAGGCATAGTATCCCAAGGAAAGCACAGGTAGACACAAAAGTATATACAAACATACAGGGACTATATAATTATGAGATCAGTAGGCGGAAGCCAATGAATTTTGATACCCTGAAAGTGGGTTATAACAACATCCAGGGTCTCCACCGGAAGGTATGTGAACTTGCAACATTGATCGAGGCAGGGGAGTTTGACGTCATGGGCTTGAGCGAAACGTGGATAAGACACGAGGAACGGGTAGACCAAGTAAGGGGGTGCGTGTGGATAGGTGTAGGGCGAACGGAAGGCCAGAAAAAAGGAGGAGGGGTAGGCATGTACATTAAAGAGGATTTAAAACCGTCTCTGATCACAGACCTGGAAGAGGTCAGCATCTCGGCTGATGTATCGACAGAAATTGGATGGGTAAGGATCAATCTGAGAAGCAAAAACATTGCCCTTGGGGTTGTGTACTGCGCTGTGGAGGGAAGCAAACCCGAGAGGAATGACTCAATATAATCAGCACTAAGGGCCAATATCACAGAGCTACAAAACAAGGGGCTCGGTATAATTCTGATGGGTTACTTTAATGGCCACGTAGGTGATAAGGAAGAAGGCATAGAAGGAGGGAACAAGTAAGTCAACAGGAATGGAAGGAATCTGTTGAACTTCACAAACGAGCTCGGTCTGAAGATTCTGAACAGGATCTCCAGGAATAAGGGGAAATGGACTTGACAGACGAAAGACAGAAAATCAATAATCGACTACATTCTCACAGATATTAATTTATGGAGGGAGGTGATAGGGGTAGAAGTGGATGATTAGGGTAAAATGGAGGTGGATAGTGATCACAACCTGATCAGGGCCAAAACTCTAGTAAAAAGCAAAGGAAGCCTTAATAAGATTTGGGAACTCAAAAAGGATGCTGACTGGGCGAAGTTCAATGAAACTGAAACCAAAGCTTGCAACGGTACCCAGTGGGGGGGGGGGGGGAGGGGGTGGGGGGCAGTGTCCAGAAGATGGCCGACGCCATAAATTTTGAGCCTTGTGGAGGCAGGGAAGGAAAGTGTAGGAAAAATCAGGGTGCCAACACGGGAACTTGGGTACAGAGTGAACGAAGAACTGAAAAGGGCCATAAAGGGAAGAAAAGCTAAAGTAGGAAAAGTAGAAAACTTAATGGGGCGGAAAACAATGGGACCACAATAGCAAAGGAAGAATCCCACCAATCACGAAATAAAGTAAATAAGATTAAAGACGCTAATCGGGAGGAGTGGATGAAATTCCAAACGAGTTAATCAAGAAAGGGGGAGAGAAATTCGTGAAAAGCCTAACTGCCCTATTCAATCTAGCCATAGAAAATCAAGAGGTCCCAAAGGAGAGGAGAGAAAGCAAAGTGACATTTATTCACAAAAAGGGGGAAAAGACGTTTTGGATAACTATCGAGGGTTCTCTGTTATTAGCAACATTGGACATTTTTTCCGTAAACTTCTGGATGCGAGACTAGAGGAGGTGATTGAAGAGAAGGGTTTTTGGGGAGAAATCCAGAATAGGTAAATTATACTCTCTGTTCAACTTGAAAACCAATGCAGTAATATTTGTTTCCAAAACGACTGCATTCTGATATCATATTGAATAGAACACACTTGGCATAGCAGAAGCTATGTTTGGTAAATGTTTGGGTTATAGAAGTCATTTAATTAACATCTCGTGCCATCACAGTTGTAAATGTACCTTTACTGGAAACGATCTTTACAAGCTTCCAGCTTACTGTTGAATCCACACACATTTCATTGTTGAATGTCTTTTTCTCTAATAATTGGAAATAAATATTGTTTAAACTAAATTGAAACCCAGTTTTGCCATAATTTTGAGTCCAGCATTTCACTCAAGACTTGAAGTCCGACATTCCTTGGTGTAATGATCTAACGTATTTACTGCAGAAATTCTGTTAAATTTCACCATAATCACGATTTTGGAGCCCCGAGCCAAGGGTAGGTTTTAGTGTACATAAATACCGGAGTCCCGACATTCAGATTTCACCCGTGAACAAGACATTCCAATCGGCTGGGTGTCATCACTGAGATATGCTATTATGCCCAGGTGAGGGGTGACAGGTTAGCATGTTAATTCAATTAGCGAGACTGACTGCACCACTCAGATCCACTCTAATCCCACCCTTCGCCCACTTTGAGGCAAACGCTTATATTAAGGTACAACACAAATCGAAATTATATGTGATTGAATACATAAAATGCTTCAATTGAGCCCCGATGCCATATCCACTTTTTGGTAAATCAATGATGTATACTGTTTTAAAAAAAAATATTGTTTGGAACACATATATTGTCATTTAATGAGCGCAAATCGGAAAAAAAAATGCGAAATTGTCTCTTTGATGGTCAGGGTAGCACACCCAAGTCAAAATTAATTCTCGAATACAACGCTTCTGTTGAGCCCCTGCCCATATCAACCTCCTCGCTCCTCTCTCAACTTACTGCCCGCTTCTAGGTGAATGTCTGTATCGAGGGTATAACACGTGTTGAAGTTAATGGTTATGTTCAAGCGATTTTTGCATTTGAGCCACATTACGGCACATGTCGAAATGAAATCTGATTTATAGAACCATACTACAGCGCATGTCAAAATTATATTGTCATTCTCTCACGAAATTGTTCAAGCACGTCGCTATCAGCAACTATGACTATATAGTAAATACCTGGCCGAGGGAAAAGTTATTTTGTACAAAACAACTGCAAAACTCGAGACCTTCCCATGGCAAATGCTGATAAAAAAGCAATACATGAGAATATAGAACAACTTGTGTACCGGCCTTTTATTGATAACTTACGACTTTTATTGGATCACATTCCGAAATATTACTAATGTGCTCGCTTTCTGTTAGTAACAAACGACTTTTATTGGATCCCACAAACGAAGTGGTCGACAAGGTTTGTTTTGAAATATACGCTTGGACAATTGGTGAGTAGTCACGAAGTTGCCTTCAGTAATTTACGAGAATTTCCAAAAGCGGTAAATGTGATATTTGCCAACTAAGCACGTACTCGTATTCGGTATTTTTCGAGTCACTACAAATACAACGATGAAAACATCTGAGATATATTGTGTTTGTAACAATCGACACTAACCAGGGATTAAACTAATCAAATTGATTACCATTGAATAGTAATCAATAACCAATTGATATGAAATATGTGATGAAATAAAAACTGTTTTGGTCGATTTTGATTACAAAACGATATGAAATCTCTGATCAATGAACACTTTTTTGGGAGTCCATACTGATAGGATATGATCAGACCTTGCTTATGGCCGCGCTTTTAGTTGTTTGTCGAGGCTGCTGTTAGGAAGTGCGCTACATTGGTGAGAGCTTCTGCTTCTGGGTCCAGTTTTATGCTTATTGTTTGTTGGTCGAGGCAATGCGTCAGACTGCTCGGTTTTTCCTTCTCGTTGGTGAAATTTCCTGCTTGTTGGCTGGTGTTTCTTGCTATCGATTGGTCAATTGAACACTGTTCATGGGTCAATTGAAAAGTACTTATGGGCTACGTAATAGGGTAAAGTTGCATTTGGTAATTTACGAGGATTTACAAAGGCGGGTGAATGCGATCATTGCCGAGTAAGCACGTACTCGTACTCTGTAGTTTACGAGTCACAACGAATAAAACGATGAAAACGGCTGAGATATACTGCATCTGTTTGACCAGTTGTTTGGCCAATTGTATTCATTTGATCTGTGTTGTTCAATAAGCAGACGATCTTTGTAACATTTATGGGTAGGGTTTGTTATCAGGTTGGAGTGTGAAGTTTAGATGCGTCTTTTCCCGACTTATCATTTATGAGACTTTGATATTTTTGAGTAAACTGGGTCAAGTTGTGTGAAGTCGAGCAAAAACGTATTTTTTATCCCTGAGTCCTACCACTGTAATTTTCCACATTGCGACACGGGAGAGCTAGAAGCTATCAACGATTGGGATGTTGGAGTAGAATCCATCCTGTCCTAGTATATAATTGCCCAATCAGCGATTAACAGGTTGGGGTAGCACCCATCCTATATATCTATATATAAATGGAAGAGCATCGTCTCCTCACCACAAATCCCTCAGCTCGCCTCCGAATAAGAAGACGCCCTGCTATATCTGTGAATTGTGTCAAAACTCTTACTCGCATAATACTAATTAAAATCAACACAAACGAGCATTACACCAAAATGTAAACAACAGAGGCCTTTAAGGGGAGATACTCAAATACACCTGAATTTACAGCCAGATCTCTCAATAACCGACTACCCTAACCTCCAGTGCATATATGAAATCAAACTTCAGTTGGAACAATGCATTCACAAGCGGTACTGGGTCGGCGGTGAACACTTAGGCAGTAACCACCTCCTAGTCCTTGCCTCCATCAAACTAGGCAGCAGACCCCTAAGATATCCCCCACCTTCGCAGGAACTTTAAAGAAATAAATTGGGATCTTTACCGCGAAATTAATGAAGTGGAACTCCCCAACAACACCCCCTTCAGACGCCTCATAACTCGAAGCTCAATGCGCGGGCCTAGAAACAATAATCAAGAGGACCCTCGACGAAATATGTCCCAAAGAAGAAGTGCGCTCTTGGAGAGGAACAATCTCAGTGGACACCCTCTCACTAATAAAAGCTAAAAGAAAAGCACCCCGCGCACTAAAATTGGAAAGCGATCAAGACAAAAAAAGCGAAATTAAAAAAAAAAAAAAAACTGATAACCGCCTTCATGGCGAGGTGAAAAAAAAACCCTTCCAAGTGCTAGCACGCCAAAAAAGGTAATCGTAATACAACATTAACCAAGCCTCTCCTTAAAGAGGATGGCTCCACTGCCGACAATGACTAGGAAAGGACCGACACTTTTGCCGACTTTATCTTGAAGACCCACCGCCCACAGGATTGTCCCACCGCCCACGATGACGCAGCCAAAGATGCGACTGATAACTTCATTAATGAACACCCCGATGCTTACCGCGACCCAAAATTCGATACCGACCCCGAAATAGGGGATGAAGATAACCTCGTATCCCCCATCGCAAACGACGAAATCATCAAATAATACAACTGAAGAAACCCTTCCTCACCCAGCGAGGACGTGATTAGCTACAATATTGATTAGCTACAATATTTTTGCTAATAACTGGGCTCCTGACCCTCTATAGCGCATGCCTCACCCATGGGTACTTCCCAAAATGTTGGAAATCAGTCATTGGTGGCATGATACCTAAACCGGATAAGGACCTGTTCACTCCGGCTAATTGCCGCTCAATCAGCCTCCTCAGTTGCATTGGTAAGGTCTTCGAAAGAGTCATTTCAATCGACTGAGGGAGCACCTTGAAGATAACGGTTTCTTCAACGACTGGCAAAGGGCCTACAAGAACCTTAAGGAAGGAACAGAACACGTCCATCGCCCTGTGGAACAAATGAAAACGTCCATTAATAATCAACAAGTAGGCGCAGCAATCCAACTTGATGTAGAAAACTCGTTCGATTCCGTTTGGCAAAAATGAAACTCCGAATGTATTTTTTAAGACTACTCTCCTCTATTAACGACCGTAAAATAAAAATCAAAGTCAACAATGAAGTAAACGACAGTGTCCTGCTCGGTTTTCAACTCCTTCCTCTATATCATCTATGTCAACGGCCTCAAAGTCACCGACAAGCTCGTTCAAATTTCACAGTTTGCGGATGATAAGGGAAACTGGGATTCTAGTAACACTGCTAAACAAGTCCAAGAATATCCCCAACGCGCTCTGGATGAACTGGAGCCATGGTGTACGAAGTGGAGAATTAAGCTAAACACAAACAAAATCCAAAGAATCACCTTTACCCGTAAGAAGAAAAAACGCGGTGTTGACCTCAAACTATTGGATAAAGTCCTCCCTGAATGCACAGAAGCAAAATTCCTCGGTATCACCATTAATCAAAAGTTGACCTTCACCAAACATACCAATAGTATCGCCACTAAATCAACCAAACGTATCAGTCTTCTAAAAATGCTTCGCGGCACATCCTGGTGAACCAATGAGGCAGTCCTACTTAAACTATACAAAGCATTCGTGCGTTCCGTACCTGAGACACTCATCCTCAGTGAAATAAATAAAACTAACATTGGCAAAATGCAAGGAATCCAGAACCACGCACTTAAGGTTGCCCTTCGCGCCCCGTGGGCCACCACAATCAAAGTACTCCACGAGCGGGCCGGTAATCCAATTATAACAGAACGGCTAACTTCCCTAGCCACCAAAAACCGCGGTCACCTGAAGGACAGCAAACCTTTATCCGAACTACACAACATCTGTGTCAGCCGGTAAAAAACACAAGAAACGCCACATTATGCCAGAACTTTTTAAAGAGGTACCAGTCTCATCATTTGGCAGGACAGTCCGTAAACCTGCACGTTTTTTGGACTAACTGTAAGAAAGAAAAAAATAATTTTGGAACAGTACTCTTTCAGCCGATTTTATTGTAAATAAGCAGGATCACATTCATGTTTTAGAAATGGATTTTGATAAATTCGTCTTCGATCCAAACTCGGATGATAACATAGATGAATTTGATACTACAACAGATAGCCCTTCCACACTGGCAAACTGTTTTACCAAATGTGTACTTTGGCTTTGCATGCAAAGCTTTTCAGGACCCCCAAACTCAACAGACTTTATTGAAGACAAAGTTGGATCGCCTTCTCTTGGAGTCTGATGCTCCATATCTGCCTACTGCCGTTGATGCTCAATTACCTCCAGAGAAAAGCTACCAAACGAGAATAAGACTCAGTGGAGTGAGAGTACTCCTGGAATTCAGATAATCTTCTGCAGGAAGATTGAAGGAATATACTGAGTGTTAAATATCTATCTTCAATATCTTCAACGATCTTTAATGATACCACCAAGTGGGAAAACTATTACAAGTGGGAAAACTATTACACTCGTTCGTCTTGCTATTACATGGAAAAACGTATGGAACCAGATAGTCGTGCTAGTGAGGGTGCGTAGCTTGATAATTAAGTAATTTGTTATATGTATATAGTAATATCCACCAGTCACCATAAGATGGCTAAAAGGAGTAATTATGGCCGCCCGTAAAACGCAACACAAAGCCTAAATTCTAAATCTGAATCATAAATCAGTTTTATTGAGTTCGGATTTCAGTGTTATTAGCTACCGGAGGACAGGACTGAAAAATATATAATCTGACCTGCAGCCCTTCTGCAGCCAAACATAAAGTGAGGCCTATACCCTAAATCCCCAAACCAAATTACTCCTGTTGGGTCCAGCTCCATCGAACTCATCTTGGCTGTCATGTTACAGTTTGGGTAGATTTGATGGTGCTGGGTCTAATAAGAAGGATTTAAGGGCTGTTTATATGCAATGAAATACACCTGGAGTATATTTTACACCAGGAGTAAAAAATGCACCTGGTGTATTTTTAAAAAAATATTCTGTGTTCACATGGAGTTTATGTTCCCGCCAATAAATAACAAAACCGCGCCATTTTAACAAGTGAATACAATGGAGAGGGTGCATAGATATAAACGTAGAGTGTTTCCCTATCTCATATTAGTTGGACTGGCAGCTGGTACATTCAGGGAACGTACAGTGTGGGCAAAGGAAAGATCATCGGTGTGGTACGACGATATTGTTAAGAAGACCTTTGATGACCAACAATGGGTCAGCAATTTCCGCATGACACGATCTTCATTCGAGGCATTGTGCGGGGAACTAGAAGCACATATTACCCCATCCGAACAAGCCGTCCGAGAACCTGTTCCAGTAGACAAGCAAGTTGCAGTCACGTTGTATTGGTTAGCATCGTCCACGGAATGCCGAACAGTCGGTAACCTCTTTGGATTATCTACAGATACCGTGTGCAAAATTGTTCATAATGTTTGCAACGCTTTGGTGGATGAGCTGCTGAATAAATACATCAAATTTCTACAAAATGAAGATTTAAGAGAGGTTATTGCAGGGTACGAGAGTCGGTGGGATTACCCAAACTGTGGGGGAGCAATCGATGGGTGCCACATTGAAATAATTAAGCCACAGGAAGCTCATGGTGACTACGTTAACAGAAAAGGTAGTTACTCGTTCATATTACAAGGAATATGTGACCACCTCTTACGACTATGAGATATTAATATAGGGTGGCCGAGTAAAGTTCACGACTCGGGTGTGTTAACGAACTCAGAGATTTATACGCTTGGCGAAGAATGAGCTCTTTTCCCAGTAGAGCTAGCAAGACAATTCAATTTGCAAGATAAAGACGTTTCCGTCCCAGTAACACTTATAGGTGATCCAGCATACCCCCTGCGATCATGGATCATGAAGCCATACCCAGGCAGAGGACATCTTTCGCAAATCCAGAGCAATTTTAACTATACGTTGAGTCGAGCTCGTATGACCATAGAAAACACTTTTGGTCGTTTAAAGGGGGAGATGGCGAGATTTGATGAAACGCCTGGACGTGTCTGTTGAATTTGCTTGTGTCGTTATCGGGGCGTGCTGTGTTCTGCATAATTTCTGTGAGAGCAAAAACGAAATGTTTGATGAAGATTTGGCTGTTGGCACTAATGATATTTCTCCAACATGTGCTGCTTAGAATGGTGATAGTGAACAGACAGGAAAGTCATTTCGTGACAATATGGCTGAAATTTTCCAGCAACTCCTGAAATGACTTATCTACATGGGCTTTTAGAAAAAGACAACTTCCATCCACCCAGTCATTCAGACGGCTTCTTGTATTCAACTATGTGATTAAAAATAATTTGTTTATCCGATGATATGAGTGTATATTTCAGTTTCAATGGGTATAAGTATTAACTAAAATGAGATGTTGCGAAAACATACTTGAACATCACCGAAGCATTAGACGGGCACTTGTACCATTCGTAACATGTTCGCGCGCGTTTTTGAAGCGACTCTGTCATAATTGACCGTTGCGCAAACATGCCCAGATTGCGACGTTACCCTATGAGTAGCTTTATTTAGTCAAGTCACACGTCAATCGTCAAATAACAACAATCCATAGGTAGGACAAACAATGGTAAACAATTGATGACACAGAACGCATTCATTCGCCTGATAATATTGTTGAGGGCTGCAAGGAGTCATCTGCAATGCAGATGACTCCTTGTAGTTCTCAACAATATTTTCAGGCGAAGGAATGAGTTCTGTTTCATTAATTGCTGATTTCCATCTGTCTAACCCTAAAAAGTCAAGGGGCGTGGTTATATCTCGCTACGGAAGCGTCAATTGTTTGCCTTGTACAAAACTGCTCAAGGAGCGACTGATTTGTGTTAGAAATTGATAGTACAGGGCGTAATTCGGAATTTTACGATTGACGTATATACACAATCTGCGTACGCGTCAATCGTTAAAATCAGAATCGCATCCTGTATAATATTTGCATGGGCACAATTCAGATCGATAGAAATAAAATACGACAAATTTTATACAAGACAAATTATGACACAGTTGCTTTAAATCGTGAACGGGAGCGTTAACAGTATATCCTGGGGACCCACATATAGGGAAAATGTTCACAACCCCCTGAACACCATGTTTGCATTTACGCTTGTGTTTATGTATGTTTTCACACATCTCAACCGAGGACAGATCTCAGTTGACTGTTTCGTGATGAGATGACCACGCCCACACCCTAGACAGACAAGAATTAATAATACATGAAACCGAACACGTTTCTTTAACTGATATGATTGAGAGTTGGAAGCAGTCACCTGCAATGTTTTTAGCATTGCATGTGACTGCTTGCAGCTGTCAATATTGTAAGAGCAAAAAGTATCATTTGCAATGATTTTAAAAGCGTAAAAGTACCATAAAAACCACACCGCCAAATACTAAAAAAATGGTTTGTCTTACCAGGGGCTCTGGTTATTAAATTCACTTCACTGATAGGATAAAACAGTCAGCCAGACATGATAAGGTCGAACGGTGAGCCGAAATGGATATGTGAAACCCCCCGATCATAACTCAGTTATGGGATATTTATTTTAAGTTTAACACGTTACCCAACGTAACGTCCAAAACCGGTCAGCGCTTTATACAGAGATATTCGTTCAGATTTAATTATATTTTCATTTTTGTCTCAAAAACATGGCGTATGAGCTTCATTGGAAAGAGCTTTCCGAGCTCGCTCCAATGAGGGATCATAAGCCATGTTTTTGAGACAACAATTGAAAATCTTCAATTATAGAATTTATTTTGCAATCTGAGTGGATCTGACCAAAGAATCTACATTGACTTTACCCGGTAGAGTACTGAAAGTTCATTTTTTGGAATCTTTGCCAAAGTGCTGAAAGACTGTATTTGTGCTTTTCACTACATAAATATATTTATACTGCATTTGGCTTAACTTGTGTCTTTGTCAATAAATATTGTTCAGTAAAAAAATATTGGAGAATGACTACAGGCATTCTCCAATAATTTGTTACTGAACAATATTTAAGGACAAACTCAAGACTCTATACATTAAATTGAATGGTGTACGAAGCCATAAAAGGAAAAATGGAAAAATGTCATGTTTCAAATTGGGATATTAAAATAATTCAACCCTCAAGCAGTTAAAGCGGAATGAATATCAACTTATTTTAACCCTTTACCTAACGTGAAAGGCAGACGACACTTGCAAAAAAAATTCTTGAATAACTAATTTTTTTCATTTTTTGTCTCAAAAACATAGGTTATGACCCCTCGTTGGAACGAGCTCGACGAGCTCGTTCCAACGAGGGGTCATAACCTATGTTTTTGAGACAAAAAATGAAAAAAATAGTGAAAATTAATTGGCGATTTTTGAGAATAGCGCTGGCCGGTTTTGGCCGTTACGTTGGGTAAAGGGTTAATACTGCATGCATTTTGACTGGCAATACACGTTCAACAAAAATGAAAATCCGAAATATCCACGGAAGTTAAATATTGTGGTAATAGATACCAAACGAAAAAGTGTGTGGTGGCTTGTGCTTGAAAAATTACAGATCATAGTAGATTCTGGACGCAGTGCGATAAACTGACTCCTCATCAGTAGTGTCTGGAGGCGCCCCAGCTGTGTGACCATGCATGGGGATTGGTGCAGGTGGTGCTGGTGAAGCAGGCGGGGCGGAATACATCCGGGCAGACCCATTTAACCGTAGGATCATCTCCATCATCCTGTATTGGTGCTCTCTGTCTCCTTTCTTCTGTCTTTCTTCTGAATCTAGCCTTAACTTTTCAAGTTCCGTCTTTTTCATTTCGCTTTCAATTTTCACCTGCTCGAGCTTGATTTGTTTTTCTTCCATTCTTTCTGATGAAGATGAGAATCTATCCATGACTGTACCAAGTGCTATCTCTAGGCGATTTTTCCGCGCAGCCTTGGGGGTCTTTTTTTGCCACAACAATGTCCTTACTATCCTTCTTACTCGCTGAAGCAGTAGCTCGATCTTCGGGGACACTTTCCTGCGACTCCTTATTCGGTGAATTGTCAGATACTGTCTGATCACCGTCATCCACATCTGGTAAATCTATCTCGTTGTTTGATTCGGGCGTTGACGTTATAATGGGACCATCCGGTGCACTACTGCATGAACTTTCACCATTGGGAAGTATATCCACTCCGAGATCATCCTCGTTGCCATTACGATCATCATTTTTATTATCATCGCTGGTGGCATTATCATCCGGGTGTTTTCTTTTGCGTGTTGATTCAATTACTTTAAGTGGAGAGGATGCTGGACGAAAGCCTAAAATGTCATCAAGTTTTTCAAAATATTTGCGTAACCTCCCCGATCCGCCACTTCTCTGTAGACGCATTTTGCAGTCCCTGTAGTTTTTTTTCAAAGTTTTCATCCGTGCTCTCATCTGATCAACCGTTCGTGTGAATCCAATTTCTTCCAATGCAGCTTTTATATCCATATATATGCCATTATGGCTAATTTTAGGATGTTCTAGCATAGCCTCAATATCACGTTCTTCCCACAGATCCAATAAGCAGTTGGTTTCTGCATCGCCCCATGCAGCACCACGCCCAGACTTTTTAGCATTAGGCATTTTCACAGAGAGACGGCTTCCCGATTTGGAGAAAAATACACGTGTTAGCAGGCCGCGTTCCGAGCAGGAAATGTGACCTTCAAATGGCAATGACAGGAAGTACTGATGACGTTTCTGCGAAATTATGTAAGGTTATCTATCCCGCCAAAGAATAAAATACATCAGGGATATTTCTGTTTTCCGTTTACATGACACAAATTTGAGAAATACACCTGGTGTAAACGAAAATACTCCACCTCATCAGCTGGAGTATTTTTTACTCCTGGTGCAATTATTTATACCTGGTGTATTCACCAAAATTGCGTTCACATGGACTATTTGTCATGCCCGGAATATTTTATACACCAGGAGTATAAAATACACCAGGTGTATTGGGGTGCATGTAAACACGGCATTACTTACTTTGTTGTCAACTGTAATTTAGTATTAATGTTAGCCACCAGAGGACAGGAAAACCTTAAGCGTAAACAGTAAATAGCAGCCTACCAGGAAATGAGGCCTAAACCCAAAAAACTAAAATCAAATCATTCTTGCTGGGGGAAGCACTATCAAACTCATCTTGGCTGCTGTCATGTTACAGTTTGAGTGGATCTGGTTGTGCTGGGCCCAACAGGAAGGATTTATTTATCTTGTTGTCAACTGTATTTCAGTATTATTGTCAGCTATCCGAGGACAGGAAATACATTAAGTGTGAACAGAAGCCTAATAGAAAATGAGGCTTACACCTTAAAACCTAAAGCCAATTCATTATTGTTGGGTGCACCACTGTCGAATTGAATTTGGCTGTTATGTTACAGTTTGGGCGGATTTGATGATGCTGGGCCCAATAGGAAGGATATTTTTACTTTGTTGTCAACTGTATGTCAGTAATATGATTAGTCACCAGAGGACAGAAAAACTTCAAGTGTGAACAACAGTCCAAACAGATTAGGAGGCATAAATCGTAAAACCTAAAATCAAATCGTTCCTGTTGGGCAGAGCACTCTCAAACACCTCTTGGATGTCATGTTACAGTTTTGTCGGATTTGATGGTGCTGGGCCCTAAAATAGGTATTTACTTACTTGGTTGTCAACTGTATTTCAGTGTTATTGTTAGCCATCACGGGATAGGAAAACTTTAAGTGTGAACAGTAGCCTAACAAAAAATGAGGCCCGAACCCGAAAACCTAAAAGACACTCTTACTGGGTGGAGCACTGTCTAACTCATCTTGGAGGTCATGTTTCATTTTGGGTGGACTTGATGGCGCTGGGGCCCAATAAGAAGAATGTACTTACTTTGTTGTCAATTGTACCTCGGTATCCTTGTTAGTCACCAAAGGACAGGAAAGTATTAAGTGTGAACAGCAGCCTAACAGGAAATGAGGCTTAATCTCCCAAAAGCTATAAATAAATCATTTTTGTTGGGCGCAGCAGTGTCAAACTCATATTGGCAGTAAAGTTACAGTTTGGGTGGGTTTGTAATGCTGGGCCCAATAGGTATGATTAATATACTACGTTATCAACTGAACTTCATAATTATTGTTAGCTACCAGAAAACAGGAAAACATAAAGGTTGAACTCCAGTCTACCAAGAAATGAGGCCTAAACCCCAAAAGCTGAAATCAAATCATTCTTGTTGGGTGCAGCACTGTCAGACTCATCTTGGCTGTCATGTTGCAGGTTGGGTGGATTTGGTGGTCCTGGGCCCAATAGGAGGGATTTACTCACTTTGTTGTCAACTGTATTTCAGTATTATCGTCAGCTACCAAGAGGACAGGAAAACATTAAGTGTGAACTGCAGCCAAACAGAAAATGGGGGCCTCCACCCTAAAACATAAAACCCAAATCATTCTTGTTGTGTCCACCACTGTCGAACTCATCTTGGCTGTCATGGTACAGTTTGGGTGGGTTTGATGGTGCTGGGCCTAATAAGAAGGATTTACTTACTTTGTTGTCAACTGCATTTTAGTATTATGGTCAGCTTCCAGAGTGCAGGGAAACATGAAGTGTGAACAACAGCCCAACAGATAATGAGGCCTAAATCGTAAAATCTAAATCTAGATCCTTCTTATTGGGTCCAGCACGCTCAAACTCATCTTGGTTGTTATGTTACAGTTTGGGCGGATTTGATGATGCTGGGCCCTAAAATATGGATTTACTTACTTTGTTGTCAACTGTATTTCAGTATTGTAGTTAGCCAACATGGGATAGGAAGGCTCTAAGTGTGAACATTAGCCTAACAGAAAAAGGCCTAAACCCTAAAACCTAAAACAAAACCATTCTTGCTGGGTGGAGCACTGTCCAACTCATTTTGCCAACCCATCTTGGCAGTCATGTTTCAGATTGAATGGATTTGATGGTGCTGGGCCCAATAGGAAGAATGTATTTACTTTGTTGTCAACTGTACTTCGGTATCATTGCTAGCCACCAAAGGACAGGAAAGCATAAAGTGTGAATAGCAGTCTGACAGAAAATGAGGCCCAAATCCACAGAAGCTAAAACTAAACCATTTGTGTTGGGTGCTGCAGTGTCAAACTCATATTGGCATTCATGTTACAGTTGAGGTGGATTTGATGGTGCTGGGCCCACTAGCAAGGATTTGCCCATTTTGTTGTCAACTGTACTTCGTTATTATTCTTAGCCACCAGAGGACAGGAAAACGTACAGAATCAGTTTACTCTGGTTTAACCTACTTCAGTATTATACACACCCTGATTCGTTATCAGCAATTGGTGGGTGAGTGTGGGGCC
The DNA here is from genome assembly GCA_031216915.1 of Pictodentalium vernedei. NCBI lineage: Eukaryota > Metazoa > Mollusca > Scaphopoda > Dentaliida > Dentaliidae > Pictodentalium > Pictodentalium vernedei. The sequence continues at coordinate 78,650,499 of CM062288.1, read as the reverse complement.
TGTGTAAGCTTAAGCCTTTTCACTTTCATAATTCCCTGTCTACTAGCCATAGTGATACTCAAATCCTACCATGCCCATTAAATTTACTTATAACTTGCACTTCACCTGGTCACCAACACTTGATGCAACTAATATTAAGGGCCTATATAAGTTATGGAATTTTGTTTATTTTGAAATTCTCACCTCTCATATTTCTTAAATTCAGATTAAATATACACAAATTATACATCAAAATGAAGGTTGGGATGTATAAAACACGAAACACGTATGTAATCAACTCATAGAGTCGACTGTAGGCACCACTGGTTCCTGGAAGTTTGCTACCGTATTCGCACCAGAACTGATAATAAAATAATATTCCATCAGAACAACTTGTGGCCAAATGTGCTTCATATATCTAAGAACAAAGCTAGTCATTCAAAACACTTTCGAATACAGCGGTAGGACAACATTTTGGAAAAGGACAACACTGTCTGCATTTTTTATTGAAGATGGTTTCCATGCTCGACAGACATGCGCAAATCACTCGTTACCACGAATTTCCATCCAAAAACAAAATCGTAATTCTAAGAAATTTCAACAGGTATCATGATACCTTGCACTGAATATGGAAACTGTGCAATCTCTATCTCATAACAGTATACTGTATGAAGGCGATCTTTTTCATTATTTGATTTTAGACGGCGTTGTTTTTACATGCTTTTTCTGTCCGATGACGTCGACCGGAAATCGAAAGTAGACTCATACGTAAACACAAGCAAAGGCTTTGGAATTTTCCCTAATGTAGTTCTGTCGCCATGTTTTGAAGAATTGTTATCCCCTAGCTTTGTTCTTGGATATATAAAGCACATTTGGCCACAAGTTGTTTTCGTGAAATATTATTAAATTATCAGTTCTGGTGCGAATACGGCAGCAGACTTCCAGGAACCAGTGGTGCCTACAGTCGACTCAATGAGTTGATTACGTATGTGTTTCGTGTTCTATACATCCCAACCTTCATTTTGATATACATTTTGTGTATATTTAATTTGAATTGAAGTAATATCAGAGGTGAGAATTTTCAAAATAAACAAAATTTCATTACTTATATAGGCCCTTAAATCCCTGTAAATTGTTCTAATTGTGTAAATGTCCAGGGACATTGAATTTCATATGTGAACAGTATGCTACTGGGTCATCTGAGACAAATCCCGGATGCTGCAGGAAAAGCTCGAGAAAAGAAGAGAACAAACCGTTCAGTATGTTTGTATTTGACCTGGAACCCCGGTCAATCTGAAAAGAAAGGTATGTTTGTTCTCATGTTGTCATGGTCGGTTTGTCATGCTGGGTTTCCCCATTCTGGACACAGCTAAAGCGAAACAAAGGGATTTGAGCGTTTTCCATCCAAAGTCACGAATTTTCGGAAACTGTTTATTTGATTCCTGACAGGGCTGGTGTTAGATCAGGTGATTTTAATTAATTATTTCTATTTATTTTTACTCCCTCTCGGTGTTTAATAAGGTGTTGTACGGGTGGTGAAGATTGGGCACAAAATCAGGTGACTGATTGTGTTTGCTTTTTTTTTTTTTTTTTTTTTTTTGAATTTTCTCACTTATGTATTTCCTTCCATATATATATAAGAACGCTTTTGGTGTTTTCTCGATTTCAAAAATACGGCCACCAAAATAATGACAATTTTGATTTCCTGAAAAAACTGAACGATATTATTTCTACCGAGGAAGAAGACCTCACCCTCCCATTCAATTCTCTTGACTCCGGCTGCCATTACTTTACGCCCGATAACTTTAAAGATGAAATTGCAAGCAAAGTCAAAACCCCACCCCTACTCAACATCAATTGCCGCAGACTGAATGCAAACTTTGAAACTGTTCATAACTCACTTGCTGATCTGCAGACAAATTCCAACTTTTTTGATTTGATAGGAATGACGGAAATATTTAACGTGAAATCTGGTGTTGAGTATCGGCTTGCGGGCTATCACCCGCTGGTGTCCCGTACTCGTCCTGACAACGATGACGGGAGGGGAGACTTAGGAATGTTCATAAATGACAGTATACCCTATAAAATACGAAATGATCTCTCAGTCTTCATGCCACATGTCTTTGAATCTCTCTTTATAGAACTATCCTTCAAGAAGAAATGTATTGCAGGGACTATCTACAGGTCAAACACAGCACCCAAGGCAGACCTTGATCTGTTCCTCGTCAAACTAACTGAATTACTAGACTCTTTAAGCAAGGATAACATTGTGGTCTACCTCATGGGTGACTTTATCATAGATCTGCTTAGTGTAAATACCCACAGCTAAACGAATACCTTTATTGACTCGCTATTTACTGCTGGTTTCCTACCCTCTATAAGAAAACCTACCAGAGTCACGCGGTTTTCGGCAACCCTAATTGATCACATATTTAGCAATAATATTAAAAACTTCAAATCTGGAATTATAATTACTGACGTCAGCGATCATTTTGCCACGTTTTATATAGATGAATTAGATAAACATCCCCCCGTAACGCCTAATTATAGACGGTCCATGAAAACTGAGAATGTCATTCGATTTAAAAGACTCTTAATGGGTTGTGATTCCTCTGATGTTACCAATGACGTTTGTCCTAATTCGGCATACAATCGGTTCCTGGATAAATTCCACGCAGTATTTGAACAAGCATTTCCTCTGAAATCACCCCACCCAAAGTGAGATATAGGCTTTTCATGACTCTATGCGGGAGGATTTTCTTTACTTTATTGAGACTGAAGTTAGCAAGAGCAACTTTCGAGCAAATTTGTTATACATGTGCATGAAAGATAGATTTTCATCAATATTTATGCCAAGGAATTTTACAAATTTCTCATTTTGTCTATTACCGACCTTGTCAATAATCTGCTTATTTATACGTATATCCTCATGGATGTAGTTGGGTTCTTTATGGGATGGATTAATAAGAATATATTTTGTTTTCTTGGGGTTCGGGACTAGGTAGTTGGCAGCGCACCAATCAAATATCTTTTGTAATTCCTGATTGAATTCTGAAACCAGCAGTTCCATGTCCGCCCCGGATCTGTATCCTGTGGTGTCATCTGCATACGATAAGAGGTTTAGAGTTGTACAATTTTGTATATCATTTATGTAAAGAAGGAACAATATGGGGCCCAATATCGAGCCTTGTAGTACACCACATCTTATTTCAGATAAACTGGATTTACTCTCGCCAATCGAAACATATTGAGATCTGTTTTGAAGGTAGCTTTTGAACCAGCTGTAAGCGTTACCTCTTATACCATAATACTCTAGTTTGTGAAGTAGTATCACGTGGTTTATGGTATCAAAAGCTTTTGATAAGTCCAGGAATAATGCTATGGTAGTGTCTTTAGTTGGTTTATTATTTTCTGTGGCTATGTATTTTAACAATTGCAAAACAGGATGTAACGTACTATGATCTTCTCTGAATCCGTATTGATGTGGAAAAAAGACATCAAATTTATTTAGAAATTTTAAGAGTCTTACAAGCATAAGTTTCTCTAGAATTTTAGAAAAAAACAGGCAAAATACTGATTGGCCTATAATTCGTAAAAATCTTGTCATCACCTGATTTGAAGAAGGGTATTACCTTGGCAGTTTCCATCCTGTCCGGAACTATTCCCTGACTGAGTGAATTATTCATAATATGGACAAGTGGCATTGCAATATAATTTATTGAATGTTTAAGGATGTCAGATGAAACGTTTTCACAGTCTTGGCTGAGTTTAGATTTCATTGAATTTACAATATCTCTTATTTCAAAAGGGGACGTAGGTGTGATGAACAAGTTTTCCTGTAAGCTAGCACTCAGGAACTCGTCGAATGATTTCTGTGGTTTGGGTAGAAGTATTGAAGTTTGGTTACCTATATTTGCGAAGAAATTGTTGAATTATTGCGCAATGTCATTGGGCGCATGTATCTCTTTGTCATCAAGACTGAAAAACTGGGGTATAGTACTCTTACTTGTATTCCTATTAAGCGCGTTATTTAGTACTTGCCATGTTTTCCGCATGTCATTCTTGTTTTCTGTGAGGATGTTTTCATAATATATAGCTTTGCTCTTTTTTTTAATTCTATTAAATAGTCGGCAGTAATAATTTGTGTAATTCCTAACGTTAACTTCTGTTGGGGATCTTAACTTCTTTTTGAAGATTTCATTCTTATTGTTGGCTGAGATTTAAAAGTCCGACAATCATCCATGGCTGTCGTTTTATAAATTCATTATTTGGCTTAATGCTTTTCATGGGAAAGGCTGTTTCAAAAGCATTTAAGTAGACATTAAGGAAATTTTCGTAGGCTATATTTGGACTGTTAGTTTCCATAACTGTGGAAAAATCACGCTGGGACAGTAGCGACTTGAAGTGTTCAATACTTGTAGAATTTATTTTTCTTGCAAGGATCGGTTTCGAATTTTCAGGCGGTTGATTTAATAATTCAAAATAATAAGTCCCAAAGTGGTCAGACAGATCGGTAAGTATTATTCCAGATTTTAGACAGCTAGGCTTACAGACATTGTTGGAAAAGATGTGATCAATGAGGGTAGCGGACCGATCCATTACTCTGGTTGGTATGGTAATAAGAGGTACAAACCCTTCACTGAGCATCAAGTCAATAAAAAAGTATGTTTTGGAATGAGATCCTATTTTTAAGAGGTCGATGTTGAGATCGCCCATAATTACGGCTGATTTATTTTCTTTATTAATTATATCAGTTATGTAATTAATTTTTGATATAAATAAATCTATATCTGCTTTCGGTGCAGTGTTTGGTCTGTAAATTACGTCAACTATTCTCGAAGAGTGCTTAAAATTTAATTCAACAAATATGGACTCAAAGACGTGTGGTATGAAGATTGAGAGATCTTGACGAACAATGAAGATAATATTTTCTTTTATGAACAGGCCAACTCCTCCACGCCCATCGTTGTCACCAGACAGCGTGTTTTTCAGAAATGAGTGGTAACCTTCGAGAATATAACATGTATTGGAAGGTATTTGAAAGACTTCCGTAAGACCGATGACATCCAACAAGTTCTCTTCGTCATTTAGATCTGAAAGCAAGTGGTGTAGAGGTTACCAGTGCGCATTGAGACTTTGACAGTTAATATGACATGCAGAGAAGGATCTACGCACACCGTTGAGCTCATTTCCCATCTCACTGGGAAGAAGATATTTGCTTCTAATATTGTTAAATATAAAAGGAGAGGCGTTGTCTTCTAATTTTACACCTGTTTTAGCATTTAGTAAAATCGTATTCCGGATTAGTCTGCATCTCGTCCAGCGTGATTCTACCCGCCATGATAACCATATCGCCCACAAACAACACCAACGCAGAAGCTGAGTAGAGAGATCTCTACGGTAGGCACTTCATCATGAGGAACATGTTTTATAATTGACTTTGAAGAATATAATAATACAGTAAAGGTAATAACATCGTTATAGCCAAATAAAAATTCACGGTACAATGTTGCATAAAAAAGAATGAAAAAGAGTAATATGGAATGGTATATACAAGAAATTTCTAGCATTCAGGAAAGATGGGAGAGTTTATTTATCTCTGGTTCTGTTTCTAAAATTAAATTTACACTGCACCCATTGGGGTACTTCCAAGAAAGCCTATTTTAATTTAAACGTTTTCATCTATGTGGGCCTACGTTTTCGTTTTTAAATTTCCCAGATTGACTACTAAGACGGTTACTGTGTGAAAGAGTTAAAATGAATGAAAGGGCTAGTTAAAATGAACATTTTATGAAATGAACAAATGCAGATCTTTTCCATTCCTTCAAATACTGAGGGGCTCACGTAATTAAATGAATGGAAAAGCATGCCCTTGTTCATTCTGGCCTTAATTATTAATAATACCGGTCGGGAAGTTACGCACCGATATCATGGTTGAACAATCCACGCAAAACATTGAGACAACCCAGCACACAGCTGTTAGATGCATTCGGCCGGAACAGGATGGTTGTTTTCTTCATCGTGTAACGGTGACCTACAATAGGAGGTTGCGTCATTGAAGAATTATTTCGCTATTTAATTGTATGTTTTGTGGAGTAAACGAATAAATAATGAAATTCATTTGAATCTTCGGAGTTTTGTATCCCGTATTGACCCATTTGGTCATGTATATGTGTGACAGATGTGTGGAAATAATCAAAGTGCGTTGGCAAATTTCGAAAATTTTAGCTTTCATTCGCGAGTTGCGCGATTCTAGAATACACAGTTCCGTTTGGGGGAAATGTTTTGTTTACCCTTGCCGACCGGTTCAAAATTAGCTTATACTCCCTCATTGCAATGAATGTGTTATTCTCCTTCTAATGAGGGGTCATAAGCCGTGTTTTGGAAGAAGAAAATGTTTTTTTGAAAACTACATTGTATATTTTTCTATTTGACGCTGGTTGTAGGGCTGGGCTGCTAATTTGGCAACAGATAAGCAAATCGAACAGATGTTTTTCTTGATGGGTGTTCGATATTAAATAAGGACTAGTGCATGTCTTGTCGCTGACCACGCCCAAGCAGCACCCAGTGAGGCGGTGCGGCTCCCTCCACTTTGCGTCGGGAACTACACCACCTCACCGGGAACCACATGGGCGCAGTTAACTCCAAGCAATGCACTAATCCTTAAATAGTGTCACTCCAAGTGGTTCCAGGGATGTGTACAGGTTGGTATACAAAATTCATTGAAGAGTATGAGGTGCAGAGGGGGCATGGGTAAGGGGTGGTAACAGATAACAAGAGTTTCTCATACATGACAGGAAGTTGCTATTTGTTTGAGAATGCTTGTCGACACCCTCCAACAGAGTGCAACCTCGTACCTTGTAGTTTTATTGGTAGAGTTTTAGCAATTAACCAGTAGTTCTATATATTTCCACCGCATAAAAACCGTAACATAGTGTTTGAATACGTGGAGTGATAATATTACATTTTAAAGCTGGAGAAACTTGTGGTGAGTGATGGCAATGGGGAAAAGGATGGGTGAAGGTACAAAGTTGTTTTGGGTACGTAGGGTGCTGGGGAGATAAGGTAACAACTAAAGTTTCTCAAAAATGAAAACAAACCCAAACATTTCAGAAGTTAATCTTCTAATTTGTCCTGAGGCAGTATAGTGTGCTGCTGGGGGGGGGGGGGGGGGGGGGGGGTAACAAAGAACTAGAATGTATCATACTTAAAGCAGACGCAGGAACTTCAACCATTAATCTTCTAAGCCTGGATCAGCCAGATAGATGGGAAGTATTTTTAATAAACATTTCTATAATAATTTGGTTGGTTACTGTATGTTTGAGAAAGCCTTTTGACACCCTCAAACAAAATGTAACCTTGTAGTTTTATGGATAGGATACGAGCAACTGGAAGTTATAATATTTTCCACCACTTGAAAACCACAAGACAGCATTTGATCTACTGGAAGTAGAACTATTATATTATAAGGCTAGAGAGCATTTGTATCGGTGCGGACAGGGGGAGGATGGATCTGATAGGTATGCAAATTTAATTTAAAGTACGTATGGTGCGGAATGGGAGTGGGGGAGGGGGTAAAGCGAGGTAACAAGTAACAAGGAACAATATTTTTTTTTTATTTCTAGAATAATTGGTTGGTTACTATTTGTTTGAGAATGCCTTTTGACACCCTCAAACAAAATGTAACCTTGTAGTTTTATGGGTAGTTTGTTTGGGAGCAGCCGGTAGTTCTAAATATTAAAACCACAAGACAGCATTTGATCCACTGATCCACTTGGGAGTAGTACTATCACATTACATGGCTAGAGAGGGTGGGGAGAAGGTTAGGTATCGAGAAGGTTAGGTATCGGTGAGGACAGGGGGAGAATAGATCTGCCTGGTGAGTAGAATTAATTTGAGGTACATGTGGTGCGGAGTGGGGGGGGGGGGGGGAGGGGTAAAACGAGGAGGTAACAAAGAACACTATTTTCTCATACATTGTGAGGTTCAAGTAAGGTAGGTAAGCATATTTATTTATAAGTAAGTGGGATGGGAGTGGGGTGGGGTGGGGTAACAACATTTCTCATAAATGAAAACAACCTCAGAAGCGTAAATCACTAATTTCATAAGCCTGGATCAGCCAAATAGATGGGGAGTATTTTTGCACATTTCCAGGATAATTGGTTGATTACTATTTGTTCGAGAATGTCTGACGACACCCTCGAACAAAATGTGACCTTTCTAGTTTTATGGATGGTATTTGATCCACTAGAGCGATTATATTACATTATAAAGATAGGGAAGATAGGGAGGCTTGTTATGGACATGAGAACATGGTTGGGAAGTTCACGTAAGCGAGGTAAACACATTTCTTACGGAGCTATATGTAAATGGGGTACGGGGGTGGGTAACAAAAATCTAGAATTTCTCATAGATAAATCATTAGTTCGTTGCATTTGTTGAATGTTGGCAATTGAGACTGTCCACTTAATTGTAGCCAATCACATTGAAGCCTATTGGTACCATCCAACAAATTGCAATCAAACAAATTGTAGCCTATTGACACCATTCAGCCAGCTGCACCCCAAGTTCTATAGCATCGTTTTCGCATTATTGGTTTCCACTGTTGAGCATACAAGTATGGATCACAATTAATCCTATGCTGAATTACGGCCAAATACATAATAATAGGGAGTATTTTTACATTTCCGTAATAATGTATTAGTTACAATTTGTTTAAGAATGCCTTACGAAACAAGTCGAACAAAATGTAACCTTGTTGTTTTATGGGTAGTTTATTAGCAAGCAGCCATTTTTTATCCACCACTTAACTGGTAAAGTGCTAAGTTATTTTTGGTCCTGGAAATTTCTTTGTGCATCTTTGCCTTGTTACAGTTTATGGGAGAGTGCCAATAGGCACTCTCCCATAAATTGTGACAAGGCAAATCCTAACAGATAAAATAATATCACTTCAAAGATAATAGGAAGCACATCCACAGAATATGAAGCCTTTAAATTGCAATACCGGAACTTCAGAATAAAGCCCAAATATGGCCTTCCAGCACTCTACCAGTTAAGGGTAAGGAGAGGTAGCAAAGAAGAAGAATTTCTCAAACATGATAGGTCAGTTACGGTTTCTTTGAGAATGCCTGTCGACACCATCTAATAAGGTGTAACCTCGAACCTTAGGTACGAGGTTGCACTCTGCCAGACGGTGTCGACAGGCATTCAAGTTTTATGGGTAGTTTGTCAGCAATGACCCTGTAGTTTAACATTTATATATTCACATAAAACCCGTAACATAGTATTTGAATATATTACATTATAAATTTGGAGAAACTTGTGGTGAGTATTGACAATGGGGAAGAGGATGATTGGTAAAGGTAGGTATACAAAGTTATTTTGTGTACATAGGGTGCTGGGGGGGGGGGGGGGGCAGGTGAGGTAGCAACTAGAATGTCTGAAATCAGACTCGGAAGTCTCAGCTAATCTTCTGAATTATTTGCGGTACATAGGTTGCTGGGGGGGGGGGGGGGTAACAAAAAACTAGAATTTCTCCTTATTAAAGCAAACACAGGAGCTTCTGCCACCAGTTTTCTAAGCTTGGATCAGCCAGATAGAAGGGTAAAGGTAGGTATACAAAATTAGTTTGTGTACATAGGGTGCTGGGAGGGGGGGGGGGGCAGGTGAGGTAACAACTAGAATGTCTTAAAAATGAAATCAGACTCGGAAGTCTCAGCGAATCTTCTAAGTTATTTGAAGTACATAGGTTGCTGGGGGGGGGGGGGGGGGGGTAACAAAAAACTAGAATTTCTCGTTATTAAAGCAAACACAGGAGCTTCTGCCACCAATCTTCTAGGCATGGATCAGCCAAATAGAAGGGACTTATTTTTAAACATTTCTAGAAAATTACTTGATTACGTCCACAGTTTGCCTAAAGATGGACGGGACAATATTTGCCCTGAATAGGGCAAAAAAGAACCCTTCCCTTGAAAGCCCTGAAAATATTATATCTATCACTGATACATAGCCACATGTTGTATGGTATCCTTGTCTGGGGCCATGTGCCTTCTACCAGTAGAATCTTTACACTGCAAAAATGGCTATTCGTATCATAAATAATCGAAAATATATCTCACACACTGAACCCTTATTTACAAATTGTGGAACGCTGAAGTTCGAAGATTTGTATTAGCTCCATGTGTATATTTTCATGCATGATTGGTACCAACATAATCTACCTACGTCATTTGAAAATACCTTCGAAATATACACAAACCCTTCTGGAATGGAGACAAGGCAAACATATAATGTGCGCACTCTCAAACCAAGAACTCGCTTCTCTGCTGATCTCCCGATTCATACTTTCCCGAAAATTTGGAATGACTTAAATCTCGAAGTTAGGCAATATAGTTGGCCTCGGTTTAAAAAGACAATAATCAATTCGTTCTTAAACGCATATTCTTCCGGCATTACTTGCACCAATCCATTCTGTCCCGATTGTGACCCAGCATAAAGTGATCTCATCCTCCCAACTACAGAAGATCGAAGATTTGTATAGTGATTTGAAGGGTCATATGTTCTGGATAATCTACAATTATCCTGAGCATAGGACCTTTCAACTCACTATTCATCTTTTCGGATTACTTTGAGCATTGTGTAAGTGGTTTTAATCCTAATATGGGGAAAGCTTCACTAAAAGTCTTCGTAGGGGCTTTACCAACTGTGAACAATGAGGATAAAGAGTTAAACGACTTTGATGTCAGGACAGGATATCATGTTTGGGAATGGCAGGAAGACAGCCTCTCCGGTTATGCCATTTCCATGCAGTATACACCTTTTCGATTGCTACCATATTTTAATTTATGTAAACTGTATCCGAGTATGCTGTTAAATAAAGTTTCAAGTTTCAAGAAGGAAAGTTTGCTTCATTTTCTCATATGCAATTGGCGTATTCTGAACAATTGCATGCTTTTTAATTGGGCCCTCCCCAGTCTGATAATTTTAGGAGAGATAATTTCATCGAAAGTCTATTTTCATGTCGAGTCAAAGTTGGTATGATAAGCTTTTGGGTTAAAACAAGAACTATATTGTTATTTATTCATAAAATCGAATTCCGCGTGTCATCTCTTGCGTAATGTAATGAGTTACGGTTGTTTTACTCCATAAATGTACATGACAAGAGGAGTACATCCCTCTTCTATTGATGTAATTTTACGACATAATAGTAATTGTACGACATAAGAATTAAAATGGATTATATTTCCCTTTATCTGAGAGTGAATGTGGTACGGACATGTTAAGATGAATGACATGTGTAGCACTTCCAACAGACCTTTTTTATTCATTCACCGTACTGGTGAAGAATAAGCAGGAGACTATCGCCATTGATTTTCAGAAAGCTTTTCAGCAGGTTGGCCGTGACAAACTTCTCTTCATGTTGCTGCAACTGGGAACTGACTGCAACATGTAAAAATGTATTAGTCAAAAGTGCCATGCGTCACTCAATGTAAATGGGAGATTTACAGATTAGTTTGACTACAATTGTGATGTTAAACAGGGCACATGCCCACTCCTCGCCCATGTTATTCATGTTCAGTGATGACCTGCCAAGAGAACTCAATGATCAAGGGAAGCATGGCTGACAATTTTCGTCATTGGAAAAGATTTAAAGGAAATTAGCACCCCTTAATTTCTATAGTTGTCAATAAAGTTAACACTAAGGGTATCGACATTCTCATATACAAGTTAAAATTGTCTAGCTGTTGTATAATCGATGCGCGCATCATTTCACAAATTTCAGTCCTTTTCCTGCAGAATAGTGTAAAAATAAAGAAGCTGTTTATTTTTTATCTTTAACGACACTTTCGAAAAATAGGGGCACCTCGTGTTGGACAGTTGTACGAATGGAGGAAGCCAAAGTGCTCAGAGAGAACCACCGGGTAACGGCGAGCAACTCCCAACTCCATAGCCTAATAACGTCACACAAGAAGGGTTAGCATAACTTGAGGATAAGTGCACCACCGACATGTAATAAGCCTTAGTACACAACTCCATCGTGTTCCCAATTGTGCAATTTAGATTAAGTGTCTTGCCCAAGTACACAGGTGCCATCCGTACCGAGGACCGCTTGATGTGCTGCCTGCATCTCCACCCACTGATCCACAGCGCTCCCTCGTTGTCCTGTGACCTTTTGTATGTTCATTATATCAACAGTATGCACATACTGACATATTTTACAGTCCCCATCAGTTTCATAAATATACAAGTCCAGACGGTAAGATTTATTCATTCTTTCCCTGGAGAGAATAAAACACTGTAAATGACTGGAAACACTAATTCGCTAAATAAAGAACAGAAGTGGACTGTTACGTGCATGCTTTTAATTAGCTTGCCACAAAAAGCAAGATTTTTTTTAAAACTTTTAACACTGAGCTCTGTCTGGTGTTTTAGTTTCTTGGGAGTTGCAAAAAGAAACATCACTTTTTTTTCTGTTGACGTCAAATGTCAACAGTTACATGCGCTTTAATTGGCTCTTTCTCAGCCGTCTAATAAATGCAGGAAACTTTATAGAAAGTCGATTTTCCTGAAGATAAAATCCAGGGATAGGGGTGTACATCATCTTGGTAAACATTACCTGTCTATTCAAATGAATGCAGATTATATTTTACTTGAAAATGAAGATGATAGGCAGACAATATTAACCCTTTGAACTCTAGGGGTATCTTCCTTGCGAATTCAATGGCAGCAATTAGAAGAGTTCATATTCGTTATTTGGGATTGGCCAATCAATATTTTCAACGTGCAGCCCCGAGGCTGCACGTTGAAAATATTGATTGGTCCACCCCACACATTTACTGAACAGCCATCCTATTTACTGGCGTAATGACGTATCATGTTGCTAGCCAGAAAAGGGACCGCTAGTGTTCAAAATGTTAAACATTGTTGACCAATGGTGTGAAAACCATCGGAAACATAGACGTTCCTTTTAGTTGGGTTTAGCGACACGTTTTACAGTCAGGATCACCTCGTTGCGGATAGTTTTACGGCTTGGGACACCCCGAGCAGTTGGTGAAAAGAACGAGCAGCGCTGAGCAACTGTCAAGACCCTCTAACGTACCAACGCCGTACAATCAGGGTTAACATTGGTTGAATCAAGTGCACCAATGTACAGCACCCTCAGTGCACAACATCCCCGCTGTCCTGCGAGGGCAATCGAAATTAAGTGCCTTGCAGAAGGAAACAGCGCAGTTACTTCTATAGGGATCGAACCGTGAAACTTGCGGATTGAAGGGGAGAGTAGTTCCTTTGTATTAGGAAATATGTTGAGTCAATTGATAACCATAAATATTTGGGAGTAATATCACCTGAGTATAATGGTTTTAAATATATGGCCGAGCCACTTGGGAAATTTAGAGAGGGGACAATGGTGCAGATCTGCTTAAAGTTCACCCAAGTAAGGATATCGGCTTCAGAACATTTGACAAATGTGCAATCAATGCATAAGCCCAATATTTGATTATGTTTCAATACGAGTAAAATCCTCGCCCTCTGATTGTGTGAGTATTGGCTTAGCTTATATATGTTTATGGGCCCAGTAGTAAGTGTTCGCGTCTGGCGTCAACACGCGAAATATTTGAAACGACATCGCCTAGTTTCATAATGTCTTCATCAATGGAGTGACTAGCAAGCCTCTTCATTTTTTTTTTCTGGATTTGTCATACCTGCAGCAGACGGTTTTCGAGATAATTTACGATTTGAACTAAGATGGAATGAGTTTATCTGGTCGATTGATTATTTGTCCAGTGCCGTCATGGGTACACGACATGTTTATTTACTAAACCAGTGATCGTTAAAAGTTGCCTTGAACAAGGAAACTTTTTAACGATCACAAGATTAGTAAATAAGCCTCTCGTGTTTCATAATATAGGTTTTGGACTATGGGTAGGGTTTAATTGGAACATATACGTTATTGTGATGAATTGACGGCGATATGGTCTGAGGTTTGCGTATGTTCGCGTCGGGGTTGAACATACGCTCAGGGCCGCAAACCTCAGACGATGTTACGGACAATTCATCACAATAACTAATAATATATCCGGCATCGGGATCACAAAATATACTAATACCGATAATGTTCTAACAGGTTGTTGTGTTTTTTGTAGGGAGGGTGGGGGTGGGGGGTCAGTCGATGTATGCTCTTGCTGGCGGTGAACGGACAAAGGTGGATGAAATATAGCAAATCAAGACACTGGGTGAATATGTTTCGATTATGGACTGTTTTAACCCAATTAAACACTAATAGGATCACATATAGAATTATTCAATGAATTACAATAATTGTGAGCATGGATGGTGCTTAACATAGGTTTCAAAGCGTAGACAGAATTTTGGCCTATGGAAATCAGACCCATTATGAGAGCGAATAAATAAAAGTATTAATACGTAGATATTTTGATGCAAATTAGATAAATATTATGTAATTCTTGTCCAAACTTTGAACATATAAACAATTTGAAAACTCGTAAGAAACTGTAAATTATGTGTGTCCTGAACACTATTCAAAATAAAGTTCATGGAATGCAGCTTGTATGGCGATCTTAGAAGACATTTTGTTTCATCATATCTGTCGTAAATCGTAAATTCCACACATATAACATTGACGATTTTGGAACAATGTGAAATAAAAAGAATATACCCATAGTAGCTTGGTGTACCAAATGTTCACCGCTCGTAGTGAAGTGGTGTTAACCGCGAGCCTGCGCGCAGTTAACACCACTTCACCACGAGTGGCGAACATTTGGTACACCAAGCTACTATGGGTATACTTTATTTATAACATGAACGTTGCATTTTTAAGATCTGCTATTATTTTTTTTTTCTCGATTGTACCGATCAGGAGTCGTACATACCTGCGAAATTGCTTTTGTGTAAATGAGGATCGGTGGACGATACTTTTGCTGTCAATTTTATCATCAAAACGAGATAGAAAATGAAGCAGGAACTTTTTCATTTTAATAGCATAATAAAAACCTGTTTCGAGTTATGGGTGCTTTATTGACACGAGACAGTGCATGTTTTTTAATTGTTGGCATCTTATAAGGTAACCCCATTTAAAAACGTAATGGATAATTGCCACTTTCATTTCACACTTCGCGAGGCGACGTGTGATAAATTTAGACACATTCGCAACAAAGGTCAACTTGGATGTAGTTCCAGAGTCGAAATAAATTTTAACACTTAACATCCCATTGCTAGTGTGTTCACCACGGTAGGTGTACAGAGCTAACATTTATGTCATGGGTTTTTCATATATAGTAGAATAATCATGGTATAAATTATGAAATACCATGCGCGTCAAAGGACTTAACTCGTTTGTCGACGTCTGGGAAAGGCCGATCGCAACATTACAGTTGTAGTCATTATTGGTGTAAACAACATTTACTTCCAACCTTGAAAAAAAAAAATAATACACGGAACAACATATGATGTGCGTGGATCCGACAAAAATCTCTTAGTTAATACATGGTCGTTTCCACTCAAAGTACATTTGTTGGTAATATTTACGAGATGATCGACAGCTATACATCTGTTACAATCCAAATTTCCGATTTCAGACTTTACATATATGTACACATTGGTTAGTTCAGTAGGCTATCAATATACAACTTGATAGGAAATTGAAAGAAATTCAAGGAAGTAGAACCCAAAATATATAAAGAGAAGAAAGAAACCAGTGAAAATGGCAGACGGTAAAGGAAGACTCATGACCTTGGCTGTTGCATAAACTCATTGAGGCCTCCGCATAAACCCAAACAGACATCAGACGATCAATAGGACTGTGGCGAGTTCAAATTGGTCAATTCGTCCAGCGTGCATTTCCAATAGCTAACCCAGCCTCGGGAGACTATGGGCCCGAGTTTCTATTCGAGGGAGTGCGGTGGGCCCAATTCCCTGAATAGGAACACCTACATAGGCAACACAGTAGGTGTTGGTTCGAAACTGGAAATAACATAGATAAAGTGGAAAAGTCAGCTCTCAATTACAGGGAGTACCGATTTACATTTAGGTCCGTCAACTAAATGGTGCTAATCAACCCCCTTACACAACACAACGGAATACGGCCGGCACGGCTCGTAAAATCGCCAATCACAAACTAATTATACCCTCACACTCCGTTGCAGGAGCTCATCACCAGATCTCCCGCTGGAGCGAGTTCATCGGGACCGTCCTAATGGGGGATCATCGACAATGCCTCCGGAACGAAAAAATGAAAATTATTAGTCACTCCAGCATTCTGTTGGTCGGGTAGAGAGTTAACCTAGAAATACTTTATCCGAGAAGAGAGGTGTGTGGAGTAAAAACACAATGTGATTTGGACTGGTGTTTATTAGATAATTAATTAACTAGTTAATTAGTTAATTATGGCTCACACTTGACCTCAGGCTCCCGCAAAGATTCTTCGCGTAAAGGAGTTTCACATTATCCCTTATTACATTTATGTAATTAAATAAATTATTGCTGGTGATGATTGTCTGCCGTCATAACTGAGATAAATACACGTAGGCTGGGTCTCAGGAAAATCACCCGGTTTTGAGAAATAATTTATGAACAGCTTCAAAAATTATTCTATTGTCCAAACTGCTATAAAATCCGGGTCCAAACAGCGATATACTTTCATCAATTGTATCAGAGAAAAGGCCTAAAGCCTCATTCCGTATGTTGGTGTATGTGCGACAATTTAGTGAGTAATGTTCAGTGGTCTCCCGGTCACCACAGAGGCAATTTGGAGAGTCCGTAAGGTGGTTTGCGTAAAGGTGATCTTCTATAATGATAAATTTGTGCGTTGCGAGATGTCAAGTGTGAGAACAATTGTGGTGGTCGGCTCACATTCCGGTTTAGATTTTTTTTTTAAACTCAACCAAGGAGGAATAGTCTCTAACTCAAACGGGCAAGTCGTTCCATAGTTTAGTTGTTGAAGGAGTAAACGATTTTTGATAATTTATATTTCGACAGAAGGATAGAAGTCCGTTGCCAGCTGTACGCGGGTCCCGAGGTTGATTAATGGATACAGTCGGAGGGGTCATATTGGATAGGTAAGGGGGCAACATACTATGGACCATTTTTGAAGCACGGAACCGTTTGTGCTTTGTTCGTCTTGCGTCAAGCCGTTCCCACCAAGTTTCAGCATAAAGAGAAAGTTGACTACAGCTCAAAGTAGTACCAGTTACGATACGCGCAGAAGCGATTTGAATACTCTCGAGTTTCATAGAGTCGTGTTCAGTGCATTTGTCCCAGACTGGATCCGCATATTCAAGTAGGGGGCGGATAAAAGCAAATTATATTTTCTCCAATGTTTTACGATCACGCATGAATTTAGTTTTCCTAATAAGGGATATGCGTGGCCACGTCTTTCCACAAATATAAATAACATGATGTTCCCACGCGCATCGCAAGTTAAGCAAGACGTCTATGTGCTTGCACTCAGTTACTTCCTTCATGGTGGTATTAGCCATTACTAATGGTGTATATCCAACATGTTTGCACATCCGAGATATGGTCATCGATTCGGTTTTCAGGGGATTACATGCTACTAACCATGTTTGTGCCCTCTGTTCACTTTAGGCTACATGTAGGTCGTAATTTAAGACGAGGGAAGCCCTATTGGATGATCAAAAATCAAATACAAGGTTATATCATCCGCAAATAAACGTATATCATTTGTCAAGTCTGATGTGGTATCATTGATGCATATGAGGAAAGCAAATGCCCAAGAAACGTTCACAAGGGAAGTCCTGAGGTAACTGGCTTCCAAGATGAGGCGTCAGAGTTTACAACCACTCTTTGGAATCGCTCGCTCAAATAAGATATAAAGAAATCAAGCAGGTTGCCAGTAATGTCTATTCTATTCAATTTATAATTTAAACCTTTATGCCAGACCTTGTTGAAAGATTTACCGACATCACAAAATACAACCCTCACGTCTTTGACTTCGTCAAGTGCAATAATGTGTTTGTCGTGGATGTCAGTGAGTTGGAGTACTGTGGAGTCATGTGGGGTAAAAGCTGACTGGAAGGTACTGATTATGTTGTTCTCATCTAAGAACTCCCACAACTGTTAAAGACACACACCTTTCGAAGACTTTACCCAGACAGCTGAGTAAAGATATTTGGCGATAGTCAGATATTAGATTAGAGGGATCTTCTTTTAGGACTGAGATTACGTTAGCTTTCTTCAGCTGGAGAGAGAGGTATGACTGTCTGAGCAAAAGATTAAATAATCAAGTCTACGATCCCGTCGATGAAGCTGTGCACTACTCCCCGATGCCTTAGACGTTTTCAGGGAATTTTGCGGGCCACACATGTCGTTTTGACTTAATATTAAGTTACCCACAGTGGAGCGGTCGCGTTGGGACAGAGATAGGAGACTGGCATGTTAGTAATTCAGCGTCGCTATAATACAGTTGTAATCATTGAGGGCTTCGGCTCTGTCTGCTGTTCGAAGGGTGTTTTTATTCAGGTAGTACAAATTAGGAATGTCAGTAACTTTGTTCCCTGGTATGATTTAGAATGTTTTCCACCATTACGATGGAGTGGTGGTATTACTTTTTAATAGGGTCTTAATTTTATTGTAATGTTTAATTTTCGATTGTCGTTTCAAAGAAACAACTTCCGTTCCTTCAGTGCGGTATTTGGCACAAGTCTCAGGATGGTCGCTAGATTTTCCTCATCTATAAAGGCACTTTTCTCTGTCGTATTAATCGTCGGATTTCGATGCTCTTCCATTTAGCCGATATCGCCTAATAATAGCCACTTTGTTTGGAATAAATTGCAATGTCAGATGAAGAATGTTTGTTACTAAACATCTCAACAATGGTATCCCAATGAACATGTGGACAGATTGCGTTCCACTGAGTACTTGCCAGACCGTTATTGAATCCCTCGAAATTGCCGTCATCGTGTAGCCAGAGTTTGCGTTTGAAGCTTTTGTGGGTTATTTTCGAAAAATTTACCTCAATTTGCACCGGGCGGTGGAATCGTATCATGTCGGGTATAAATGGGTCAGCTACGCCACATGATAACACATTGACTGACTCACTAACCGCAAATAAGTCAAGTAGTGTCGCGGACGATTCTCTGAATTACGTGGGTTCAGATACAACTTGTGTGAGATGAAAATAAAAGGCGACATCGTTAAATTTATCCTTATTTGGTGGGAGGATATTGTCATTGAAATCACCAGTAACAATTATACCTGGAATTCTTGAGTTGTAGAATTTCTCAATTGTTGCAAAAATCATATCCCGTAGTTCCACACTGTTAACGGGCTGTCGATGGGAAACGCCGAGCAAGAATGACTTGGACGTAATATAAACTTCGACCAAGAATGACTTGGACGTAATATAAACTTCGACCAATGTACATTCAAGCGATGCACATTGATGTTGGATCTTAGCTTAAATTGGATTTTAGCTTTAATATATATTGCAATTCCCACTCCCCCCCCCCCCCCCCCCCAAATGAAAAAAAACTCCCTCTAGTCGGACGGTATTTTAGAATTATATCTTGGAAACCCCTGGGATGAAGATAGAAGCTATCAGCAGTAGATCCAAACCAAGTTTCTGCAAAAACAAAAAATATCATAGATCCACTTTGTCGATTTTAGGTTTTAAGCTTTGAATGTTGATGTGACAGATTTTAAACCCTTCTGATGGTGAATGGTCAGTCAAACACTTCCTTTAGTTCCACTTGTTGGCACAGCGTTTAGTCCAGTGTCACCGGGCAGAAGGAGTACCAACGACTGACACACACAAGGAGCTAACAGCATACGTGTCAGGCATTGAGTGGCAGTTACGCTATTAAATGATCTGATGTCAATATACAAAAACAATTCTGATGTGCTATGTGAGTAAGCAGAATTTGTGTGAGCGGGTTTGGTTGCAGCTACTTTTCCAGAACAATTGTTTACTATACGTTGTGAGTGCGTTTGCTATTTCGTAGAGCGTAGACTTGCAAAGTTTATAAGCAATATTTCAGAGAAGCTATGAATGTTTGGCGTATGTTTCGAGGCAGTTGTTGAAAATGGTCGGGGCCAGTTGACACACTAAGTGGGCGCCCAGCGCTAGAGTAATTGTGAGACTCATGCACTGACACCTGAGAAAAAAAGTGTAACTAGCAGAATACATGGCATATCAAGTAGATATTTTCCGTGCACACCTTTGTGTGCGCGTACATTAAACAGACCCACTCGTATTCTATTTGTATCTGTATTACACATAGCACTCTCTTAGCGTTTGTCGATTAACATTGGTTAGATGGTGAGTGGCTGTCGCCATGCTTGGGTTTTCGATGCTTTCACAGAAGCCAGAGGCAGAGGGAGACACATTTAATGTCAGTTAATAAATCAGGAAAGAAAAAAAAAATGGTACTTCCAAAGAATAGAAATCAGAGGTAATTGAAATATAATGACTATGAAATGTTATACAGAAAGACATAATATATACAAAGTAAGTTGATTTACTTCGGTTTGGTTTATAGAACTCATCAACTGGTAAAAAAAACCAAATTCTAGGGTGTGCATGGTGTCAAAAAGTCAACATTTTGATAGCCCAGGCTAATTTCCCAAACGTAGCTCAATCAAGCCCAAGTGGCCATTCCATTTATTTAGTTATTTATTTGTGTTTAAGGTCACATACTTATGCACAATGGTTAATCATGACCGTGACAGTTTACAGGTGGAGGAAGCCTGAGTACCCGGAGAGAACTACCGAGCAACGGCGAGCAGCTGCCAGCTCCCCAACATCGTAGCTCTGCACTGCCGCACTCGCAGGGTTAAATTGGTTGAATACATGCTCTGCGCACCATCGACGTGCAGTACGCCTTAGTACACGGCTCCATCATGCCCCCATGTGGACAATCGGGGTTAAGTGCTTTGCCGAAGGACACAACGCGGGAGTCCGAATCGATCGGTCAGACTGTCACCCATCCGAGGACTAACTGGGTGCCATTCTATTACTGACGGGTCGAGTAAGTGGCCCAGGAGTAATTTAAGACTCCCACTGGATGGGAACATTGCATAGTAGTTTATGTATATCCCTGTTATTTTACAAGGAAACAAGGTAGCGAGACATGGGCGATATCGGGGGAGTGGGCAATCCCCGGACTTTCCGATCTCTTTATTGTTCTATGTTTGCTGTTTCGTTTTCTCTCACCAGTTCGCAAGCACTGAGAGCAGTGGACACAACTTTTATTTATAACAAATTTCCGTCACTTATTCCACGAATAGGATTTTCCCCATGGAAAGACGGCCGACATAGGCACCTCGACCCGATCGCGCTGATATCGTGATCCGATCAAAGTACCCTGTCCACCATGCTAATACTTAATTTAAGGATAATCCGCGGTGATGACTGGCAGAATGAAGTGAAGAGGTCTTATCCTGTTAGGTGATATGACTTCCCCTCCCGCCTACCAATAAATCTAATTTCCCGCCCCCACAGAGAGCTGGACGAGAGCAATGTTAAATTCGATATGTTTTGCCCGGGGGTTTTATTTGTAGTGGCGGTCATTCCAGGGCTGATATCATGGTCCTGTTGAGTTGCACTCACAGTCATTTCCATGGATATAAATTTCCCTCACTATGGGACAAGGGGCAAATGGGGCGACACAGGTACCTCGACCGAATCGCGATAACATCGCAATCCGGTCGATGTGGCCCGTATTGCCAGCCGATTCCTAATTTTAAGATGATTCACAGTGTCCACATAGCCATTTTACACAGGTAGGATTTTCCAATTATGGAAGGAGAGTCGACGAAGGCACCTCGACCCAACCATGACAATATCTGGATCCGGTAGAACGCCGGTCGTCCATCATTGGATTTGGTGTTTACATATTACCTTGCTTGGTGTTTAGTAATTTAGAACAACTTTGTTTCGTATTCACACTCGTTTTTTCACAATAGGAAGACGGTCGTCATGGGCACTTTGACCCGATTGCGATAATATCGTGGTCCGACCAGAGAGCCCTGTCATTCTCACATGTACATATTTTACTATTACTAATTTTTGGACGATGCACGATGTTATCTCGGGGAATGAAATAATGAGGCCCTTTCCATATTAGTTAGTTGCTTAGTGCTGGGTATATTAGGACAGCTTTAGTATTATATATTATTATTAGTTGGTGGGACTTAGACATCCATGGTCATTATTGTGCTTGATGTAATAAATTAGACAATATGAATCGATACTCAATATGAGTAGACAATATGAAACATATTTCCATGTACTTCATATCGATTATTTTATTAAACGTTAGTATTTCTCGCTGCACGTTACACATCTTGGCACTCAAGTGTTAGAGCTTGTGACTAGCACATCTCGCCAAAAGGTAAGTTATTGCGTATTTGTTGGGAAAACGTTGAATTGAATTATCCCTGACTGTTTTGTTAACAAAATATTTTACAGAATATTGACAAAGTTTTATTAATTTTCTTACCAGCTTTCGCAGCTCTAGAGAACATTTTGATCCAAAAGGATATTTACCTATCGGAAACTTTAAAAACAAAAAACATCTGGGACATTTTAAAAGCAAACTTTACTCACGGCTACGTTATATCAGATTGTCATAACCTCTGAGGCAGAAGATGGGACATCAGCAATGGTACCTGATAACTTTGTGTTTACCCAGGTTGGCGTGTTCGATATGTAATATTTATTTATTTATTGGTCACATACTTATGCACATTTGCTAATCTTGACAGTGAGTGTTCAAGGGGTGGAGGAAACCGGAGTACCCGAAGAGAACCACCGAGGTTCGTTATGTAAACAATATGGTTTTGACACATGTCACAGAACCTTAGTTCATATTTTTTAAATTTCCAGCGAATTTATATACTCCACAAAATAACTCCAAATTACTTTTTTTCTGATATTCTCAACGTTTTCGCGGTCGTATTAGTTTTATTTAGAACAATGGATTTTTTTCCTATTAATCCTATGAAGCCTTGTGGTATCTTCCATGTCAGTTCAATGACATCAACTGGAAGAGACCATTTTTCTAATTTAGGGATATCTCAATTACTATCTTCAACGTGGAGCCATCGTGCTGCACGTTGCAAATATTGATCACTTACCCCCACCCCCCTCCCAGATTCACTTATTAGCTATCCTTCTTAATAACATTATTGCGTATCATGCCATCCCGACTTTAAAGGGTTAATGCTCTGCAAACTGATTTCAAAACACACAATTTAAAACATCAGCAGTATTCCCATAATGCAACTAGGATTTTGGCCAATTCAATCTTGTTAAATCTGTATTAATTAATTAATTAATTAATTAATTAATTTATTTATTTATTTATTTATTTATTTATTTGTTTATTTATTTGGGATTAATGACATTTCGACCGCAAGGATCGCCTCGTGTCTGTCAGATTTACGGGTGGAGGAAGAGGGTGCACCCGGGAGAACCATCAAATAACGGCCAACAACTGTCAGACTCCCAAACATACTAACTCCACACAAGCAGGTTAATCATTTGTTGGAGACAAGTGCACCATCGACCTATACCACGCCTTAGTACACATCGGTATCGTGCTCCCACTTGGGTGTTCTGTATTAAGTGTCTTGCCCAGGGACAGTTACCCGAGCAGTTACCCTTGGCGGAGATCGAATCGTGGGCCTTTTCGTTTGAAATCTAATGCTGTAACCACTGAATCACTGTACACAAGCCGGAAAATAAGCATTTTCAAAATGAGGTTTCCAGAGGGTGAATTTAGTGGTTTTACCTGCACAGCAGGGTAGCATCACTAAATTTACCCTCTGTGAACCTCGATCTGAATCAGGGTCTCGAACCTAAACAGAAAGAGGCACCCAGAGGATAGATTGGCCCACTGTATGGGACAGCATTATCAAATTCAGCCTATGGGACCTCATTCTGCAAATGTCCGACTGCTTATTTTCTGGCCTGACTGTACTCCCTTGTCAAACAGGATTGAATTCGTTAGATTTATTCTATGTAGGAAGTTTGAGACTTAAAAATTTAATTTTTCGACATCAGAAAGTAATACCAATACGAGATCCAGTATTTGTTATTGGGATATAACGACACTTCTGGCATTTCGTGTCAGAGAGTTTTACTGGTAGACGTAGCCGAGGCACCGAGAGAGACTCATGGGGTAATAGCGAATGACTGTCAGACTCTGCAAGGTACTAACTCCGCCCAATCTTCATTGGTATTGGTTAGAGACAAATGAACCATCAACGAGCAGTATCCTTTGGTGAACAGGGCCTCCGTTCCCCCGTGTGTGTAATCAGGATTTTGTGTATTATCCAAGGAAACAACGCATTTACCCTTGCTGGGTATCAAACCGTGGATGTTCTGTTTTGAAGGCCAATGCTGTAACTACAGATACATCGCGCTCCCTTCCAGTTCTGTTTCCGATTGACGATAATCAGCCTCGTTATGAAGCAGATGTGGTGATGTCAATCGTGACACAGGGTACGCGAATACTGTATTACAACTATAATACGTGTGAAGTAATGGATCAACTCAGTAGCTGTTAAAAGAGGGAGAAGCGCAAAGTGTTAGCAAACGGGTCCCTGTATTGAACTCAGAAGTCCACTAACTAAAACCTTTCTGTGTGTTCTTATACGTTTCTAGATCTGTTGCTACCTATTTTCTATGCGAAAACTCAAAGCACCGCATGTTTTAGTTTTAATTGTTAAGTAGATCGCGGCTGATAACAGATTTGAGCCTATATTAACATATTTCACGCATAACGATCGACTGGCAAAATCTACAAACACGCGTACACGTTCGCGTGCAGATATTTGAGTGTTTTCTGATTTGTAGTGATATGATTTGGTGAAATAGGGTAATTGACCAGTTGCATTCTTCAGGCATCTTCCCCTGCCAACCTCGTTCCTGCTCAGTTTTATGGTTTGTTTCCATGACAAGTCTCTCATTGTTTCTATTTACTTTGTTTCAGTGGAAATCCGTTTATCTCATAATATAGTGTGAAGAGAATTTTCAACTCCTGACACACTGCTGGTTGATTTTCTTACCCAGTACAGCGAAACTCTATTCTCGCCCTCGGCATTTGGGTACAGGGAAAGCTAAAACAAATGGACTTGTCTATACACCAACATTTTCCAGACATCTTAACTTTGGTTTTCTTTCCATTAATTTTCTTTAATTTAAGTAAAAATGAAATTGAGGAAAGAAAAATAACAAATATTTTTTTCAGCGGTTAAGACTCAAAAGACAGCCTGTTGGGCTACAAAGAATTCGGAATGTGCACTTAAGTTCCAATTTTATTTTACAGGATGCTCCCTTATATGCCACGCAGACTGCATCTGACTGGCTTACGTGTCATTTCGAGAAGAAACAGTTAACCACAAACTGAATTGACGTCTACTCGCTTATGTTTCAGAATAGACAATCTCGTGATGTCTTTGTGTAGTGAATGTCTTGGAAGATGTTTTTATGCGATGTGGTCATCAAAGTAAGAAGTTTTACAAAGGCTACATGAATTAAACGAGAACAAGGCAATCCACTGAACCTCTTTCCTGCAATTGAGAACTGCTACAACAGTACTCGGTTTTAAACTCAACAGTTTGACCACAATACACTCAGACAAAGCGGTAGTGTGATCCTTTTATAACGGTCAAATGAGTTATTTTACAAATAATACTACACAACATTTGAGTTACACTCGTTATAGTGAGTACAGAGTGTGTGTGTGGATATGGAAAATCATTCCACCTATTTTATTAATAGTAGGTTCAATTGGAAATTCAATTTCGATAATTGTTTTTACAAGAACACATTTGCGCCGTTCCAAAATATCGTTATTTTTATTTTTTCTCGCAGTGGCTGATATTACTTCGTTGCACACGAGCTTGCTCCCCAGATGGCTTCTCAGACTATCACTTATTCATGTGAACGTCGCATTTTGCAGGTTCCTTGTGTTTTTCTCATATGTTTCACCCCATATCTCTGTGTGGGCACTGGTATCTGTAACTGTATACCGTGCTTTGTGCATTTGGTTCCCTTACAAAAAGAAATGGAACAGACGTAGACTAGCACTCATCAATGTAGCTCTATTAGTTGTATTATTTTTGATAAACGCGCACGTATTATACGGCATCAACAAGGTTGACGAAGCAGCAGAAGACCTTCTCATTTGCTTTTCAGATAAACCAAGTTACATGAAATTCTATCTGACTATCTGGCCATTGATAAGCTTGTGCACATTCTGTCTCATACCATTCACAATTCTTGTAGTCGGGAACGTGTCTATTATGATACAGGTAATGAAAAGCAAGAAAAGACTGGACATATACACAATCTCTACAGTCGACCAAAACGCTCAAAATATCTATCAGAGACGAACGTCTTCTCTGACAATGACAATACTTATTTTGAACGCTGCATTCTTTTTAACAACGTCACCACTGTCCGTGTATTTGATTTGTTTCGTTTACTGGGATACAGAAAAGCCGAATGACAACGCTAAGCATCAACTAGCAGCAGTGTTGGTTATAATGTTGATGTTTACTAACAATGTCATAAATTTCTTTATATACTGTCTGAGTGGAACTATATTTCGAAATGAGTTTCGAGCTATCTTCTGCAGGAAAAAAAGCAGAACTGGAACAACAAGAACGCGGGAGATACCTGACACAAACATCTAGTGGCGTAAATAAATTTATTAAAAATTGATTACCACTTTACAGGTTACTGATGTGAATTGGATTGTAATTGGTATATTGATGAATTCATTATGTTATGGTAAAATAACAACACAGTAAATGTGTTTGCTTACCAAAAGATCAGCTAATCTCATATTTCAGATCGAATCGAATCACAAACTGAATAAGTAAGAATATCTCGAATCGGATCGAATCTCGAATCGAATTACAATCTTTTTAAGTTGTTGATATTGCTTCCTCTTACAACCGTATATATTGCCAGCCTCCACCCAACAAGTATTCTATAAAACTGCGACACGTCTGTTTGGCTGAATCAATAAAAAAGCGAAATACTTCAGCACAGAATCAAAGTAGTTTCAGAAGCGGAAACACACAGAACCACTTTTCTGTCCCGTGGAGGAGACCCAATGAAGGAAGAAGAGTTCACGAGAAAACATCTCGACTGTCCGAAGATTTGGGACTAAAAGATAAATACTATTAACCCTTTTCCCAACGCAGACGATTTCAATATTTATTATTTTAAATGTCATTTTTTAAATTTTTTCAAACAATTTTAACAAAATCATATCATATGACCCCTTTTTGGAACGAGCTCGTCCCAAAGAGGGGTCACGTGATATGGTTTTACTGAAAAAAATCGAAAAGTAATACTTTTTCAGCTGCTGAATTTGCATATTACGCGGTCGGAAGCGGGTGATTCGTTGTGTAAAGCGTCAAAGCAACTTAGTAAACATTTTAAGTTACGCAACGAAAAGTGTATTATAATTCGTGTCTTTATCATTAACATTCCTCAACAAAAACCTAACCTAACAGTTGTATCTTTCAAATGCCGTTAACTCTTTGGACCCTGGGGCCCGAGAGACTGCATTACAGTCAAGTATCATGATAAGACCTGAATTCATAAAGTTATTTATACATGTATTCACTGTAGTTTAACGTCACATTAAACAGCCATGAACAACGTGTGTCGGATATTTTTTTTTACGGGTGGAGAAGCGAAAGTACCCGGCGATAAGCCGGTTAGCGGCGAGCAACAGCCAGACTCCCCGACGTACTAACTCCACACAATCATCGTTAGCATAGGTGGAAGGTTTGCACACCATCAGCGTGAGTACAATAGAATGCAGAGCTGTTCTGCAGCAACCTTTATTGTGAAAGCATCTGCTCTATCCAGCGAATAACAGCAAGTGGTATACGTACGCGTTCTACATTACCAGTATGCTATGCTATTCATTATTATGCATGTATCAGACCTTGGGTTTTCAGTATGGGTATGTACGGGGAGATTGATGAAGAAGTTGGGTGTATACTTAAAAGTTATCCCCGCGACACGGTTGACGTGTGCTGATGACGCAACGTTGGCCGATCTTAATGTCCACTGTACAACCAGGCATTACGTTGCTCGAGTCAGGCAGTGTAAGACATCTGCTTCTAGACTGATATGGCATTATAGTAATGTTTAATACTATTTATCTACTCGTTTTTACATTAACTTATCAGTGGTATAGATGGCATGTATTGCTAGGCAGGACGGTATCGTGTAGTGAGTAGTGCTAATGCGCGGTTGTCTTCTGTGGAAGTATAGGGTGTACAAGTTTGGTCAACATCCTGCTGGTTCAACATAAGTCCTTTGTAGTTTTGACCCCTCATGGCGTTACTCTGTCCAGCAGTCGGTATATGTGCCAGGTAATGATGGGCCAGGTGGTACTGCGCCTTGAGGATGGAGGGCCCCGTATGGTTGTCTCGTGCAGTAGTATAGTACGTATGGCAAGTACTCCTGTTGCTCTACAGTTTGCCAGTGTTAATACTAGACCATCGAATTAATTTTACCAGCATATGTTGTTTTAGTGGTGCGTAATGCTATAACATGCGGTATTGTGAGGTGATGCTTGATAGTTTAGAACGGTAGTATAGGATGTGTCAGTTGTACCCATGTTGTTCTACCATTCGTCGTATGAGAACCATTATGGTTCTCACACGACGCATTAGCACTTAATATTATCAATCAATTTCAGGCCTTGCGTTGCCCTACAGTCAGTCTGGGTAGTATGTAATGCTAGATCATGCAGTGTTATGCTTGATTGTCATATACAGCAGTTTAGGATGAACTGTCTATACACCTTCGGCGTACTGTTAGCTCTCAGTACCACTACCCATGTAAGGCGCTGTGATGACTCAGATCTGGTATAGGCAGTGGGTCAATTCTACGTCATGAAGTGTTGTGGTGTATACATGGCTGCCAAGTGAAGTACTATAGAGCGTACTGTGTGTAGTTGCTGTGGTTCTACTATTTTTGTGGTGTGCTAGTTCATGTTTTGTTGTCTATTTCGGTAGTAAGGAGTGTACGCATTTTTTTTCCCTGATGGTCTAGAGGAATTTGGAAAAGAGATGGCAGTCACTTTGTCCACTTGCTGACTACCATCTCTTTCCAAATTTGAGGGAACATTTACGTTGTCAAATATTTCAAGCTGATGAGGAATTTACTGCTGCTGTGGAGGCTTGGCTACAGGACCAAGATATGGACTTCTACATTCGCGGCATTAACGACTGGCAGACCAGGTGGAGCAAGTGTATTGCATTACAAGGGGACTATGTTGAAAAATAGATATGTTCTGTTCCGATTGTACAGCTTTATTTATGATAGTCTCAAAACGTTTTGACATTCCCTCGTACCATCAGATATTTTAAATTTGGTCCGAAATAATTAAACAAGCAAGAGCGGTAAATACTTTTACAAACTACAGGTTCTCCCCCGCACCCTACTTCTCGTAGCTCCAACCCCTGCAAACTCAATTTATACTAATTCTACATAAGAACGCACTCCGCCACTTTGTTGATAACACAGTTTGAAAGCGGTTGATTAAAAATCAGCCCAAATCAACTGGGTTAGGTTCAAATTTACTCAACCCAGTAGATTCGAGTTGCTTTTTATTTTTCATCTAGCTGATTTTACATTGTAAGGTCTCGCCAGACGATGGTCGCGAGAGACATGGCTCCTAAAATATAACTTATTGTCGAAACCATTCTCATTTCTCCACGGGAGGGGGTCAAATTAGCAACAATTAAACTTATTTCTCTCCTTGTTTCGTCCTTGAAGATTCTACACTTTAATCCCTGTTCAATACGTTTGGTCAAGGTCGCGCGTCCAGCGGAAGTCACATAATTTTTGCTTCGTGAAAAGACACTTTGTAACTCATAATCGAATTTTTGGGATTACAAACTGTCACTCGATTGATGATCGATTGGTTCTTAGAAGAGAAAACGACAGCTACAATTATGTGAGAAATTTGCTTCTTCGCGGATTTTTATAATTGTTTCTGTAATTGCAAGGAATGAGTATGTAAGCCATGTAAGTGATAGTGCCATCGCGGTCTTTTCGTGGTTACCTGGTTCAGTCTTCTCCATTTCTCTTGCGTAAACCAGTAACAAGAGTGATAAGTATTCAACAATGTTCACCAAACTGTTTGTTCGAAGTCTTTGTTGGTACAAATCCGTCTGACTTTAATGATTGGTCTTGATAACATATGTCATTCATTTATGTTTATCTTTTCCTCCTCATCATAACGTGAGTAAATCAGGTGATGCAACGAAACAAAAAAAGGAAAATAAGAACAGATTCCAGCGGTATTGATACAAGTATTGAGAACAAGGATATTAGATCGAGGAATAACCAATCTTGTGCCAAAGAAATTATAGAACGCGCACGAAGTCAAAAATACGGTTCGTAATGAAAACAATTAACCTTTGAACCCTAAAGGCCGGTTCTCCGGTTAGGGAGCATTATAAGTCATACTTCCATCAAGGAGAATGGCTCCTATGTTAAATAGTTGGGTAGACCAATCAATATTTTCAACGTGCAGCCCCGAGGCTGCACGTTAAAAATATTAATTGCTCTACCCCAAAATAATGATTATGGACTCTTCCAATTCCTACCATTGAACTGACATGGAAGATACCACCAGTGTTCAAAGGGTTAAAATCTCCGACGACAAAAGGCCAAGTCTAACACCAGCTCAATCTCATCTCTAAGTACTATTCCCAAATTGAAAACGGAAAAGCGAATATGTGAAATTAGAAAACAAAAATATGCAAACAATTTTAAGAACTGATAATTCGATACCTTATTCCTTCATGTCCAAAAATCTATTCTGGATTATGTGGCCAAGGCAACTGTGAAATTCAAAACGGACACAGTTACAAATTTACGGTCTGATATTAAATCACCGGGAGATGTTAAGGAACATTTGAAATTTCAAATCCGCGAACTAACTGATCAAGTGAAATTGGAGACAATTAAATAATGTAAACGGAAGGTTAGATAATTTGGAGCAATATACAAGAAAATGTAGGTTACGGAAATACGGAGCGCCCGGCGGAGACGAATACGAATCTATCGACGAATGTTTAAATAACGTTCAAAAGCACGGAATTAAAATCAATAACAACGACATCAGTATTGCACACTAACCAGGACCACTACTGCGAAGTTGATTCCACGTCAACTGTAATTGGAAATAATTCGTAAACGAAGGATGTTGAAGGGGAAAATACAGTCATCAAAGGTGACTTAACAAAAAAAAAGACAAACCTTACTTTCAAAATTAGCACAGTACGATTTACCCGAAACTGCATGGTCAACAACCAGGACCACTACTGCGAAGTTGATTGCACGTCAACTGTAATTCGAAATAATTCGTAAACGAAGGATGCTGAAGGTGAAAAAGACAGTCATCAAAGGTGACTTAACAATAAAAAAAAAATAAAAAAAAACCTTTCGTTCAAAATTAGCACAGTACGATTTACCCGAAACTGCATGGTCAACAGATGTATTATTTTTGTGAAAATTAAGGCGACAGGGGGAATGTTAAAATACAAACAGAAGCAGACTTATATTGGCTTAATAGTAATTTGGTTAAAATGAACTGAGATGAAAAAGGTTCTCTGAATGAGATGGGTTGGTGTTGTTGGGTATGTGGTTGCGTTTGATGGGTGGAGAAGCGCTCTAGCCCTATGTGTTTTGGGTGCATTGCCGCGGGGGTGCGCTGAGTTGATGGGTGGCAATATGACAATCTATTCTGTTAAACACATTAACCCTTTGGGATTAGTGCACGCAATATTACGTATGAAAATTACTGTTCCGTTGTGACCACAGTACGCAATAGTATGTACTTTTAACGACTGCGGAAGGCACATTTTGTTACGATCTTTACTCTGATTGCTCACAGAGTGCGCACTTGACAACGGTAGTTGTGGAAGTGTCGAGATGAGACTAGTCGAAGAAATCTTCAGATCCTCAGGTATATCCATTTTGGGGACAATGAATCACAGAATAAAAAAAAAGTTGTTTGATATTCTATAGGAATTAAGACCCATAATTAATTATTTGGTCAAGAATATTTTCCGAGGGTATATATTCCACGTAGGGAACTGCCTGTTGCTGAAACGATGGTCGAGTCAAAATAAAGCAATATATAACAATGAAACTAAATGAGGACTAAAGCTCTTTTACACTTGCAGAATCAAAATCTGGAAATGTACTACATAGTTTAATATACACTGGTAGACAAGAAGATACTGGTGACATGACAAAGACATCAGAGATTTTGATAACGTTAGTAAAACCTTATTTCGGGATTGAACAGAGACTACACACTGACAATTATTACACTAGCCTGGAATTGATGGTAGAATTTCAGAAACAGTACAGCTTGTCACCTGGGACAGTCGGGCTATGCGAAAGGGCTTCCCACATGGAATGCACAAAAAGTCTGCCATTGTGATAAAAATGTCCTGGGGACAGAACATCAACAATCAAACAAGGTGGGTCTGTTAGCCCTATCATGGAAGGACAAAATATTAGTTACTGTATTATGTAACATCCCGGGTGAGAGTGACAATGTGAAAATAATTCGCAAAGAGAAGGTCGGTGATGCGGCGGGTGATGTTCAGATCAGTAAACCTGCTCCTTTGTGAATTATAACTAACATGTGGGCGGTGTAGATATTTCCGATCGGCGTGTCACGACATAGAGACAACATATCAAAACCCTTACATGGTATCGACAGATTGTCTTTCACCTATTCACGTTGAGTGTTGTGTAGGCATTCGTACTGCATCGATAATGAAATCCTAATTCCAAGATGAAACAACGTGATTTTTTTCGCAAAGTCGCACTCGGGTGGTCATGCAGGAAATCTGCAATGAGACTCCCATTAATTGTCAAGATGAGGTGGGATTCAACTGTGAACTGTGTCATACACCATCACTGTTTTAATACTCAATCTAAAAGTGTTGTACATCATCAAAGAAAGGACACCACCTGTGGATGTAACATTTCGTCCAGTGAGTTCCAATGTGTTCTATGTGCACATAGAACACACCGGAACTCAGGGGACGATTTGCCGTTCGAGAATTTAACCTGTTCTTTGTTTCTATAGATACCATTATATGGAGAACTATGTTTATGTTGACCCAACCCAGAAGTATTCAGCCCAAGTTCGTGAAATGAATCACACGTGTATGTAGACTTCAAAATAAATATTCGTGATCATCTGTCCCCTCATAAACATATACGACAGAAAAAATAGTGCATTTAACCAAAAATCCTTGTCAAATGTCCTCCAAAATAAAATAATTATATAATTGGCCAATGTTTATTAACAGTTTACATAACAAATCAGCCATATCTTACATATATGTATTTTTTTTTCTCCAAAACAGCTTATGACTCTTCGATGAAATGAGCACAATGTACTTGTTCCAGTTAGTGGTAATCAGCTAAGATTTGGAAAAAATAAAATGTTTTTAAATTATTAAATATTGGTATAAAATTCAGAAACATGTGTTTGGTAAAGTGTTAACCCACAAACACCACAATATTAAACAACACAATTGTCCCACAATTAAGGATTCAACCAGTCATCCGTGTACCGTGTTCGACAAGGCTCCATTACCCCTGTCAATCTTGGTATCATTGGTTGAATTCTGAATTGTACAAACATAGTTTTCTTTTACATAATGTAAGACATTTTTTTTTATCCGGTGCAAGGCAGACTCTTATTTATTTTTAAATGCAATAAAATCCTTCCTTGAACATTAAAACACTGAATTAAGAAAATAATGTTATTCTGTTTTCAAGAGTGTATGGAATTTTTCACTGGCCTCATGGGGTATCAATTCATAGGGCGGTGCACATTTCCATACACCTGGGAAAATTCTTGAATTATTTTTTTAATTATTTTTTTTTTTATCAAACAGACATAGCCGAAGCGACCAAAAGCGGCCAGGAAATTCTCTAACGTTTGTCCAATATATGATGGAATATCATGGAACATTGTCAATATGACGCTACAAATATGGATATAATTGGAGCTACCTAACAGGTAGGAGGTTGGCAGGGGAGGATGCCCCGATAATCCACATGGGCAATTACCAATTTCCTCTAAATTATATCACGGCAAACAAAAAAAAAAAAACACCGAACGAATACCTGCACCCGCACTTACACGTGTGTTTGTTGATTTTGTTAATCGATATTTGTAAGGAAAATATGTTAACATGGCCTCAAGCCTAAGCCTATTCGTCAGCCTCGACCTACTTTAGCCCTTCACCCAACGCACACGATATCAAAATTTATTGTTTTAAATATATTTTTTTTTACATTTCTCGAAGAATTTCAAGAAAACCATATCATGTGACCCTCACTGCAACGATTTCGTCGAGCTCGTTCCAAAGAGGGGTCAAATGATATGGTTTTGTTGAAATTTGTTTAATAATAATATTTTGTCAGCTGCTAAATTTGCATATTACGCGGGCGGATGTGGCCGATTCGTTGGTTAAAGGGTTAAAATTAAAAACTTAACACGCAGTGCAGTGCGTTGAATTTTCACCCAGAAAATGAGTAGCAAGGATTGGGAAAAGTATATGAAACACACAGAAATGTTAGAGTTAGAGGACTTCCGAGTTCAATTCGTGACCCACATGCTGAAAGTTCGCGTTTCTCCAGCTTCTAACAGCGATAAAGTTGAAGCTTTACTTCAAGCGTATTATTATTGCAATCCACTCTTCGCGTACTTTACTTTATGTCGCAAATCACATCACCACAGGTACTCCATAATGAGGATGATAAGCGTGGACCGGACACAGTACTGGAAAGGAGCCAGCATTGGTCTGTAAACCAAAAGATCCAAATGCTATTCCCACCAGGGGTAACTGTAATGTGTACATGTGCAAGACACTTAATCCGGATTGCCCACGTGGGATCAAGGTGGCGCTGTGCACTAAGGTATCCTGCATGCCAATAGTGCACCTTTCTCTCCGGTGCCAACGCTCCATGTGCGGAAGCAGTACGTTGAGGAGTTTGACAGTCGCTCGTTGTTGTCGATGGTTCTCTTCGGGTTATCCGGTTTCCTCCACCAGTAACACTATCCGACATGCCGTATCAAATGTGTTGTTAAATTCCAATAAAAAAACAAACTGGATTGCGTATTGGTATAAGTTTCTACACACTATTGTCTAAAAATGGAAATTTAAAGAAGAATTCTAACGAATTCAAACTTGTTTGATAGCGCGCTCTGAACTCTGTCAAACAAGATTAGATTTTTGAAATTCCTAGTTGCATTATGGAAAAAGTGATGTTTTGATTTGTAATATTTCGAGCGTTAATGCGAAAAGCGGCAGTGTTCCAAATAAGACGAGTACGATAGTTAAACCGTTAGAACGCTTAGAATGCTAGAAAAAAGTGACGTGGAATTACTTTGTGGGGTATACAAATGCGCCTAAAATTTAACCCTTTACCCAACGAATCGCCCGCATCCGCCCGAGTAATATGCAAATTCAGCAGTTGAAAAAATATTATTTTACAAAACATTTCAACAAAACCATATCATATGACCCCTCGTTGGAACGAGCTCGTCGAGCTCGTTGCAACGAGGGGTCACATGATATGGTTTTGTTGAAATTTTAAGAAAAAGTTTAAAAAATGATATTTAAAATAATAAATTTTGATATCGTCTGCGTTGGGTAAAGGGTTAAAAAAAAACATATGAACTACGGACCTATAATATGTGTAAAAACTATATTGTTTACATGACGAAAACGCCACCATCGATAATTACAAGTAATCAAGTATTATTTTTGGATACCCCAGTCTGAACTCTGGAGGAAATGATAACCTGATATAACGTAGCCGTGAGTAGATGCTGCTTTAAATGTTTCAGATATTTCTTCAAAGTTTCCGGTAGGTAAATATCCATCCGACCAAAATTTTATCAAGTGCTATAAATCTGTTAAATAAAATATTAAAACTTTGGCAATATTTTGTAAGATAATTTGTTGTTTAAAACGTCAGGAATAGCGTAACACGACGTCTCCCCAACAAATACGCATTTATTTGCCTTCTAAGGAGATGTGGCAGTCATAAGATCTAACACTTGCGTGCCAATAAAGTGACCTTGCAATAAAATTATACACCTGCGTTTAAATAAAATAATCGAGAGGAAGGAAATGGGACTCTGTTTTAATGATAAAACGCGGTATCGACACATATTGTTTACCCTCCGATATCGAACGCAATAAGTAACTGAACTGTTGCGATCTAATCTCCCAGATGTCGACCAATGAAGTTTTTTTTTTTCTCTGTACTCTACCTACTTTCATTTTATTCAAAACATAATACACCCCCCCCCCCCTCCCCCTACAGTTAAAACTAGAAATCCTGTCACGACCTGTGCGATTATCTGGGCTTAATTGCGCGTAGGAATTGCGCGCAATTGCCATATCGAACGGCACCGAAAGCACAGCAGGTTCTCTTTGTTATTCATAGCAAACACAGGCAATGTTTCTGCCAATGGACCTCCGGGTTACCTGGAGGTCCATTGGCTGAAACATTGCTTATGCACAGGCCATATATACAGAGTTTGATAGCCTTACTGATGTCACAATGCGTAGATTAACGCGCATATCGACGTGTTGTTCATGACTGAACCTCTAGCTTTAAATGTAAACTTATGTGGGTGAATTTGGTATCAGATGCCTCTGTTTGACTGCCATTATACCTTATGTTCTATATTTGAAATAGTAATTCATATTTCATTCAAACCGAGTGACTGTTTTTTGTTTAACTCTTTCAATCGTTATGCATAACTTTTGTTGTGTAAAGTAAACGATGGCTGTTTATAAGCAAGGAACAAAACGAACACCAAACTGGCACGTAGGCTCGGTAAAAAATTAACCTTACAGCCCTATAGTGTCATAGTATTTGATTCACACTCAGCCTTCTCCTCCCAATACAGCAAGGAAAAAAATATCAACAAATTAACCCTTTACCTAACATGAAAAGCAGGCGACACATGCAAACAAAATTCTTGAATAACTATTTTTTTTTTTTTTTTTTTGTCGGAACAACATAGGTTATGACCCCTCTATGGAACGAGCTCGACGAGCTCGTTTCAAAGAGGGGCCATAACCTATGTTTTTCAGGCAAAAAATGAAAAAAATAAAGAAAATTAATTGGCGATTTTTATGAATAGCGCTGGCCGGTTTTGGCCGTTACGTTGGGTAACGGGATAATTAATGAAGCACCGGGTAGAACTTTGCTGCAGATGGCATTTATTAACCGATAAACGCGTTAGAGGACGTCACTGTCCACGCGTGGATTTACACATATCCACGGCGACAGTTTTGTGTGCTATATGTACTGTTAAACAAGCGGCAAGAATGAGATAGATGGCGGGAGACACTGGCTTTGAATTTATTAAAACTTGTAAAACTAAACCCAGCTGACATATAGGCGTTTTTCACACAGAAGGCGTGGTGATAGCAAAGGTGTTTTTCGCACAAGGGAACTCCCAGGTATTGACGTAATAGACATAATGAATGAACTCAATCCTCAAGTAGTAAGAGGAATCAAGCGAATTGAGATCAAATGAGAAGGTCAAGACTTGAAAACTACCAAATATATCTTCACTGTTAATGCACCACAACCACTTAAAGCTATCAAAGATGGATACATGGACCCTCTTCGATGTTCTAGATGTTAGATATCTGGTCACTGTGACAATGCAGGTCGATGTCAGCAAACATAGTATAACTGTGAAGAAAAATATGACCAATAACAATGCGACAAAAGTGCAATATAATGCATTAATTTCCCACGCTAGTCAAAGGAATGCCCCATTTGATACGCCGTATTAAATGTGACCAACAAGTCAGCTTCAGAGAAAACAGAGCAATTGCAACATCAGTGCCTGGTTTGACGCCACACGACTCTCGTGTGTTGCCGCTTTGGACCAAAAATCTCCAACAAAATGATTAGCATATCAGGCACTATATGCAATGCTAAAACATGATAATCCTGTAACAGGCTTTCAAAAGTGAACAGTACATTTAAAACGAACCAAAGTGAACCCAAGCAGGAAAGACAAAAACGTACAGAGGAATCGAACGAACCAAACACAAAATCACCGCAAACTCAATGATCACAACGACAACTTCTAAGTCAGAATCATATAAGGAACTTTGAGAAGAATAATATAAAAAAAAAATAATTATCAGACAAAACACCCCACGTTCTTAAAAACCATGTGGCCCACAAACTGTTGAAATGTTTTAACCCTTTACCCAACGAATCGGCCGCATCCGCCCGCGTAGAATGCAAATTCTGCAGTTGAACAAATATTATTTTTTTACAAATTTCAACAAAACCATATCACGTGACACCACGTTGGAACGAGCTCGTCGAGCTCGTTCCAACGAGGTGTCATATGATATGGTTTTGTTGATTTTTTTTTTTTTAAATTTGAAAAAAATGATATTTAAGATAATACATTTTGATATCGTCTGCGTTGGGTAAAGGGGCTGAACAGACGGAAATCGGTGACTGCATCGACGACACATTCGGCCAAATATGCCGGATCACCCCGAGAAGTATATAATGCCAGGGCAGATGATAGTGTTCCTCATTATCGTGGAATGTCTTACGTCGTTACAAATAAAATTGTTGACAGTTCTGTGCCTTTACAAACAAACTTACAGGTTATACGTCTAACTTTAGATAAAACTGAGAACCCTTTACCAAAACGTACCGGCCAAAACCGGCCAGCGCTATTCTCAAAAAAATATCCAATTAATTTTCATTTTTGTGTCTCAAAAACATAGGTTGTGATCCGTGGTTCCAACGAGTGCTATAACGTATGTTTTCTCGTTCCAACGAGGGGTCATAACTCATGTTTTTGAGACAAAACATGTTTAATATATTTTGGAGAGTGATTTAAACGTACATAAAACCCTCTGGGGCGATTTATTTTAGCTAAGAAGATGTAAAGGTAGAAAAGTGGAATAGTTTATATCTCTTGCGTTTCTTCGATGGTGGATCAGGCACTTACCTGTATCCCGCAACCGTTTCATATACGTTAATTGATCTTAAAGTAGTATGTACTTCTATGTTCCTTGATTTTTCTTGGAAATTTGAAGAAAACTTGTGCAGTAGTGGTCATTTTCCAGTTGCGTTGGAGAGTGTGGTTCCGATGAGAGAGTGCCCAGTAAAAAATGTAAAAAGACTAATATAGTTACATTCTCACGTGGGTGAAATTTTGTAGCCAGTAGGATATTTTTGTAAGGAATTACTTGACATTGCAAACACAACCCACTTGACCTCTTATCCCTTTACCCAACGCAGATGATATCAGCATTTATGATTTTAAATTACATGTTTTTTTATAAATCTTTAAACAAAATCAACAAATACCATATCATGTGACCCCTCATTGGAACGAGCTCGAGGAGTTCGTTCCAACGAGGGGACACGTGATATGGTTTTGCGGAAAATATTTGAAAAAAAAAATTTCAGCTGCAGAATTTGCATATTACGCAGGGGTGTGGCTGATTCGTTCGATAAAAGGTTAACGATAACAACAGTTTCCAAAAATAGTCTTCCAAAATTGTAACCCAGAACACGTTAAACTTAAAAAAAAAACACACAGAAAAAAACTAAAGATCACATTTACCTTTGATAATTTGGAGGATTACAACGGCAATGAACCAGCAAACCCCCATCAACAAAATGTGGAAAATCATTAAAACAGTTAAAGGTAAAAATACAAAATCTAAAGTGCAACACCTCGATGATAACAACACCCTAATTACATCGAAAATAGAAATATCAAACAAATTGGCACCAACCTTCGCAAAGCTTTCGTCGTCCGAGAAACAATAATTCGTTAAAACTGTAAAGAAAAGGAACAAGAGACATCAAATTTACCTCTGTCAATTTAGATTATTACAATGACCCCCCCCCCCCCCCCCCCCCATCGAATGGAATGGAAGAGTTGAATAACTATTTACATAAAGCAACACTTATTGCAATTGAACATCTGCCTCAAACTTCACATGACTTTGACTATCAATTTTAAATGAATATGGCTGACTCACCAGTTTCCATCTTCCTGGTGCAAATCAACAATTGTTCCCATTCCAAAGACTATAAAAGATCACAACAATCCTTGTAATTATAGGCATGTTACCTTCACAAGTCTACTGTTTAAAACCACGGAAACGATTATCAATTACCCACATGCCTGGATTTTGGGAGTCTAACAATCTATGCGCGAATGTTCACTGTGGTTTCAGAATCCAGAGAAGTATTGTGGATAATTTGGTTACACTTGAATCGTTTAAACGAATTGAATTTGACAGAAAAACATAATTTCGCCATGCTAATGACAAACAATGTATACAGTGGGGAAGAACAGGATTTTTAACATGGAGCTGAAAGGGCGTTTGCCCTATTTTATAGAAAAAATACCCGTCAATTTAAAGATGGATCTACATTATCTAGTCCACACAAGCATACATTGCCGGTTCCGGAGGTAATATTCTGTCTGTTACACTATGTGCTATTAAAATGAATGGCATCATTGACTCAACTGAGAATATGGCAAGTTCTTCGTTGTATGTCGATGACTTTTATATTTGCTACAACAGTAGAAATGTGAATGACACCAAGCGCAAACTTGGGCTGTGTATAAATAGAATTGAGAAAGGCGCTTCCGAAAACGATTTCACGTTTCGAAGATACAATTTAATTATGCTCATTTGGGTGAGTCCGAGAGCACCATCTTGTTCTGGAGTTCAACAAAAAATGATGGCAGTATCATTAAAGTTGTTAAAAAGGTGCAGTTCTTGGGACAAGAAACTGAATTTCACTTTTTATATAAAACAACTCAGGGCAAGATGTAAAAGAGCACTGAATTTTCTGAAGACAGTTGGCCGCACTGATTGAGGTGTCTTTGTACTGAGTTTTTTGTGAGATCAAAATTAGACTTTGGTTGTGTTCTTTTACGCTTTGGGGGAGCAATGAACCATTAGACTACTTGATGCAATTCATAATAGTAGTATCAGAACTAGTTTGGGCGCATTTAGAACATCCCAATAGATTCAATGATTGTTGAGACAAGGGAAGTCTACAAGTCAATGGCTTACCCATGGTGTTTCAGATCCTCAAAATATCGAGTTTTTTTAACAGAACGATAAGCATACTCCTCCTTTGAGAATTGCAATTAAACCTTATATGGAAACCGGTACGTTTGAGACTGATTCGATAAAAAAAGAACCGTGAACCACATATTCCTCCTTGACATCTTAGGAAACCTACTGTCATTTTGGTTCTTGTTTCTGAGACAGACATTCTGTAATTCAAACACGTCATATCAATATTTTCGATACAAATAAAGGTAAATAATCCCTCTGCATGACAAATAAAATATTCATCCTTCGTGTTATAATTTAACTACCCTATCGTCTAGTTCTTGAGTTGGCAAAAGATTGAACGTTTTAAATGAGGAGCTCGGGATCAGATTTTGGTATAAGACCTTCTAATATCTAGATTTGTGCAATGGGTATTACACCCATTGATGTTTGTGATCCAAAATTGCTGCAGCAGGGCTATAAATATGTCGATACTTCGCGAAGATGACCGACTGTGGACAGTAGAGCCAGTTTGTCCCAAATGACATGGCGCAAGCAAGTCAGTCTGGATAAATAGTTCAACTACATATATGATCAACGCATGCCTTCTTCGAAAGCATGTATTGACGATGCAGTTAGATAACCTCCGATCAGTCAAAGATCTCCATTTGCATGAGATAGACAGCGCGTCGGACATAAGTACAAGAAGCGAAGTTAGTCATGTAAGAGAGTGTCCTCCAATAAAAGTAAAATCCTCGCCCTTTGATTGGATGAGAGCTGGTAGTAGGAGAGCGATGGATCGTCCCACATTGGGTGGAGGGAATGGTGGAAGGGGAAGTGGCGTCATAGTCACGTAACCTGGTGGCGCCATCTTTGGTTGTCATGATAACCCGCGTGAGCGGCCATCTTGTGACGTCATCTCCATAGTGAAACGTGATGTTAGTGTGCATGCGCAGCGCGTGTTGTTAGGGTGACACGTGTTTCCATCGGACATTTTGTATACTGGAGGCCGCCATCTTGGTTTCTATGGTAGCACGTGGTTGCTAAGTGACCTAAAGTCTTAAAACAAGACGGAGGTATGTTCGGAGTATGTGTTCCTTTGTAGAAGAGTAAATTCCCGTTTCATAGAATTATCACAAACAACCCGACAATCCCTCCAAATCACCGAAATTTACTTTATTTCCCTATTTTATCGCTATAGTATGTAATGCTATGGTACCAAGGGAACCTCTGGGGGTGTGTTCGATTGAACTAGAGTATATCTAATTACCCACATAGACGCGACCACCCTTACAGACCACCAAAATCTCCACCAAACCAACCAAACGGACATGTGAAGCTCCATTTTGGGCATATAAAAATAACACGTTATGCTATAGTACCAAGGGGTACAGGGGGTTTGCTCTATTGAATAGAAGTACAGGGCCTGATTTTCCCAGAATTCCATTTTTAATGCCTGTTGCATATGTTTCTCTATCACTAACATTCTATCCAGTCCAAACTATCTCTGGTTCTCTCGTCCAAATCTTATAATTACCAGTTCTTGATTTCACATAATGCAGTTATCTCCCTTGTGTATATCAAAAACATTCCCAAACCCAATAAACATTCGAGCAGTTACTGATAAACCATTGCTCGAATGACTGGAATCCGATCGAGCAAATGAGCTTTAGAGTAATTGCTCGATCGTGCGACTCGGTATATTGCTCGAACGACTCGAATCCCATCCAGCAAATGAGCCAGCGAGCAATTGCTCGTTCGAGTGACTCATCGAACGACTTTTCGACTCATTTCAGAAAAAGGGATTTCATAGCAACAGGCGTTTTCGAAAAAGGGATTCCACAAACGGGATTCCATAAGTGGGATTCCGTCTTACCTCGAGTGACTCGCACATATTGCTCGAACGACTCGAATCCCATCGAGCAAATCTGCCAACGAGGAATTGCTCGATCGAGTGACTCGAAATACTGCTCGTCGACTCATTTCAGTATTCGAGGATACCTATGGCCTGGTATTGTATGATTTGAGGATACCTATCTAGGATACCTGGGAAAATCCCTTTTTGTCATATGTGCTTATGTGAAAAATACAATGTGACACAATGTGCCCTAGCACATAAGATCATGCTTTAAGTGCCGATATGTGCTTATGTGAAAAAGGCACAATGTGACAAAATGTGCCCTAGCACATAGGCACATACGACCAAAAATGGATTCCATAGCCGCAGGTGTTTTCCAAAAGGGATTCTTAAAAAAAAGATTCCGTAAAATGGGATTCCTGTCAGACTCCGTAAAATGGGTTTCCGGGTTTTGACATCAACTCTCGAGGGTATGGAAAGGAATTGATTACCCCCAATTATTATTGCAAGAACCTGAACAGATACACCTGACAACCAAGACCGAGTGGAACACAACATAACAAAGTGAACGAAGATCGAACTAGTTGGATTGATCGAACACAACCAAGATCGAAGTAAACTAACCCAATGAAGTTGGCGAAGTGAAATGAACATAAAAAAGTGAACGAAGATCCAACACAACCAAGATCGAAGTGAACATAACAAATTGAAAGAAGTTCAAACTAATCGGATTGATCGAACTAGTTGGACAGACTGCACAGCTCTGATCAAATACAATCAATATGGAAGGGAACAGAACAAGGTGAACAAAGATCCAACACAACTACGATCGAAGTGAACAAAACAAAGTGAACAAAGTTTGCAACTGAATAAACTATAAGCCCTAAATATAACCCAATATTAACCGTTTTGAATTGGACAACACTGAATGAACCCTTTGAAGCCAATACAGTTTTTAACTATTAACCCTAATATAACCCATTGTAAAACCCTTTGAACTGAATGAATTTTATCTATAGCCCTAATGAAGGTGTTAACACCCTTTGAACTGAACAATGTTTACATCCTTAATGAAAATATAACCAGGGTGATCTGAATTAAAGTTTTAAACTACAACCAATTGAACTGAATACTTGTAATAGGGAAGTGGGATACCCTCGAGTGTTGATGTTAA
The DNA here is from genome assembly GCA_031216915.1 of Pictodentalium vernedei. Classification (NCBI taxonomy): domain Eukaryota; kingdom Metazoa; phylum Mollusca; class Scaphopoda; order Dentaliida; family Dentaliidae; genus Pictodentalium; species Pictodentalium vernedei. Next base: position 78,606,325 of record CM062288.1, on the reverse strand, counting down.
ATCACGGAATCCCATTTTACGAGTCTGATAGAAATCCCATTTTACGGAATCCCTTTTCAAGAATCCCTGTGGCTATGGAATCCATTTTTGGTCGTATGTGCCTATGTGCTAGGGCACATTGTGTCACATTGTGCCTTTTCACATAATCACATATCGGCACATAAAGCATGTGCTTATGTGCTAGGGCACATTGTGTCACATTGTGCTTTTTTTCACATAAGCACATATGACAAAAAGGGATTCTCCAAAAGGTATCCTAGATAGGTATCCTCAAATTATACAATACCAGGCCATAGGTATTCTCAAATACTGAAATGAGTAGACAAGAAGTATTTCGAGTCACTCGAACGAGCAGTTGCTCGTTGGCTGATTTGATCGATGGGATTCGAGTCGTTCGGGCAATATGTGCGAGTCACTCGAGGTAAGACGGAATCCCACTTATATAATCCCTTTTGTGGAATCTCATTTGTGGAAACCCTTTTTCGAAAACGCCTGTGGCTATGGAATCCATTTTTTCTGAAATGCGTCGAAGAGTCGTTCGAGGAGTCACTCGAAGGAGCAATTGCTCGTTGGCTCATTTGCTCGATTGGATTCGTGTCGTTCGAGCAATATGTGCGAGTCACTCTAGGTAAGACGGGAATCCATGGAATCCCTTTTGTGGAATCACATTTGTGGAATCCTTTTTTCGAAAACGCCTTTGGCTATGGAATCCCTTTTTTGAAATGAGTCTAAGAGTCGTTCGAGGAGTCACACCTTATTCTGTTTGTGTCTGAGGACCAGGTGTTTGTGCAAGACTGAGTGTGTTTTGTTTGCACATAAATGCATAGACCTAACTATCGGAAGGAGTGTAAGAGGTTGTGACACACCGACACTAATATCCCAGTCGAGTTATTTTCATATGTATTGGAGTCTTTGGTATCGATTTGCTGGTAATCACCCTATTAGTTACTGTGACGAATTGACGGTAACGTGTTCGGAAGTTTGCGGCTCAAAGCTTATGTCCAACGGAGACGCGAAGACTCGAGACATACTATTCGCCCCGAGCCGCAAACCTCAGATCATGTTACCGTCAATTCATCACAATAACGCATATGTTCCAATAGACACTACCCATAGCCCAAAACCTGCATTGTGAAACACGAGAGACTTATTTACTAAACTTGTGTTCGTTAAAAGTTGCCTTATTCAAGTCAACTTTTAACGATCACAGGTTTAGTAAATAAACCTCTTGTGCACCCCACGGCGACACTCAATGAATAATCAATAAACCAAATAAACTCATTCCATCTCAGTTCAAATCGAAAATCAGTTTATAATTTAAACAACACTTCCTCCCAAAGTTCGTCTGCTGTACGTGTAAAAAATCTAGAAAGCGGCTTGATAGTCAATCTGTTGATGAAGCTATAACGAAACTCGCGATGTCATTTCAAATATTTTGCATGGCGACGTCAGAGGGTAACATTTGCTACGGGAGCTGTAAAAATAAAATAAACTACGTCAGCTCTAGTGGTAGGAGAGCGATGGATCGTCCCATATTGGGCGGAAGGAATGGTGGAGGGGAAAGTGACGTCATAGTCACGTGACCTGGTGGTTGTCATGGTAACCCGCGTGAGCGGCCATCTTGTGAAGTCATCTCCATAGTGAAACGTGATGTTAGTGCGCATGCGCAGCGCGTGTTGTTAGGGTGACACGTGTTTCCGTCGTATATTTTGTATACTGGAGGCCGCCATCTTGGTTTCTATGGTAGCACGTGGTTGCTAAGTGACCTAAAGTCTTACAACAAGACGTTTTTTTTTTCGGAGGATGTGTTCCTTTGTAGAAGAGTAAATTCCCGATTCGTAGAATACCCACAAACAAGCCGACAATCCCTCCAAATCCGAAATTTACTTTATTTTCCCATTTTATCGGTACAGCAGTAGTGCTATAGTACCAAGTGGCCCCCTGGGGGTGCGTTCGATTGAACTAGAGTATATCTAATTACCCAAATAGACCCAAACACCCTTACATACCACCAAAATCTCCACAAAGCCAACCAAACGGACATGTGAAGCCTCATTTTGGACATATAACACTAACACGTCATGCTATAGTACCAAGGGGTACAGGGGGTATGTTCTATTGTATAGGGGTACAGGGCTTGATTTTCCCAAAATCCCATTTTAAGGCCTATTGCATATGTTTCTCTATCACTAACAGTCTATCCAGTCCAAACTATCTCTGGTTCTCAGATTCAGATTCAGATTCTTTATTCACGGTACGCATACATGTAAAATGGTTACAAATAAGCATATTGCACAAATGTAATGAGAAGTATATCGTGGAAAGTGGCATAGCCAGATTGGCTGTCTACCTGCCACCCCCTGGAAGAAGATAGGGTGATTGCAAACAGACTGTGACTGAAAGAATGAACTGAGAGCCAATTATGTAACACATGATGGAGAATGACGATCGAATCATTACTTTTCTGAGCTTAGAGTATTAGTGTTTCATTTTCGACAGTGGAAAGACTGTGATTCAAGGTATGCAAGAAGCAACCTGCCTGTAGGACTCCCTCCACTACTTATCATAACACCCAACGACAAAGAGGTTGGTCATGATGTTTGGGCGTGATGCCTACGTTAGCTGCATCATCATCGTAGGATGACGAATGTTATGATTTATTTGTTTAGACTTTTATTTACAAGTTCTTAATTGTATCCATATAGTATTTTACATAGCACCACTGTAAGGAGGAAGCGCGACAGGTTGCACAAGACGAGAATTCCAAATTTCGTCCAAGTCTCATAATTACTAGTTCTTGATTTCACATAATGCAGTTATCTCCCTTGTGTATATCAAAAGCATTCCCTAACCCAATAAGCAATCGAGCAGTTACTGATAAACCATTGCTCGAATGACTGGAATCCCATCGGGCAAATGAGCTTTAGAGTGATTGCTCGATCGAGTGACTCGGCATATTGCTGTTTTTTCTGAAATGAGTCGAAAAGTCGTTCGAGGAGTCACTCGAACGAGCGATTGCTCGTTGGCTCATTTGCTGGATGGAATTCGAGTCGTTCGAGCAATAAACCGAGTCGCACGATCGAGCAATTACTCTAAAGCTCATTTGCTCGATCGGATTCCAGTCATTCGAGCAATGGTTTATCAGTAACTGCTCGATTGTTTATTGGGTTTGGGAATGTTTTTGATATACACAAGGGAGATAATTGCATTATGTGAAATCAAGAACTGGTAATTATAAGACTTGGACGAGAGAACCAGAGATAGTTTGGACTGAATAGAATGTTAGTGATAGAGAAACATATGCAATAGGCATTAAAAATGGAATTCTGGGAAAACCAGGCCCTGTACCTGTATTCAATAGAGCAAACCCCCTGTACCCCTTGGTACTATAGCATAACGTGTTATTTTTATATGCCCAAAATGGAGCTTCACATGTCCGTTTGGTTGGTTTGGTGGAGATTTTGGTGGTCTGTAACGGTGGTCGGGTCTATGTGGGTAATTAGATATACTCTAGTTCAATCGAACACACCCCCAGAGGTTCCCTTGGTACCATAGCATTACATTCTATAGCGATAAAATAGGGAAATAAAGTAAATTTCGGTGATTTGGAGGGATTGTCGGGTTGTTTGTGATAATTCTACGAAACGGGAATTTACTCTTCTACAAAGGAACACATCCTCCGAACATACCCCCGTCTTGTTTTAAGACTTTAGGTCACTTGGCAACCACGCGCTACCATAGAAACCAAGATGGCGGCCTCCAGTATACAAAATGTCCGATGGAAACACGTGCCACCCTAACAACACGCGCTGCGCATGCGCACTAACATCACGTTTCACTATAGAGATGACATCACAAGATGGCCGCTCACGCGGGTTACAATGACAACCAAAGATGGTGCCACCAGGTTACGTGACTATGACGCCACTTCCCCCTCCACCATTCCCTAAACCCAATGTGGGACGATCCCTCGCCCTCCTACTACCAGCTCTCATCCAATCAAAGGGCGAGGATTTTACTTTTATTGGAGGACACTCTATTACATGACTAACTTCGCTTCTTGTACTTATGTCCGACGCGCTGTCTATCTCATGCAAATGGAGATCCTTGACTGATCGGAGGTTATCTAACTGCATCGTCAATGCATGCTTTCGAAGAAGGCATGCGTTGATCATATATGTAGTTGAACTATTTATCCAGACTGACTTGCTTGCGCCATGTCATTTGGGACAAACTGGCTCTACTCTCCCCAGTCGGTCATCTTCGCGAAGTATCGACATATTCATAGCCCTGCTGCAGCAATTTTGGATCCCAAACATCAATGGGTGTAATACCCATTGCACAAATCTAGATATTAGCAGGTCTTATACCAAAATCTGATCCCGAGCTCCTCTTACAAAACTTTCAATCTTTTGCCAACTCAAGAACTAGACGATAGGGTAGTTAAATTATAACACGAAGGATGAATATTTTATTTGTCATGCAGAGGGATTATTTACCTTTATTTGTATCGAAAATATTGATATGACGTGTTTGAATTACAGAATGTCTGTCTCAGAAACAAGATCCAAAATGACAGTAGGTTTCCTAAGATGTCAAGGAGGAATATGTGGTTCACGGTTCTTTTTTTATCGAATCAGTCTCAAACGTACCAGTTTTCCATATAAGGTTTAATTGTAATTCTCAAAGGAGGAGTATGCTTATCGTTCTGTTAAAAAAACTCGATATTTTGAGGATCTGAAACACCATGGGTAAGCCATTGACTTGTAGACTTCCCTTGTCTCAACAATCATTGAATCTATTGGGACGTTCTAAATGCGCCCAAACTAGTTCTAATACTACTATTATGAATTTCATCAAGTAGTCTAATGGTTCATTGCTCCCCCAAAGCGTAAAAGAACACAACCAAAGTCTAATTTTGATCTCACAAATCCTCAGTACAGAGACACCTCAATCAGTGCGGCCAACTGTCTTCAGAAAATTCAGTGCTCTTTTACATCTTGCCCTGAGTTGTTTTATATAAAAAGTGAAATTCAGTTTCTTGTCCCAAGAACTGCACCTTTTTAACAACTTTAATGATACTGCCATCATTTGTTGTTTAACTCCAGATCAGGATGGTGCTCTCGGACTCACCCAAATGAGCATAATTAAATTGTATCTTTGAAACGTGAAATCGTTTTCGGAAGCGCCTTTCTCAATTCTATTTATACACAGCCCAAGTTTGCGCTTGGTGTCATTCACATTTCTACTGTTGTAGCAAATATAAAAGTCATCGACATACAACGAAGAACTTGCCATATTCTCAGTTGAGTCAATGATGCCATTCATTTTAATAGCACATAGTGTAACAGACAGAATATTACCTCCGGAACCCGCAATGTATGCTTGTGTGGACTAGATAATGTAGATCCATCTTTAAATTGACGGGTATTTTTTTCTATAAAAAGAGGCAAACGCCCTTTCAGCTCCATGTTAAAAATCCCGTTCTTCCCCACTGTATACATTGTTTGTCATATGCATGGCGAAATTATGTTGTCCTGTCAAATACAATTCGTTTAACCCTTTACCTAACATGAAAAGCAGACGACACTTGCAAAAAAAATTCTTGAATAACTAATTTTTTTCATTTTTTGTCTCAAAAACATAGGTTATGACCCCTCGTTGGAACGAGCTCGTCGAGCTCGTTCCAATGAGGGGTCATAACCTATGTTTTTGAGACAAAAAATGAAAAAATAAAGAAAATTAATTGGCGATTTTTGAGAATCGCGCTTGCCGGTTTTGGCCGTTACGTTGGGTAAAGGGTTAAACGATTCAAGTGTAACCAAATTATCCACAATACTTCTCTGGATTCTGAAACCACAGTGAACATTCGCACATAGATTGTTAGACTCCAAAATCCAGGCATGTCGGTAATTGATAATCGTTTCCGTGGTTTTACACAGTAGACTTGTGAATGTAACATGCCTATAATTACAAGGATTCTTGTGATCTTTAATAGTCTTTGGAACGGGAACAATTGTTGATTTGCATCAGGAAGATGGAAACTGGTGAGTCAGCCATATTCATTTAAAATTGATAGTCAAAGTCAAGTGAAGTTTGAGGCAGATGTTCAATTGCAATAAGTCTTGCTTTATGTGAATAGTTATTCAACTCTTCCATTCCATTCGAGGGGGGGGGGGGGGGGGTGGGGGGCATTGTAATAATCTAAATTGACAGAGGTAAATTTGATGTCTCTTGTTCCTTTTCTTTACAGTTTTAACGTATTATTTTTTCTCGGACGACGAAAGCTTTGCGAAGGTTGGTGCCAATTTGTTTGATATTTCTATTTTCGATGTAATTAGGGTGTTGTTATCATCGAGGTGTTGCACTTTAGATTTTGTATTTTTACCTTAAACTGTTTTAATGATTTTCCACATTTTGTTGATGGGGGTTTGCTGGTTCATTGTCGTTGTAATCCTCCAAATTATCAAAGGTAAATGTGATCTTTAGTTTTTTTCTGTGTTTTTTTTTTTTTAAGTTTAACGTATTCTGGGTTGCAATTTTGGAAGACTATTTTTGGAAACTGTTGTTATCGTTAACCTTTTACCGAAGAAATCAGCCACACCCCCTGCGTAATATGCAAATTCTACAGCTGAAACACTTTGTTTTAAAATATTTTCCGCAAAACCATATCACGTGTCCCCTCGTTGGAACGAACTGCTCGAGCTCGTTCCAATGAGGGGTCACATGATATGGTATTTGTTGATTTTGTTTAAAGATTTATAAAAAACATGTAATTTGAAATCATAAATTTTGATATCATCTGCGTTGGGTAAAGGGATAAGATGTCAAGTGGGTTGTGTTTGCAATGTCAAGTAATTCCTTACAAAAATATCCTACTGGCTACAAAATTTCACCCACGTGAGAATGTAACTATATTAGTCTTTTTACATTTTTTACTGGGCACTCTCTCATCGGAACCACACTCTCCAACGCAGCTGGAAAATGACCACTACTGCACAAGTTTTCTTCAAACTTCCAAGAAAAATCAAGGAACATAGAAGTACATACTACTTTAAGATTAATTAACGTATATGAAACGGTTGCGGGATACAGGTAAGTGTCTGATCCACCATTGAAGAAACGCAAGCCATATAAACTATTCCACTTTTCTACCTTTACATCTTCTTAGCTAAAATAAATCGCCCCAGAGGGTTTTATGTATGTTTAAATCACGCTCCAAAATATATTAAACATGTTTTGTCTCAAAAACATGAGTTATGACCCCTCGTTGGAATGAGAAAACATACGTTATAGCACTCGTTGGAACGAGGGATCACAACCTATGTTTTTGAGACACAAAAATGAAAATTAATTGGATATTTTTTTGAGAATAGCGCTGGCCGTTTTGGCCGGTACGTTTGGGTAAAGGGTTCTCAATTTTATCTAAAGTTAGACGTATAACCTGTAAGTTTGTTTGTAAAGGTACAGAACTGTCAACAATTTTATTTGTAACGACGTAAGACATTCCACGATAATGAGGAACACTATCATCTGCCCTGGCATTATATACTTCTCGGGGTGATCCGGCATATTTGGCCGAATGTGTCGTCGATGCAGTCACCGATTTCCGTCTGTTCAGCCCCTTTACCCAACGCAGACGATATCAAAATGTATTATCTTAAATATCTTATTTTTCAAATTTTTAAAAAAAAAATTCAACAAAACCATATCATATGACACCTCGTTGGAACGAGCTCGACGAGCTCGTTCCAACGTGGTGTCACGTGGTATGGTTTTGTTGAAATCTGTAAAAAAAATAATATTTGTTCAACTGCTGAATTTGCATATTACGCGGGCGGATGCGGCCGATTCGTTGGGTAAAGGGTTAAAGCATTTCAACAGTTTGTGGGTCACATGGTTTTTAAGAACTTGGGGTGTTTTGTCTGATAATTATTTTTTTTTTTTATATTATCCTTCTCAAAGTTCCTTATTTGATTCAGACTTGGAATTTGTCGTTATGGTCATTGAGTTTGCGGTGATTTTGTGTTTGGTTCGTTCGATTCCTCTGTACGTTTTTGTCTTTCCTCCTTGGGTTCACTTTGGTTCGTTTTAAATGTACTGTTCACTTTTGAAGGCCTGTTACAGGATTATCATGTTTTAGCATTGCATATAGTGCCTGATGTGCTACTCATTTTGTTGGAGATTTTTGGTCCAAAGCGGCAACACACGAGAGTCGTGTGGCGTCAAACCAGGCACTGCTGTTGCAATTGCTCTGTTTTCTCTGAAGCTGACTTGTTGGTCACATTTAATACGGCGTATCAAATGGGGCATTCCTTTGACTAGCGTGGGAAATTAATGCATTGTATTGCACTTTTGTCGCATTGTTATTGGTCATATTTTTCTTCACAGTTATACTATGTTTGCTGACATCGACCTGCATTATCACAGTGACCAGATATCTAACATCTAAATCATCGAAGAGGGTCCATGTATCCATCTTTGATAGCTTTAAGTGGTTGTGGTGCATTAACAGTGAAGATATAATTGGTAGTTTTCAAGTCTTGACCTTCTCATTTGATCTCAATTCGCTTGATTCCTCTTACTACTTGAGGATTGAGTTCATTTGTTATGTCTATTACGCCAATATCTGGGAGTTCCCTTGTGCGAAAAACACCTTTGCTATCACCACGCCTTCTGTGTGAAAAACGCCTATATGTCAGCTGGGTTTAGTTTTACAAGTTTTAATAAATTCAAAGCCAGTGTCTCCCGCCATCTATCTCATTCTTACCGCTTGTTTAACAGTACATATAGCACACAAAACTGTCGCCGTGGATATGTGTAAATCCACGCGTGGACAGTGATGTCCTCTAACGCGTTTATCGGTTAATAAATGCCATCTGCAGCAAAGTTCTACCCGGTGCTTCATTAATTATCCCGTTACCCAACGTAACGGCCAAAACCGGCCAGCGCTATTCATAAAAATCGCCAATTAATTTTCTTTATTTTTTTAATTTTTTGTCTGAAAAACATAGGTTATGGCCCCTCTTTGGAACGAGCTCGTCGAGCTCGTTCCAAAGAGGGGTCATAACCTATGTTGTTCCGACAAAAAAAAAAAAAAAATAGTTATTCAAGAATTTTGTTTGCATGTGTCGCCTGCTTTTCATGTTAGGTAAAGGGTTAATTTGTTGATATTTTTTTCCTTGCTGTATTGGGAGGAGAAGGCTGAGTGTGAATCAAATACTATGACACTATAGGGCTGTAAGGTTAATTTTTTACCGAGCCTACGTGCCAGTTTGGTGTTCGTTTTGTTCCTTGCTTATAAACAGCCATCGTTTACTTTACACAACAAAAGTTATGCATAACGATTGAAAGAGTTAAACAAAAAACAGTCACTCGGTTTGAATGAAATATGAATTACTATTTCAAATATAGAACATAAGGTATAATGGCAGTCAAACAGAGGCATCTGATACCAAATTCACCCACATAAGTTTACATTTAAAGCTAGAAGTTCAGTCATGAACAACACGTCGATATGCGCGTTAATCTACGCATTGTGACATAAGTAAGGCTATCAAATTCTGTATATATGGCCTGTGCATAGGCAATGTTTCAGCCAATGGACCTCCAGGTAACCCGGAGGTCCATTGGCAGAAACATTGCCTGTGTTTGCTATGACTAACAAGGAGAACCTGCTGTGCTTTCGGTGCCCTTCGATATGGCAATTGCGCGCAATTCCTACGCGCAATTAATCCCAGATAAGCGCACAGGTCGTGACAGGATTTCTAGTTTTAACTGTTGGTGGGGGGGGGGGGGGGGGTGTATTATGTTTTGAATAAAATGAAAGTAGGTAGAGTACAGAGAAAAAGACAAAACTTCATTGGTCGACATCTGGGAGATTAGATCGCAGTTCAAGTACTTATTGCGTTCGATATCGGAGGGTAAACAATATGTGTCGATACCGCGTTTTATCATTAAAACAGAGTCCCATTTCCTTCCTCTCGATTATTTTATTTAAACGCAGGTATATAATTTTATTGCAAGGTCACTTTATTGGCACGCAAGTGTCAGATCTTATGACTGCCACATCTCATTAGAAGGTAAATAAATGCGTATTTCTTGGGGGGACGTCGTGTTACGCTATTCCTGACGTTTTAAACAACAAATTATCTTACAAAATATTGCCAAAGTTTTAATATTTTATTTAACAGATTTATAGCACTTGATAAAATTTTGGTCGGATGGATATTTACCTATCGGAAACTTTGAAGAAATATCTGAAACATTTTAAAGCAGCATCTACTCACGGCTACGTTATATCAGATTATCATTTCCTCCAAAGTACAGACTGGGGTATCAAAAAATAGTACTTGATTACTTGTAATTATCGAGGGTGGCGTTTTCGTCATGTAAACAATATAGTTTTTACACATATTATAAATCCTTAGTTCATATCTTTTTTTTTTAACCCTTCACCCAACGCAGACGGTATCAAAATTTATTATTTTAAATATCATTTTTTAACCTTTTTCAAAAAAAATCAACAAAACCATATCATGTGACCCCTCGTTGCAACGAGCTCGACGAGATCGTTCCATCGAGGGGTCATATGATATGGTTTTGTTGAAATGTTTTAAAAAATAATATTTTTTCAACTGCTGAATTTGCATATTACGCGGGCGGACGCGGGCGATTCGTTGGGTAAAGGGTTAAATTTTAGGCGCATTTGTATACCCCCAAAATAATTCCACGTCACTTTTTCCTAACATTCTAAGCGTTCTAACGGTTTAACTCTCGTACTCGTCTTATTTGGAGCACTGCCGCTTTTCGCATTAACGCTCGAAATATTACAAATTAAAACATAACTTTTTCAATAATGCAACTAGGAATTTCACAAATCTAATCTTGTTTGACAGAGTTCAGAGCGCGCTATCAAACAAGTTTGAATTCGTCAGAATTCTTCTTTCAATTTCCATTTTTAGACAATACTGTGTAGAAACCTATACCAATACGCAAGCCAGTTTGTTTTTTATTGGAATTTAACAACACATTTGATACGGCATGTCGGATAGTGTTACTGGTGGAGGAAACCGGATAACCCGAAGAGAACCATCGACAACAACGAGCGACTGTCAAACTCCTCAACGTACTGCTTCCGCACATGGAGCGTTAGCACTGGAGAGAGACGTGCACAATTGGCATGCAGGATACCTTAGTGCACAGCGCCACCTTGATCCCACGTGGGCAATCGGGATTAAGTGTCTTGCACATGTATACAATACAGTTACCCCTGGTGAGAATAGCATTGGTTCTTTTGGTTTACAGACCAATGCTGGCTCCTTTCCAGTACTGTTTCCGGTCCACGCTTATCATCCTCGTTATGGAGTACCTGTGGTGATGTGATTTGCAGCATAAAGTAAAGTACGCGAAGAGTGGATTGCAATAATAATACGCGCGAAGTAAAGCTGCAACTTTATCGCTGTTAAAAGCTGGAGAAACGCGAATTTTCAGCATGTGGGTCACCAATTGAACTCGGAAGTCCTCTAACTCTAACATTTCTGTGTGTTTCATATACTTTTCCCGATCCTTGCTACTTATTTTCTGAGTGAAAATTCAACGCACTGCACTGCGTGTTAAGTTTTTAATTTTAACCCTTTACCCAACGAATCGGACACATCCGCCCGCGTAATATGCAAATTTAGCAGCTGACAACATATTATTATTAAACAAATTTCAACAAAACCATGTCGTCTGACCCCTCTTTCGAACAAGCTCGTCGAGATCGTTGCAATGAGGGTCACATGATATGGTTTTCTTGAAATTCTTCGAGAAATGTAAAAAAAAATATATATATTTAAAACAATAAATTTTGGTACCGTGTGCGTTGGGTGAAGGGCTATAGTAGATCGAGGCTGACGAATAGGCTTAGGCTTGAGGCCATGTTAATATATTTTCCTTACAAATATCGATTAACAAAATCAGCAAACACACGTGTAAGTGCGGGTGCAGGTATTCGTTCGGTGTTTTTTTTTTTTTTGTTTGCAGTGATATAATTTAGAGGAATATGGTAATTGCCCATGTGGATTATCGGGGCATCCTCCCCTGCCAACCTCCTACCTGTTAGCTAGCTCCAATTACATCCATATTTGTAGGTTCTTATTGACAAAGTTCCATGATATTCCATCATAAATTGGACAACTGTTAGAGAATTTCCTGGCCGCTTTTGATCGCTTCGGCTATGTCTGTTTGATAAAAAAAAAAAAATAATTAAAAAAATAATTCAAGAATTTTCCCAGGTGTATGGAAATGTGCACCGCCCTATGAATTGATACCCCACGAGGCCGGTGAAAAATTCCATACACTCTTGAAAACAGAATAATATTATTTTCCGAATTCAGTGTTTTAATGTTCAAGGAAGGATTTTATTGCATTTAAAAATAAATAAGAGTCTGCCTTGCAGCGGATAAAAAAAAATGTCTTACATTATGTAAAAGAAAACTATGTTTGTACAATTCAGAATTCAACCAATGATACCAAGATTGACAGGGGTAATGGAGCCTTGTCGAACACGGTACACGGATGACTGGTTGAATCCTTAATTGTGGGACAATTGTGTTGTTTAATATTGTGGTGTTTGTGGGTTAACACTTTACCAAACACATGTTTCTGAATTTTATACCAATATATTTCATAATTTAAAAACATTTTATTTTTCCAAATCTTAGCTGATGACCACTAACTGGAACAAGTACATTGTGCTCATTCCATCGAAGAGTCATAAGCTGTTTTGGAGAAAAAAATACATATATGTAAGATATGGTTGATTTGTTAGGTAAAGTGTTAATAAACAATGGCCAATTATATAATTATTTTATTTTGGAGGACATTTGACAAGGATTTTTGGTTAAATGCACATTCTTTTCTAACGAATATGTTTATGAGGGGACAGATGATCATGACTATTTATTATGAAGTCTGCATACACGTATGATTCATTTCACGAACTTGGGCTGAATACTTCTGGGTTGGGTCGACATAAACATAGTTCTCCATATAATGGTATCTATAGAAACAAAGAACAGGTTAAATTCTCGAACGGCAAATCGTCCCCTGAGTTCCAGTGTGTTCTATGTGCCAGTAGGCACATAGAACACATTGGAACTCACTGGACGAAATGTTACATCCACAGGTGGTGTCCTTTCTTTGCTGATGTACAACACTTTTAGATTGTGTATTAAAATAGTGATGGTGCATGACACAGTTCACAGTTGAATCTCACCTCATCTTGACAATTAATGAGAGTCTCACTGCAGATTTCCTGCATGACCACCCGAGAGCGACTTTGCGAAAAAAATCATGTTGTTTCATCTTGGAATTAGGATTTCATTATCGATGCAGTACGCATGCCTACACAACACTCAACGTGAACAGGTGAAAGACAATCTGTCGATACCATGTAAGGGTTTTGATATGCTGCCTCTATGTCGAGACACGCTGATCGGAAATATCTACACCGCCCACATGTTAGTTATAATTCACAAAGGAGCAGGTTTACTAATCTGAACATCACCCGCAGCATCACCGACCTTCTCTTTGCGAATCATTTTCACATCGTCACTATCACCCGGCATGTTACATAATACAGTAACTAATATTTTGTCCTTCCATGATAGGGCTAACAGACCCACCTTATTTGATTTTTGACTTTCTGTCCCCTGGACATTTTTATCACAGTGGCAGACTTTTTGTGCATTCCATGTGGGAAGCCCTTTCGCATGACCCGATTGTTCCAGGTGACAAGCTGTACTGTTTTTTGAAATTCTACCAGCAATTCCAGGCTAGTGTAATAATTGTTAGTGTGTAGACTCTGTTCAATCCGGAAATAAGGTTTTACTAAAGTTATCAAAATCTCTGATGTCTTTGTCATGTCACCAGTATCTTCTCGTCTACCATTGAACAGTAAACTATGTAGCACGTTTCCAGAGTTTGATTCTGCAAGTGTAAAAGAGCTTTAGTCCTCATTTAGTTGTATTTTTATATACTGCTTTATTTTGGCTCGACCATCGTTTCGGCAACAGACAGTTCCCTACGTGGAATATATACCTTCGGAAAATATTATTGACCTAATTAATTAATATCTTAATTCCCATAGAATATCAAACAACTTTTTTTTTATTCTGTGATTCATTGTCCTCAAAATGGATATACCTGAGGATCTGAAGATTTCTTCGACTAGTTTCATCTCGACACTTCCACAACTACCGTTGTCAAGTGCGCACTCGGTGAACAATCAGAGTAAAGATCGAATACAAAATTTGCCTTCCGCAATCATTAAAAGTACGATATATCGCGTACAGTAGTCGCAACGAAACGGGAATTTCCATACGTAATATTACGTACAGTAGTCGCAAAGGGTTTATGTGTTTAACGGAATAGATTGTCATATTGCCACCCATCAACTCAGCGCACCCCCGCGGCCACGCACCCAAAACACATAGGGCTTGAGCGTTTCTCCACCCATTAAACGCAACCACACACCCAAAACCACCAACCCATCTCATTCAGATTACCTTTTTCATCTCAGTTAGTTTCAACCAAATTACTATTAAGCCAATAAAATTCTGCTTCTGTTTGTATTTTAACATTCTCCCTGTCGCCGTAATTTTCACAAAATTAATACATCTGTCGACCATGCAGTTTCGGGTAAATCGTACTGTGCTAATTTTGAACGTGAGGTTTGTTTTTTTCTTGTTAAGTCACCTTCGATAACTGTTTTTGTCCCATTCAACATCCTTCGTTTACGAATTATTTCCAATTACAGTTGACGTGGAATGAACTTCGCAGTAGTGGTCCTGGTTGGTGTGCAATACTGATGTCGTTGTTATTGATTTTAATTACGTGCTTTCCTACAAGAATATTTTGAACGTTATTTACACATTCGTCGATAGATTAGTTTTAGTCTCCGCCGGGCACTCCGTATTTCCGTAACCTGCATGTTCTTGTATATTGCTCCAAATTATCTAATTTCCCGTTTACATTATTTAATTGTGTCCATTTTCACTTGATCAGTAAGTTCGCGGATTTGAAATTTCAGATGTTCCTCATCATCTCCCTGTAATTTAATATTAGACTGTAAATTTGTAACTGTTTCCGTTTTGAATTTCTCAGCTGCATTGGTCACGTATTCCAGAAAAGATTTTTGGACATGAGCGAATGTATCGAATTTATCATTTCACAAAATAGTTAGCGTATTTTTTCTTCTAAGTTTATATATCCGCTTTTCTATTTTCAATTTGGGTATACTACTTTGAGATGTGGTTGAGCTGGTGTTAGACTTGGACTTTTTTGTCGGAGATTTTAACCCTTTGAACACTGGTGGTGTCGTCCATGTCAATTCAGTGGTAGGAATTAGAAGAGTCCATAATCATTATTTGGGGTAGAGCAATTAATATTTTTAACGTGCAGCCTCGGAGCTGCACATTGAAAATATTGATTCGTCTACCCAACACTTTAATTTAGGAGCCATTCTCCCTGATAAAAGTATGACTTATAATGTTCCCTGGCCGGAGAACCGGCCTTTAGGGTTCAAGGGTTAATAGTTTTATTTAAGAACCGTATTTTTGACTTCGTGCGCGTTCTATAATTTCTTTGGCACAAGATTGGTTATTCCTCGATCTAATATCCTTGTTCTCAATACTTGTATCAATACCGCTGGAATCTGCTCTTATTTTCCTTTTTGTTTCGTTGCATCACCTGATTTACTCACGTTATGATGAGGAGGAAAAGATAAACATCAATGAATAACATATGTTATCAAGATCAATCATTAAAGTCAGACGGATTTGTACCAACAAAGACTTCGAACAAACAGTTTGGTGAACATTGTTGAATACTTCTCATTCTTGTTATTGGTTTACTCTAGATCAATGGAGAAACTGTACCAGGTAAACCCGACAATATCCCGATGGCACTATAACATAGTCATAGTTGCGAGCCTGGTGGAGGCAGGAAAGGAAAGTGTAGGGAAAGGTCAGGGTGCCAACATGGGAACTTGGGTACAGAGTGAACGAAGAACGGAAAAGGGCCATAAAGGGAAGAAAAGCTAAATGTGCTGCATACAGGAGAAGTAGAAAACTTAAGGGAGCGGAAAGCAATGAGGCCACAGTTGCTAAGGAAGAATACCACCAAGCACGAAATAAAGTGAATAAGATTAAAAACAATAATCGGAGAGTACGAAATAGCAGTCTTATTAGGACGATAAGAACGACAGGGGGGTCGAGTTCGAACGTATTTTGGAAATGGGTGAATAACCGTAACAAAGGAAGTAACCCACAGAGTATTAAAGTAGATGGCAGAGTTACAGGCGAGCAAGATCAAGTCGCATCAGAACTAGTCAAGCACAGGGGAAAGGTAAACGATAAGCGATTGGGCATGGGTAGCCCACCAGAGTGTCCGAATCAGGTCGAGGAAAACCTATCGAGCTTCGTGTGCAGCGAAATTAAAACGGAGGAGGTGCGAAAGGTGATATCAAAATTAAGGGATGGAAAAGCGGGAGGAGTGGATGAAATTCCTAACGAGTTTATCAAAAAAGGGGGAGAGGAACTCGTGGATAGCCTAACTGCCCTACTCAATCTAGCCATAGAAAATCAAGAGGTCCCAAAGGAGTGGAGAGAAAGAAAAGTGGCATTTATTCACAAAAAGGGGAAACAAGACGTTTTGGATAACTATCGAGGGATCTCTGTCAGTAGCAACATTGGAGAGGTTTTCTGTAAAGTCCTGTATGGGAGACTAGAGGAGGTGATTGAGGAGAAGTTTTTTTGGGGAGAAATCCAGAATGGCTTCAGGAAGGGAAGGAGAGTTACTGACCATCTTTTCACACTATCCCAAATGATAGAATCCGCGAAAGCAAAAAAGAAAAAGATGTTTATGGCCTTTTTGGATATCAAAAAGGCATACGATAGAGTATGGAGGGAAGGTGTGTGGCGCAAGGTGGAGGCTATGAGCTTAGGAGGCGAGTTTGTTGGAATTATGAAAGCGTTATATAAAGATGTACAGAGTGAACTTAGCCTGGGAAACATTACAACGAAACGTGTGCCTATGGAGATAGGCCTAAAACAGGGGTGTATCCTTTCGCCGATCCTGTTCGCATTGCACATCAAAGGTTTAGGAGATGAACTCCTGCGTAGCGAGGAGGGGGTAGCAGTTGGGGACTTGAAGATCCCAGAGCTATTTTTTGCAGACGATATGGTTCTAGTGTCAGAAAGCGAAGAGGGGCTAACGAAAATGCTGGGAATTTTTGGGAAATATGGGAGCAAATGGAGACTCGAACTTAATGAAAGCAAGAGCAAAGTTATACCTGTGGGCCGCAAAGTGAACCCCACTCGAAGGTGAAGAGTGGGTGAGTTCTACATTCCGGAAGGGAGCAGCAAACTACTCAGTGTGGGAGAGACAGGTGATTACGAGTATTTGGGGGTAAATATAAACACTACAGGAAGAGGCATCTACCGAAACCACACAGATAAATTGATTCTGAAGGGGAAGCGAATCCTTAACCAAATGAAACTTATAGGGAGAAACAGTTTCAATAAGGTTTTCGTGGGGAAAACCATTTGGGAAATGGTGGGACTGCCAAGTATAACATACGGTACAGCAGTGGTACCCCTAAACCAGACGGCCGTAAAGAGCTAGGAAATCCGGCGGAACGATGCGGGCCAATGGATAACGGGGTCGAGTAATGCCGCAGCGCTAGAAGCAATCAAGGTTGAGCTTGGGTGGATGAGGATCAAGGACAAGATAGACCTGTTGAAGCTCAGTTATCTTAATTATTTCGTAAATCTCCCCGGCAGCCGATGGTGTAAAGTAATGTTCCTGAGAATTGTCAGCTCAAATATCAAAACGGGGTGGATGATCCAAGTGAGGGAGCTAGTAGAGAACTACTCATTGGAGATCTCGGACCTGGACGTTGGGGCAAACCAGGGTAAAAAAAAATCGCCAGAGAAAGGGTCATGGAGGATTGGATCCGTAATTGGCGAGAGGGGGTCAAATCAAAGAGGTATTTGGGTGGCCTGTGTGATAAAGAGAAGCCAGGTTTTGAAGAGTACCTTGATGGCACCTTTGGGGGGTCACTGCTGTCCAAGCTGAGGTCGCGATCCCTGGAGCTGAGGGGAAACATTGGGAAAGACGGTGAAAGGGAGTGCCAGATGTGTAACTTGGACATGGTGGAGACCCTGGAACACTTTCTTCTAGAATGCCCAAAGTATCAGTCTAAAAGAATGAGATTCACTGGGAGTATAATGGGGAAGTGGGATGGGAGAATGAAGGACATGTGGTTAGGGAGAGACTCAAAGGAGAGGGTTAATATGCTAATCGGAGAGATTGGGAAGAATGGGACAAGGGATATCATCAAGCAGTTCGTCTCCGAGTGTTGGGAGGAGAGGAGAAGCGTGGGAATAGGGAGGCAGTTGGGAGTACATGGGTAAGCATGGCCTTCTCGTCCGAGAACAGCGACAAATCAGCGGCTTGTCAAAGTGTTATTATATTATATTATTACATACATGGCTAACATACTCAGTCCTTGCAGTTACAGAAACAATTATGAAAATCCGTAAAGAAGAAAATGTCTGACATAATTGTAGCTGTCGTTTTCTCTTCTAAGAACCAATTGATCATCAATCGAGTGACAGTTTGTAATCTCAAAAATTCGGTTATGAGTTAAAAAGTGTCTTTTCACGAGCCAAAAATTATGCGACTTTCGCTGGACGCGCGACCTTGACCAAACATACTGAAAAAAAAATTAAAGTGTAGTCACTCGATTTGTCGACGTTTGGGAAAGGCCGATCGCAACGTTACAGTCATGGTGGTATTAGCCATTACTAATGGTGTATAACCAACATGTTCGTACATCCGAGATATGGTCATCGATTCGGTTTTAAGGTGATTAAATTCAGCTAACTATGTCTGTCCCCACTGTTCAATTTAGGCTAGGTCATCATTTAAGACGAGAAAAGCCCTATTGGATGATCAACAATCAAACACAAGGTTATATCATCCACAAATCAACGTATATCACTTTCCAAGTCTGATGTGATATCATTGATGTATATGAGGAAAAGCAAATGCCCAAGAAACGTTCCCTGGGGAACTCCTGGGGTAACTGGCTTCCAAGATGAGGCGTCAGAGTTTACAACCACTCTTCGGAATCGCTCGTTCAACGAAGATATAAAGAAATCAAGCAGGTTACCAGTAATGTCTATTCTATTCAATTTATAATTTAAACCTTTATGCCATACCTTGTCGAAAGCTTTACTGACATCACAAAATACACCCCCACGTCTTTGCCTTCGTCAAGTGCAGGAATGAATTGGTCGTAAATATCAGTGAGTTGGAGTACTGTGGAGTCATGTGGGGTAAAACCTGGCTGTAAGGTACTGATTATATTGTTCTCATCTAAGAACTCCCATAATTGTTTGAAGACACACCTTTCGAAGACTTTTCCGAGACAGCTGAGTAAAGATATTTGACGATAGTCAGATATTAGATTAGAGGGATCTTCTTTTAGGAATGGGGTTACGTTAGCTTTCTTCAATTGGAGAGAGAGGTATTACTGTCTGAGCAAAAGGTTAAATAATCAAGTCAACGATCCTGTCAATGAAGCTGTACACTTCTTCTCGATGCCTTAGACGTTTTCAATGACTTTTGCGGGCCACGCACGTCGATTTGACTTAATATTATATTATCCGTAGTGGGGCGGTCGCGTTGGGTCAGAGGGGGAAGACTGGCATGTTAGTAATTCAGCGTCGCTATACTACAAAAGTAATCATTGAGGGCTTCGGCTCTGTCTGTATTTCGAATGGTGTTTTTATTCAGGTAGTACAAATTAGGAAGGTCAGTAACTTTGTTCCCCGGTATCAATTAGAGTGTTTTTCGACCGTTACGACGGGCTAATGATATTATTTTTTAATAGGGTCTTAATTTTATTGTAATGTTTAATTTTCGATCGTCGTATCAAAGAAACAACTTCCGTTCTTTTAGAGCTGTATTTGGCCCAAGTCTCAGGATGGTCGCTAGATTTTGCTCGTCTATAAAGGCACTTTTCTCTGTCGTATTAATGGTCGGATTTCGTTGCTCTTCCATTTAGCTCATTTCGCCTAATAGTAACCACTTTGGAATAAATTGCAATGTCAGGTTAAGAATTTTTTTTTACAAAACATCCCAATGAACATGTAGAAATATTGCGTCCCGTTGGGTACTTGCCAGACTGTTATTGAGTCCCCTAGAACTTGCCGTCATCGTGTAGCCAAATTTTGCGTTTGAAGCTTTTATGGGTTATTTTCGGAAAATTCACCTCAATTTGCACTGGGAGGTGGTATCGTATCAGGTCGGGTATAAATGGGGCAGCTACCTCTCATGATAACACATTGACTGACACACTAACCGCAAATAAGTCAAGTAGTGTCGCGGACGATTCTATGAAGTACGTGGGTTCAGATACAACTTGTGTGAGGTGAAAATAAGAGGCGACATCGTTAAATTTATCCTTACTTGGTGGAAGGATATTGTCATTGAAATCACCAGTAACAATTATACCCGGAATTCCTGAGTCGTAGGATTTCTCAATTGTTGCAAAACTCATATCCCGTAGTTCCACGCCGTTAACTTGCTGTCGATGGGAAACGCAAGAATGTCTTGGACGTAATATAAACGTCGACCAATGTACAGTCAAGCAGATGCACTTTGAGGTCGGATCTTAGCTTAAATGGGATCTTAACTTTAATATATATTGCAATCCCCCACCAAAAAGAAAAACAATTTAAAAAAATCCCTCTAGTCGGACGCTATTTTCGAATTATGCCTTGGAAACCACTGAGATGAAGATAGGAGCTATCACCAGTAGATCCAAACCAAGTTTCAGTAAAAACAAAAATACCATAGACGGTCGATCCACTTTGTCGATTTCAGGTTTTAAGCCTTGAATGTTCATGTGACAGATTTTAAACCCTTCCGATGGTGAATGGTAAGTCAAAAACGTACCTTAGTTCCACTTGTTGAAACAGGGTTTAGTCCACTTTCGCCGGGCAGAAAGAGAACCAACGACTGACACATACAAGGGGCTAACAGCATACGTGTCAGGCATTGAGTGGCAGTTACGATATTAAATGATCTGATGTCAATAAATAAAATCAATTATGATGTGCTACGTGAGTAAGCAGGATTTGTGTGAGCGGGCCTGGTTGCAGCTACTTTCCCAGAACTACTGTTTACTATATGTTGTGGGAGCAGTTGCTATTGAGGCAGTTGTTGAAAATGCTCGAGTGGCGGTTGACACACTAAGTGGGTGCACCAGCGCTAGAGTTATTGTGAAACTCATGCACCGAAACTTGAGAAAAAAATAAAACTAGCAGAATACATGGCATCTCAAGTAAGAGTTTTCCGTGCACACCTTTGTGTCCGCGTACAATAAACAGACCCACACATATTCTATTTGTGTCTATATTACACATAGCACGCTCTTAGTGTTTGTCGATTAACATTGGTTAGATGATGAGTGGGTGTCGCCATGCTTGGGCGCACAAGGCTCTCAGGGAAGCAGGAAGGCAGAGGGAGACACATTTACTAACAGTTGATAAATCAGGGAAGAGCAAATTGGTACTTCCAAAGAATGGAAGTCAAAGGTAACTGAATGATAATGAATAAGAAATGTTATGCAGAAAAACATAATATATACAGAACAGGTTGATTTACTTCGGTTTGGTTTATAGAACCCAGCAACTGGTGTAAAACAAATTCTAGGGTGTGCATGGTGTCAAAAAGACAAAATTGTGGTAACCCAGGCATATTTCCCAATCAGGCCCAAGTGGCCATTCTATTTATTTATTAATTTATTAGTGTTTAAGGTCACATACTTATGCACAATGGCTAATCATGGCCTTGACAGTTTTACGGGTTGCGGAAGACCGAGTACCCGGATAGAACCACCGAGCAACGACTAGCAGCTGCCAGCTCCCCAACATTGTAACTCCACACTACAGCACACGCAGGGTTAAATTGGTGGAAGACATGCGCACCAGCGACGTGCAGAACGCCTTAGTGCACGGCTTCATCGTGTCCCCATGTGGACAATCCGGGTTTAGTGTCTCGCCAAAGGACACAACGTGGGAGTCCGAATCGATCGGTCAGACGGTCACCCATCCGAGGACTCACCGGGGTCCATTCTATTACTGACGGGTCGAGTAAGTGATACCAGGACTCATTTAGGACTTCCATTGGATGTGGACATTGCATAGTAGTTCATGTATATCCCTGTTTATTTTACAAGGAAAAAAGATAAGGTAGCGAGACATGAGCGATCTCGGGGGAATGGGCAATCCCCACCACTTTCCCATATCTTTATTGTTCTATGTTTGCTGTTCCGTTTCCTCTCATCAGTTTGCAAGCACTGAGAGAGGTGGAGACAACTTCTATTTATTACAACTTATCGTCAGTTATTTCACGGATAGGATTTTCCCCATGTGAGAAGACGGTCGACCTAGGCACTTCGATCCGATCGCGATGATATCGTGATCCGGTCAAAGTGCCCTGTCCACCATGCTAATACTTAATTTGAGGATAATCCGCGGTGATAACTGACAGAATGAAGTAAAGAGGTCTTATCATGTTTGGTGATAGGACTTGGACCCCCCCCCCTCCAAACAAAAATAAAAGCGAAAACAAATCTTATCCCCCGTTCCGACAGATAGCTGAACGGGAGCAATGTTAAATTCCATATGTTTGGCCTGAGGGTTATATTTGTAGTGGTGGTCATTTCAGGGCTGATATCATGGTCCTGTTGAGTTACCCTGTTAATCCTGCGTTAGCTTCCATATTTACCCCAGCGCAGCTTTCATTTACTATTTACAGCCTTTTCCGTGGATATAAAGTTTTCCCACTATGGGACAAGGGGAAAGAGGGACGAAATACGAACCTCGACCGAATCGCGATAATATCGCAATCCGGTCGATGTGGCCGTATTCCCAGCCGATTCCTAATTTTAAGATGATTCACAGTGTTCACATAGCCATTTAACACAGGTAGGATTTTCCAATTACGGAAGGAGAGTCGACGAAGGCACCTCGACCCAACCATGATAATATCGGGATCCGGTCGAAGCGCTCGCTCGTCCATCATTGGATTTGGTGTTTACATATTACCTGGCTTAGTGTTTAGTAATTTGGAACAACCTTGTTTCGTATTCAAACTCGTTTTTCACAATGGGAAACGGTCGTTATAGGCACTTTCCCCCGATCGCGATAATATCGTGGTCCGATCAGAGAGCCCTGTCGTTCTCCCAAGTACATATTTTACTATTACTTATTTTTCGACGATGCACGATGTTATCTCGCGGAATGAAATAAGGAGGCCATTCCCATATTAGATGGTGGCTTACTGCTTGATAAACTAGAACAGCTTTAGTATTATATATTATTATTAGTTGGTGGGACTTAGACGCCCATGGTCATTATTGTGCTTGATGTAAGAAATTAAACAATATGAATCGATACTGTGTTTGTCATAAGAACAGATTTCAATGTACTTCATATCGATTATTTTATTAAAACGTTAGTATTTCTCGCTTCACCTTACGCATCTTAGCACTCAAGTGTTAGATCTTGTGACCAGCACATCTCATCAAAAGGTAAGTTATTGCGTATTCACTGGGAAAACGTTGAATTGAATTATCCCTGACTGTTTTGTTAACAAAATATTTTTTTCAGAATATTGACAGAGTTTTAATAATTTTCTTAGCAAATTTCGCAGCTCTAGATAACATTCTGATCCAAAAGGATATTTTCCTGTCGGAAACTTTAAAAAATAAAAAAAAAAAACACCTGGGACATTTTAAAGCAGAATTTACTCACGGCTACGTTATATCCGATTATCAAAACCTCTGAGGCACAGGATGGGTCATCAACAATGGTACCTGATAGCTGCCAGCTCCCCAAAATCGTAATTACGCACTGCAGCACACGTAGGGATAAATTGGTTGAAGACATGCGCACCATCGACGTGCAGTACGCCTTAGTACACGGCTTCATCGTGCCCCAATGTGGACCATCGGGGTTAAGTTCCTTGCCCAAGGACACAACACGGAAGTCCGAGTCGATCGGTCAGACGGTCAACCATCCGAGGACTAACCGGGGGCCATTATATTACTGAAGGGTCGAGTAAGTGGCACCAAAACTTATCTAGGACTTCCATTGGATGGGGACATTGCATAGTAGTTCATGTATATCCCTGTTTATTTTACTAGGAAACAAGGTATGGTAGCGAGACACGGGCGATCTCGGGGGAGTGGGTAATCTCCACCACTTTCCCATATATTTATTGTTCTATGTTTGCTGTTCCGTTTTCTCTCATCAGTTTGCAAGCACTGAGAGCAGTGGATACAACTTTATTTATTACAAATGTTCGTCAGTTATTCCACGGATAGGATTTTCCCCATGTGAGAAGAAGGCCGACCAAGGCACCTCGACCCGATCGCGATGATATCGTGATCCGGTCAAGGTGCCATGTCCACCATGCTAATACTTATTTTGAGAATAATCCGCGGTGATAACTGACAGAATGAAGTAAATAGGTCTTATCCTGTTAGGTGATAGGACTTGCCATCCTGTTAGGTGATAGGACTTGCCCCACCCCTCCCCCCCCCCCCAATAAAAGAAAACAAAAATAAATCTGATTCCCCGCCCCCCACAGATAGCTGAACGGGAGCAATGTTAAATTCGATATGTTTGGCCTGAGGGTAAAATTTGTAGTGGAGGTCATTTCAGGGCTGATATCATGGTCCTGTTGGGTTGCCCTGTTAATCCTGCGTTAGTTTCCATATTTACCTCTGTGCAGCTTTTATTTACTATTCACAGGCATTTCCATGGATATATTTTTTCCCACAATGGGACAAGGGGAAAGAGGGGCGACATAGGTACCTCGGTCGAATCTCGATAATAACGCAATCTAGTCGATGTGGCCCTTATTCCCTGCCGATTCCTAATTTTAAGATGATTCACAGTGTTCACATAGCCATTTTACACAGGTAGGATTTTCCAATTATGAAAGGAGAGTCGACGACGGCACCTCGACCCAACCATGACAATATCGGGATCACGTAGAAGCGCCCGGCCGTCCATCATTGGATTCGGTGTTTACATATTACGTGGCTTGGTGTTTAGTGATTTAGAACAACTTTGTTTCGTATTCACACTCGTTTTTCACAATGGGAAGACGGTCGACATAGGCACTTTCACCCGATTGCGATAATATCGTGGTCCGATCACAGAGCCCTGTCAACCCCACAAGTACATATTTTACTATTACTTATCTTTGAACGATGCACGATGTTATCTCGCGGAATGAAATAAGGAAGTCCTTTCCGTATTAGATGGTGGCTTAGTGCTGGGTATACTAGAACAGCTTTAGTATTATACAAAGGATATGGAAGGAGTGTTTTTCTCATATAATATTTATGAAACGAGTCTAAGAATTTTCCGTTTTGGCGAGCCTCTGGCGAGCCCAGCGGACAATTCGGACGAGTTTCATAAATATTATATGAGAAAAACACTCATTTCATATTTTATTTATCATATGACACACACTCGCACAAATTAGCCACTTAGTATGACTTTTTAACCCATCACGTAACTTGAGTTGCAGACGGAACTTGGAAAAAACATCCTCGTTTCACTAAAAATTTTCATTTTTTGCTTCCAAAATATAGGTTGTGACACCTCATTGGAACGAGCTCGTCGAGCTCGTTCCAATGAGGGGTCATAACCTATATTTTGGAAGCAAAAAGTGAAAATATAAAAAAAATGAATGGCGTTTTTCTTGTAGGTGAAAGATTAATACAATATAACCCACCCTAAATAGGTCAGATAACGTAAAGTCTCCCTACTGAGATTATGTAAATGTGACCCAGTTGTATTTTGTTTAGCCAATCAAATTGTCCAGTTTTGAAATTGACCAATGAAAGCTCCCAACTCTAATTATACAAATTATGAACATGTGGCCCAGTTGTATTTTGTTCAGCCAATCAAATTGTCTAGTTTTGAAATTGACCAGTGAAACTGAAGGAAGGCTTTTTTATCACTGATCAATATGAAAACAAAATATCAAATGTTTTAAAGTGAACAAAACGGAAGAGTCATATGATAAATATTATTATTATATGGTGGGACTTAGACGTCCGTGTTCATTACTGTTCTTGGTGTAAGAAATTAAACAATATGAGTCGATACTGTGTTTGTCATTAGAACAGATTTCAATGTACTTCATATCGATTATTTTATTAAAACGTTAGTATTTCTCGCTTCACCTTACGCATCTTGGCACTCAAGTGTTAGATCTTGTGACTAGCACATCTCATCAAAAGGTAAGTTATTGCGTATTTATTGGGAAAATGTTGAATTGAATTATCTCTGACTGTTTTGTTAACAAAATATTTTGCAGAATATTGACATAGTTTTATTAATTTTCTTAGCAGATTTCGCAGTTTCAGATAACACTTTGATTCAAAAGGATATTTACCTGTCGGAAACTTTAAAAACAAAAACTATCTGGGACATTTTAAAAGCAAAATTTACTCACAGCTACGTTATATCAGATTATCATAACCTCTGAGGCACAGGATGGGGCATCGACAATGGTACTTGATAACTTTGTGTTTACCGAGGTTGGCGTGTTCGTAATGTAATATTTATTTATTTATTGGTGTTTAAGGTCACATACTTATGAAACCTTGACAGTGACATTTTAAGGCGTGGAGGAAGCCGGAGTACCCGGAGAGAACCACCGAGGTTCGTCATGAAAACAATGTGTTTTTTACACATGGCACAGAACCTTAGTTCATATTTTTTAAATTTACAGCGAATTTATACCCACAAAATAATTCCAAATTACATTTTCCTAATATGCTAAACGTTTTTGCGTTCGTATTAGTCTTATTTAGAAAACTGCGTTTTCCCCATCAATCCTATGAAGCCTTGTTGTATATTCCATGTCAGTTCAATGACATCAATTGGAAGATACCATTTTTCTAATTTAGGGATAGATCAATTACTGTCTTCATCGGGCTGTACATTGAAAATATTGATCACCTACCCCACCCCCCCACCCCCCAGATTCACTTATTAGCTATCCTTCTTAATAAAATTATGGCGTATCATGTCATCCCGAGTTTAAAGGGTTAATGCTCTGCAAACTGATTTTAAAACACACGATTTAAAACATAAGCAGTATTCCCATAATGCAACTAGGATTTTGGACATTTCAATCTTGTTATTTATTTATTTATTTATTTGGGTTTAATGACATTTCGAAGGCAAGGATCGCCTCGTGTATGTATGTTTTACGGGTGGGGGAAGACGGAGTACCCGTGAGAACCATCAAATAACGGCCAGCAACTGTCAGACTCCAAAACATACTTACTCCACACAATCAGGGTAATCATTTGTTGTACACATCGGCATCTTGCCCCCACGTGGGTGTTCGTGCCCCCCGAGCAGTTACCCTTGGCGGGGATCGAATCGTGGGCCTTTTCGTTTGAAATCTATTGCTGTAACCACTGAGTCACTGTTTGCACTCCCTTGTGTGCAATCAGGATTTTGTGTCTTATCCAAGGGAACAACGCATTTACCCTTGCTGGAGATCAGACCGTGGATGTTCTGTTTTGAAGGCCAATGTTGTAACTACAGATACATCGCGCTCCCTTCCAGTTCTGTTTCCGATTGACGCTGATCAGCCTGGTTATGAAGCACATGTGGTGATGTAAATCCTGACACAGAGTACGCGAATAGTGTATTACATCAATAATATGTGTGAAGTAATGGGTCTACCCAGTAGCTGTTAAAGGAGGGAGAAACGCAAAGTGTTTGCAACCGGGTCCCCGGATTGAACTCAGATGTCCACTAACTACAACTTTTCTGTGTGTTCTTATACGTTTCTAGATCTGCTGCTACTTATTTTCTGTGCGAAAACTCAAAGCACCGCATGTTTTGGTTTTAATTGTTAAGTAGATCGCTGCTGATAACAGATTTGAGCCTATTTTAACATATTTCCCCCATAATGATCGATTGACAAAATCTACAAACACGCGTGCACGTTCTCGTGCACATATTTGAGTGTTTTCTGATATGCAGTGATATGATTTGGTGCAATAGGGTAATTGGCCAGATGGAGTCTTCGGACATCTTCCCCTGCCAGCTTCCTTCCTGCTCTGTTTTATGGTTTGTTTCCATGACAAGACTCTCATTGTTTCTATTGACTTTGTTTCAGTGGAAATCCGTTTATCCCATAATATAGTGTGAAGAGAATTTTCAACTCCTGACACGCTGCTGGTTGATTTTCTTACCCAGTACAGCGAAACTATATTCTCGCCCTCGGCATTTGGGTACAGGGAAACCTAAAACAAATGGACTTGTCTTTATACCGACGTTTTCCAGACAATTTAACTTTAGTTTGCTTACCATTAATTTTCTTTAAGTAAATATGAAATTGAGGAAAGAAAAATAAAAACTATTTTTTTCCGCGGTTGAGACTCAAAAGACAGCCTGTTGGGCTACAAACAATTCGGAATGTGCACTTAAGTTCCAATTTTATTTTACAGGTTGCTCCGTTATATACCATGCAGATTGGATCTGATTGGCTTACGTGTCAATTCAAGAAGAACAAACTGAACTGACGTCTACTCGTTTAAGTTTCAGAATGGACAATCCCGTGATGTCTTTGTGTAGTGAATGTCTTGGAAGATGTTTTTATGCGATGTGGTCATCAAAATAAATAGTTTTACAGAGGCTACATGAATTAAATGAAAACCTCTTTCCTGCAATTGAGAACTGCTACAACAGTACTCGGTTTCAAACTCAACAGTTCGACCGCAATACATTCAGACAAAGCGGTAGTGTGATCCTTGTATAACGGTCAAATGAGTTATTTTACAAATAATACTACACAACATTTGAGTTACACTCAGTATAGTGAGTACAGAGTGAGTGTGTGGATATGGAAAATCATTCCACCTATTTTATTAATAGTAGGTGCAATTGGAAATTCAATTTCGATAATTGTTTTTACAAGAACACATTTGCGCCGTTCTAAAATATCGTTATTTTTAATTATTCTCGCAGTGGCTGATATTACTTCGTTGTACACTAGCTTGCTCCCCAGATGGCTTCTCAGACTATCACTTATTCATGTGAACGTCGCATTTTGCAGGTTCCTTATGTTTTTCTCATATGTTTCACCCCATATCTCCGTGTGGGCAATGGTATCTGTAACTGTATACCGTGCGTTGTCCATTTGGTTCCCTTACAAAAAGAAATGGAACAGGCGTAGACTAGCACTCATCAATGTAGCTCTATTAGTTGTATTATTTTTGATAAACGCGCACGTATTATACGCCATCAACAAGGTTGACGAAGCAGCAGACGACCATCTTATTTGCTTTTCAGATAAGCCAAGTTACATGACATTCTATCTGACTATCTGGCCATTGATAAGCTTGTGTACATTCTGTCTCATACCATTCACAATTCTTGTAGTCGGGAACTTGTCTATTATGATACAGGTAATGAAAAGTAAGAAAAGACTGGACGTTTACACAATCTCTACAGTCGACCAAAACGCTCAAAATATCTATCAGAGACGAACGTCCTCTCTGACGATGACAATACTTATTTTGAACGCTGCATTCTTTTTAACAACGTCACCACTGCCCGTGTATTTGATTGGTTTCGTTTACTGGGAAACAGAGAAGCCGAATGGTATCGCCAAGCATAAACTAGCAGCAGTGCTGGTTCTTATGTTGATGTTTACTAACAATGTCATAAATTTCTTCATATACTGTCTGAGTGGAACTATATTTCGAAATGAGTTTCGAACTATCTTCTGCAGGAGAAAGCGCAGAGAAACTGGTACAAAAAGAACGCGGGAGATACCTGGCACAGACATGCAGTGGCGTAAGGAAATTTATTAAAAACTGATTATCACTTTACAGTTTACTCAACGTGAATTGAATTGTAATTGGTATCTTGATGAATCCATTATGTTATGGTAAAATAACAACACAGTATATAAATGTGTTTGCTTACCAAGAGACTAGCTAATCTCATATTTCAGATCGAATCGAATCACGAATTTAATATATGAGAATATCTCGAATCGGATCGAATCTCGAATCGAATTACAATACTTTTTAAGTTGTTGATATTGCTCCGTCCTACAACCGTATATATTCTCAGCTTCCACCCAACACGTATTCTATAAAACGGCGACACGTCTGTTTGGCTGAATCAATAAAAAATGCGGAATACTTCAGAACAGAATCAAAGTAGTTTCAGAAGCGGAAACACACAGAACCCTTCTTCTGTCCCGCGGAGGAGACCCAATGAAGGAAGAAGAGTTCATGGGAAAACATCTCGGCTATCCGAAAATGTGTGACTAAAAGATAAATACTATAAACCCTTTACCCAACGGGAAGAATTCCAAATTTATAATTTTAAATGTCATTTTTAATATTTTTTCAACAAATTTCAACAAAACCATTTCATGTAACCCCTCTTTGGAACGAGCTCGACGAGCTCGTTCCAATGAGGGGGTCACATGATAGGGTTTGTTTGAAATTGTTTGACAACTTTAAAACAATAGTAATTAAAATAAAAAATATTTTTTCAGCTGCTGAATTTGCATATGACGCGGGCGGATGTGGGCGATTCGTTGGGTAAAGCGTTAAAGCAACGTAGTAAACGTTTTAGGTTATGCAACGTAAAGTGTATTATAATTCGTGTCGTCATTATTAACACTCCTTAACACAAGCCTAATCTAACAGTTGTATCTTTCAAATGCAGTTAACTCTTTGGACCCTGGACCCGAGAGACTGCTTAACGGTCAAGTGTCATGATAAGACCTTAATTCATAAAGTTATTCTTCATGTATTTACTGGAGTTTAACGTCACATTAAACAGCCAGGAACAACGTGGGTCGGATATATCTTTACGGGTGGAGAAGTGAAAGTACCCGGAGAGAACCCAGTTAGCGGCAAGCAACTGCAATACTACCCGACGTACTAACTCCACACAATCATGGTTAGCATATGTTGAAGGTTTGTGCACCATTGACGTGAGTAGTACAGAATTCAACGCTGTTCTGCAGCAACTTTTTTTTTGTGAAAGCATCTGCTCTATCCAGCTAATACCGACAGGAGGTATAAGTACGTGTTCTACATTACCAGTATGCTATGCTATGCATTATTATGTATGTATAAGGCCTTGGGTTTTCAGTATGGGTATGTGCGGGAAGATTGATGAAGAAGCTGAGTGTATAGTTGAAAGTTATCTCCGCGATACGGTTGATGCATGCTGATGACACAACATTGACATTAATAGCAACTCCCAATAATGTGACGATCATGGTATAAATAAAATTTACCCATAGTACATGTCGCTTGGAGTACCAAATGTTCACCACTCGTGGTGAAGTGGTGTTAACACCACTTCACCACTTGTGGTGATCATTTGGTATACCAAGCTACTATGGGAATATTCTATATATTTCCCATTGTTCCAAAGGCGTCAGATGTTATATGTGTGGAATTGACGATTTACGACAGATATGATGGAACCAAATGTCATCTAAGATCATCATAGAAGCTGCATGCCACCGATACATTAAATTGTCTTTTGAATAGTGTTCAACACATAATTTACAGTTTCTTACGAGTTTTCAAATTGTTTATATGTTCAAAGTTTGGACAAGAATTGCATAATATTTATCTAATTTGCATCAAAATATTAACGTATTAATACTTTTATTTCTTCGCTCTCATAAAGGGTCTGATTTCCATAGGCCGAAATTCTGTCTTCGCTTTGAAACCTATTTTAAGCACCATCCATGCTCACAGTTATTGTAATTCATTGAATAATTATATATGTGATCCTATTAGTGTTTAATTGGGTTAAAACAGTCCATAATCGAAACATATTCACCCAGTGTCTTGATTTGTTAGATTTCAGTCACCTATCTCCGTTCACCGCAGCAAGGGCAAACAACCGTTGATACCCCCCCCCCCCCCCACACACAAAAAAAAAAAAAAAAAAAAAAAACACAAAGCAAAAAAAAAAACAAAAAAGAACAGGCACACCAAACTGTTTTAAATATTACCCGTATTAGTATATTTTGTGATCCCGATGCCGGATGCATTTTAAGTTATTGCGATGAATTGACGATAACATGGTCTGAGGTTTGCGGCTCGGAGCGTATGTACAACCCGATGCGAACATACGCACCGAGCCGCAAACCTCAGACCATATTACCGTCAATTTATCACAATAATGTATATGTCCCAATAAGACACTACCCATAGCCCAAACCCTACATTGTGAAACACGAGAGGCTTATTTTCTAAACTTGTGATCGCTCAGCAGTTGCCATGTTCAAAGTAACTTTTAACGATCACAGGTTTAGTAACTAAACCTGTCGTGTACCCCTGACGGCGCTGGATAAATAATCAATTAAGCAGATAAACTCATTCCATTTTAGTTCAAATCATAAATCGGTTTGTAATTCAAACAACACTTTGTCCGGAACACCGTCTGCTGAACGTGTGAAATATCCAGAAACATGAAGCGGATTGCTAGTCACTCCACTGATGAAGCAATTGTGAAACGGGCGACGTCATTTCAAATATTTCGCGTGGTGACGTCAGACGGTAACATTTGCTACGGGGTTCGTAAACATAAAGAAGCTACGCCAGCTCTCACACGATCAAAGGGCGAGGATTTTACTCGTATTGGAACATAATCAAATATTGGACTTACGTATTGATTACACATTTGTCAAATGTTCTGAAGCCGATATCCTTATATGGGTGAATTTTAAGCAGAACTGCCCCCAGTGCCCTCTCTCTAGATTTCCCATGTGGCTCGGCCATACATTTAACATATTCTCAGGTGATATTACTCCCAAATATTTATGGTTATCATCTACCTCAACAGATTTTCGACCAAGCGTAAATACAAAGGAACTACTCTTCCCTTCAAACCGAAAGGTTCACGGTTCGATCCCCATAGGGTTAACTGTGTTGTTTTCTTGGGCAAGACACTTAATCCCGATTGCCTTCGCAGGACCGCGGGGATGTTGTGTACTGATGGTGCTGTACGTCGATGGTGCACTTGTCTTCAACCAATGCTAACACTGCTTGTACGGAGTGGGTACGTCAGGGAGTCTTGACAGTTGATCAGCACTGTTCGCTGGTTCTCAACAACTGCTCCGAGTTCCCCAAGCCGTAAAGCTGTCCGCAACGAGACGATCCTGACTGAAAAACATGTCGCTAAACCCAACTAAAAGGAACGTCTATATTTCCGATGGTTTTCACACCACTGATCAACAATATTTAACCCTTTGAACACTGGCGGTCCCTTTTCCGTCCAGGAACATGATACGTCATTACTCCAGTAAATATGATGGCTGTTCAATAAATGTGTGGGGTAGACCAATCAATATTTCCAATGTGCAGCCTCGGGGATACACGCTGAAAATATCGATTAGTCTATCCCAAATAATGAATATGGACTTTTTTTAAGCCATTGAACTCGCAAGGAAGATACCTCTAGTGTTCATCCGCATTCATTTGAATTGACAGGAAATGTTTATCAATATGTACACCCCTATCCCTGAATTATCTCTTCATGAAAATCGACTTTCTATAAAGTTTCCTGAAATTATTAGACGAGAAAGGGCCAATTAAGGAGCATGTAATTGTTGAGAAAACACATTTGACATCTACAGACACAAAAAGTGATGTTTCTTTTTGCAACTCCCAAGAAACTAATACACCAGACAGAGCTCGGAGTTAAAAGTTACAAAAAAATCTTGCTTTTTGTGGCAAGCTAATTAGAAGCATGCAAGTAACAGTCCACTTCTGTTAGCGACTGAGTGTTTCCAGTCATTTACAATGTTTTATTCTCTCCAGGGAATAAATTAACAAATCTTACCACCTGGACTTGTATATCAATGGAAATGATGGTGTCTGTAAAATATGTCCGGATGTGGATACTTTTGATATAATGAACATACAATAGGTCATAGAACATCGAGGGAACGCTGTGGCTCAGTGGGTTGGGATGCAGGCAACAAATCAAGAGGTCCTCGGTTCGAATCACACCTGTGCACTTGGGCAAGACACTTAATCCAAACTGCCCAATTGGGGACACGATAGAGTTGTGTACTAAGGCGTATTACACATCGACGGTGCACTTATCTTCAACTTCTGCTAACCCTTCTTGTGTGGCGTTAGTACGCTGTGGAGTTGAGAGTTGCTCGCCGTTGCGCGGTTATTCTCTCTGTGCACTCCGGCTTCCCCCATTCGTTAAACTGTCCAACAAGAGGTGCCCCTAGCTAAGGATTGAAATCAAACATTCAGATTGAGTGGCAAAAACATTGTAAAAAACAGCTACTTTATTTTTTACACTACTCTGCAGGTAAAGGACTGAAGTTTGTGAAATGATGCACACATCGATATTACAACAGTTAGAACATTTTAACTTTTATATGAGAATGTCGATACCCTTAGTGTTAACTTTATTGGCAACTTTAGAAATTAAGGGGTGTTAATTTCCTTTAAATATTTTCCAACGACGAAAATTGTCAGCGATGACTCTCTTGAGCATTGATTTCTCTAGGCAGATCATCACTGAACACGAAGAACATGGGCGAGGAGTGGATATGCCCCCTGTGTAACCCTTTACCCAACGTAACGGCCAAAACCGGCCAGCGCTATTCTCAAAATTCGCCAATTAATTTTCATTATTTTTAAATTTTTTTGTCTCAAAGACATAGGTTATGACCCCTCGTTGGAACGAGCCCGTCGAGCTCGTTCCAACGAGGGGTCATAACCTATGTTTTTGAGACAAAAAATTAGAAAAACTAGTTATTCAAGAATTTTTATTACGAGTGTCGTCTGCTTTTCATGTTAGGTAAAGGGTTAATGCAACAATTGTAGTCAATCTAATCAAAAAATATTCCATTTACATTGAGTGACACATGGCGCTTTGGACTAATACATTTTTATTGACCTGTACATGTTGCAGTCAGTTCCCAGTTGCAACAACTTGAATAGAAGTTTGTCGCGGCCAACCTGCTGAAAACATTTCTGAAAATCAATGGCGATAATTTCCTGCTTATTCTCCATCAGTAAGGTGAATGAATAAAAACGCTTTGTTGGAAGTGCCACACATTTCATTCAACACAACATGTCCATACCTCATTCATTCTCAGGTAAAGCGAAAGATAATCCATTTTAATTCTTATGACGTACAATTACTATTATGTCGTAAAAATAATTCAACAGAAGAGGGATGAACTCCTCTTGCCATGGACATTTGTCGAGAAAAACAACTGTAACTCTTTACCATACTCAAGAGATGACACGCGGAATTCGATTTGATGAATAAATAACAATATAGTTCTCGGTTCAAACCAAAAGCTTTTCATACCAACTTTGACTCGTCATGAAAATCGAGTTTCGATGAAATTATCTCGCCTAAAATTATCAGAATGAAGGGGAAGGCCCAATTAAAAAGCATGCAATTGTTCAGAATTCGCCAATGGAATCTCAGGAAATAAAGCAAACTTTCCTTGTAGTACTTACAACTGGTTGAGGAATAGATAACTTTTTGTGGTCTGAATCTGCTATTAACAATTTGTTTATTATAAATTATTGGGAATGACCCAAATGTACTCTCCAATAATATGCAATAAAACAAATTTATAATATAAACAAAATATCATTTGCATTTAACTAAATATGAAACAAAAGCAAGAAAAATGTTAGCTTTTGCTCTTGTGCCCTCATTTTTTTCAAAGCCCAGATAGTGGTTTCTTGCACCCTACCGGTTAACCCTTTACCCAACGTAACGGAAAAAAAGGCCAGCGCTATTCTCAAAAATCGCCATTTAATTTTTATTATATTTTCATTTTGTGTCTCAAAAAGATAGGTTAAGACACCTCATTGGAACGAGCTCGTCGAGCTCGTTCCAATGAGGGGTCGCAACCTATGTTTTTGAGACAAAAAATGGGGAAAAAAATAGTTATTCAAGAATTTTATTGGCAAGTGTCGTCTGCTTTTCATATTAGGTAAAGGGCTAATAAACAAAAACAACAGACTACACTCGCAGCTGTCTCTTGTTTTCGTTTATTAAAAGTTACAAAAGAGCAAATTTGGCTTTTTCTGACAAGCTAATTAGAAAAATCTAAGTAACTGCCCGCTTTGGCTGTTTGTTTAGCGAATGCATTTTTCATTGATTTGCAAGTTTTTATTATTCCCAGGCAACAAAATTGGCAAATCTTAACTCCTAGACATTTATTAGTTTATATCAATGGAAATGATATTGTCTGTATGTACACACTGTGGATATAATGAACACAAAAACAAAGGATTCAGAACATCAAAAGGTGGTGAAAGCGTCGTTTTATTTTTTAAATGGGCTGAGACAAAGAATAAAATCAAACATGCCAGTGGGGGCGGGGGAGGGGTAAATACCCCATTTACCCCTCCCCAACACCACCATTCTCTGTTTCTGCGCCACTGTTCCTATCACGTTGCTCCCACCCACCCACACCAAATTGTGATTAATCCTCGCGCTCTTAACAGGCGCCTCTTAGACACAATCTGTCTGCGGGGTATGTTTTTGAGGCCAAAATTCAAAACATAATGGATGTAAGTTGTTTTTTTTATATCAGGTAGGACAAGTAAATAATGTATTTGAATGGTAATTAAGCATTATCCATTTACTGCACTGATTTTAAATAAAACTTAAAAAAATAATAAAACCCTTTTCAAAAACGGAAAGAAAGGACATTTGTCTCTACAATGGTGACAGAGGCTCGGGACATTTTCCCCAAGGACATCTTCCCCTATGACATTTTCCTCTAGGACATTTTCCCCTGAGGCATCTTCCCCTAGAATATTTTCCCCTAGTTATTCACCCCAGGACCCCCCCCCCCCTCCCCTTAAGGCGTTTTCTCCTAGATTTTCACCCCATGACATTTTCCCGTAGATTTTGGAGAGGAACTTTTTCATTTGCATTATCGATGGAAAGACGCAAATTGAAAAATAGAATAGCGTTCATTGATCTCCATATTGAGGTCAGTGATGACGTTACACTTCAGAGAAAATTACGTCACTGGGATTCACATTACTGAATGTTGTCTTGCGAAGTGGAGCAGCTGTGTGTTTCGTCAACGTGAATTTGGTTGTTACTTTTGCAATAATTAGTTGTGAATTAAATGTCCCTCTTGGTGTAAAGGTTTATTATATTTTAAAATATGGCGTTCATCGTTTATTGAGGTGGAGGTTTCCACATTTCATAGAGAGAGCTAATCCTTTAACTTCAAGGGAGAAGCCTCGACTCGAGCGTTCAGGAAATCCCCAATAATAGGCTACAAACCAGCCCAAGATGCCGAAAAGTGCGCATAATTTAACTGTTCGTTGAGTTAACTTCCCCAGTGGCATTTTAGCATGCAGTGCATAATAACTACAGGGCGTTTAGTTGGCAGATACAGTGTCATATACGGCTCAGAGAAAACAATATTAGGTTCGGCTTCGCCTCACCTAATATTGTCTTCTCTGAAGGGAAAAACGTGAAGCGATCGAAAAATGATATAAATGCCGTTGTTTTGGCAACAGCAGAATCACGCGCTTGTATTAGGGGCCCTTGATACGAATTCGGAACAAGGGCCCAGATACATTAAACTTTAGCTGCGTAACAGTGCAAAAATGCCCCGATTGTGAGATAATATTAGTTAATGAAAAATAGTGGTGAACTTACGCACTTACACTCCAATATTACTCAAATTACTGTAGACTTAAAACATTATTTCTTTATTTCTCAAGCACTAATAATAGCAGCATCTGATAGCCATCTTTGGAAAGTTCTTGTTGGGAGCTTTAAAAAAATGACTATCAGAGGCTGGAACTATTAGTTAATGAAAAAATTATCAGGGAAGACAATGTTACTCACATTATTGCAGACTTGATAAATTTTCTACCGTTGTTCCATGCTGGGAGCTTTCCAAAAAAAATATCAATGAACTTCGACAACTTGATGCTGGAGAAACAGAAACGGTGCGAATCTTACTACGTTCCAGGACGTCCCAGGACGTGGCCGCAACGTGGATCGTCTCTATATGTCTCAAAATTATTTCAGATTAACCGAGACAGACCATAAGAGAGATTGCGACTTTTCTCTGTCTATTTCATCAAGATCTCTATAATCTCAATCGCATTTACGACGATCACCTGGCAAATGACATGAGCAAAAAATGATTAAAGAAATTTTGTAATTTGGTGTAGGGTTGTGCACCTTTTAATTTCGTGGTCATCGAGTTGACGAGAAGTGAATGCTGTGGAAAATACAGGAATGGATTCAATGATTTTTATATTCTGGACGTTTGCATTTAATAATGAAAAAATAACAATAATAATTATATTAACCCTTTACCCAACGCAGACGATATCAAAATTTATTATTTTAAATATATTTTTTTTCAAAAAATGCCAACAAAACCATATCATGTGACCCCTCGTTGGAACGAGCTCGACGAGCTCGTTCCAACGAGGAGTCAAATGATATGGTTTTGTTGAATTTTTTTGAAAAATAATATTTTTTCAACTGCTGAATTTGCATATCACGCGGGCGGACGCGGGCGATTCATTGGGTGAAGGGTTAAGCAGAGGTAAAACAAAACGATCCACGGGTAAATCTCACAATATAATACAGGCTACTTGAAGACAATTACGAATCATCACAGAAAATAATTCCAACAAGTCAGTAATTGTCAATTCTCGAATATCGGTCTCGAGGAGAGTTGTTAATGCAAACTAACATACTGGCTGAGTCAATTGCAACTTTTTATTGGTTTTGTCATTGGCTCAGTTGGTGTGGTGGCAGAGTATTTATGACCAGGCGATGGGGTGCCGGTGACCCGGGGTTGACTCCCGTCGAGGCTACCTTCAAAAAAAATAACAGTTTTCAATCCAGTGGCGCGGAGTTAGTACGATGCCTCTGTGTAATACCTGTTTGACACAGACGATATTTATTTATGTATTGGTGTTTAAGGTTACATAATTATGTACAGTGGCTAATAGTGACCGTGTCAGTTTTTACGGGCGAAGGAAGCCGGAGTACCCAGAGAGAACCAGCGAGCATCGACGAGCAACTGTCAGTTCCTCAACATTCTAACTATGTTCAAGCTGCGCTCAAGCAGGGTTACAGTGGTTGAAGACATGTGCACCATCGACGTGCAGAACGCCTTAGTACATGGCGTTATCCCTCTCCCATGTATGCAACCTGGATAAAGTGCCTTGCCCAAGGACACAACACGGGTCGTCCCGGACGGGGATCGAACTCGGGTCTTCTAGCGTAGAAGTCCAACATTCTATTCCCGAGCTACCGATATAGGGGACAGAAATTAAATTAAAGCAGTTGCATCTTCACGGATCTTCAATTAATTGATATTTCTGTGTTTAAAACCTGGGACCATAGATTATTATATATTTTTCTATGCATCTTAACGGATCTTCCATTAATTAAGATTCCTGTGTTTAAAAGCTGGGACCATAGACCATTATAATAGTAATCTGTTCCAGTTGCATTAGATGCTACGGAAGAAGATCCACTGGTAAATGTCACAATAAAATACAGGCTACTTGTAGACAATTACGAATCCTCACATAAAACAATTCAGTAATTTATATACATGTATATACCCTTAATAAAATACTTTTATGATTTTGTCGAATTGCCGTCATGATCGGGAGATCATTCTCTTCTACGCGGCTTTCCTTCTTGACCAATTCATGTTAAGTGTTGTACCGATGTATACCACGTCATGGGAACTTAACATTTATCGTCACGCTTATCCTAATTGTGAAATGAGAATTAAATATGTATTCGAGATGGGCGTGCGTCTTTCAAGTCGATTTATTACCTGGCAAGTGGCTTCTAATAACGAACCTATGTATAATAACACCCTTCCATATCTTCCTAAGATGACAACAAGTAAAGATATGTTCCGCGTTTCACGGTGTCCTCTATATTCAAGTGTAAATTATGCACACAAATATCGCATCATATCTTCCTTGGGTGGCAACGAGTAAAGATATATTCCGCGTTATTACGCGCAAAAGGTGTTTTCAACCTATCCCCGATAACAGAGGCAGCGGCAAGTTCGCATACAGTATTCACACATCCAACCAGTCCATGACCCGAATCATTCAACCGCGTTGTTCTCCATATTTAAGTGTATTGCGTGCACAATTACCATGTCACATCTTCCGTGGGTGGCAACAAGTTAAAATAAATTTCTCAGTTTTCGTTGTTCCCGTATCCGAACCTCCTAAGCGCAAAATAACCGTATCATATTTTTCTTGGGTGGCAACAAGACAAGATATGTTTTTCGCTTAACGTTGTTTTTTTGTATTCAAATGTAAATTATGCAAAAAAATACCGTATAATATCTTCCTTGGGTGGCAACAAGTAAAGATATATTCCGCGTTCTTACGTAATAAGCAAAGATGAATTACACACTATTGCTGAAACCTCTCCCTGGTAACAGAGGCAGAGGCAAGTTTGCATACAGTATTCACACATCCAACCTCTCCTTGGCCCGAATCATCCAATCATGGATAGGGCATACGCCTATTATAATATTAGATCGTTTTTTTATGCTCTATCGGTGAATAGTACCCGAGTTTGTGTAATTTCTGAAGTAAAACCTGAAGCAGCGAAGCTGCTAAATGGTTCATTTTCGAAATCACACAAACTCAGGTACTATCGACCGATAGAACATGAAAAGAAACGTTCTAATTATTTTATTATGCCGAACCATAAAATAGCTTTCATTGTTAAGCGTTAACTGCAACATACCATCAATCTTGTAACACTGTTGTCGAATAGAGAAACATGCCTTTAGTGGCGTCGTTTAGAACGAATGACGTCTCTTTAGGAGTTCCCAGATCACCAACTTCGAAAATGACTTGCCACAAGTGCCGTCCCTATGGGAGTTTCTACATCACCAAAGTTCAATGTTTACGACTGAGTCATGCTGTCCATGTTATCATTCATTATTAATGCTTGTGTGATAAATGGTGTCATGGAATATAAGTGTTTAACCAACTCGCGAAGGCGTGTATGTTAATTATTTGACTCTACTCCTGGGCTAAAAAAATATTTTGATACAATTTATATTTATTTTATATACGATATGAGTAACATTCATCAACCAATAGGGGGACGCCATCCTTTCATTATAATACTTGGGCATACAAAGCGTGATCCCTCATCGATATAAGGTCATCAAAGCCATGTGTATAGTATAAATGAAAGAATATTGTATTTCGAAAAACAGATACTGGGTTGCCTTACTGCTGTCTTCGTGCTTACTGTCTCTCTAATCAGTGGTGGCGCCAAAGGGGGGGGGGGGGGGGGGGGGGGCTACAGCCCCCCGCCCTGTCGGAGATTTTTAGTCAGTCCGTCGGAGAGTCTCGTAAACCCAACTTCACGAGAAATTTCCGACAATCGAATGTAGATATCTCGTCTTGTCAGTCTCGAGCCGTGCAGCACTGGAACTTTGATAGAGAATAGTGATTCTCACGAAATTCCTTAATATCGTTTGTAAAACTGGCTTTATAGATGAAATATTTCCCGACCTTATTATAATATGTTTACTTTAACTCTTTACCTAAGGTAACGGCCAAAACCGGCCAGCGCTATTCTCAAAAATCGCCAATTAATTTACATTACTTTTTCATTTTTGTCTCAAAAACATAGGTTATGACCCCTCGTTGGAACGAGCTCGTCAAGCTCGTTCCAACGAGGGGTCATAACCTATGTTTTTGATACAAAAAGTGGAAAATATTAGTTATTCAAGAATTATTTTTTCAAGTGTCGTCTGCTTTTCAGGTTAGGTAAAGGGTTAAATAATCAACAAACATATTTAATTTGCTTCTATTTTGGTTTTCCAATTTATCAATTTTCACTCATTTTCTTTCGATTGGGAGGTCAAATGTTATAGCCCCCCTGTCGGCGAGGTCAGCCCCCGTGTCGAGAAATCCCTGGCGCCACCCCTGTCTCTAATACGGTTGATACACACAATTCTGATCTTGATATTGTCCTTTTATCTTTCTCCTATATGCGATGATCACTTACCATTTTATAACGGTTGTTAACTTTAGAGGTGCCGAGAGGCTGTTTTAGCGGTGTTGTAGGTACTGGAGCGTGCTGGAGTGAAGTTGTTCTTGATCTGTCGGCAGTGTCTGGTTGTTTCATTGAGTTAAATGTTGTGTTTCCAGACAACCATTCTCCTATTGGTTCACCGTGGTCACGCATCCACTCCATTCGACTATCGACCATAGACAATGCATACTTCAAATTAGCTGCTGTATTACCTAAACCTAAATCTGAATCAAGGAGAGCTTGAATCTGAAAATAAAAGGCGGTAATTCAGTCATGTAACTGTATCGACTAGTTTTACCCATACCGAAATGAAATAAAATAAAAATATAATTTATTTAGCATAACATTCCATAAAACAAACACAAACAAAAACATTAAAAAAAACAAATTTAAGTGAAACAAACAAAGAATTACTATAAAGGATCAACAAAAAAGTCTAGCGGAATAAAAAAAAAGTGTTAATTTTCGATTTCAAAATGGAAGCGGAATCAGCCAGCTAAATATCATGAGGAAGGTGGTTCCACAGTTTAGGACCGCAAATAGCGAGTGCCATATCATCAGCAGTACACAGCTTGGTACTTGACTATTGCCGGTGACCAAAATGTCCTGGGGGTTGATAGTATTCGAGCAGGTCTGACAGATAAGTTGGGGCCAGCCCGTTCAAGCATTTATAAACCAACAAAGGCACTTTAAAATCAGTTCATTGTTTGACAGGGGGGCCAGTGCAAGCTAAAACGAATAGCAGTGCTATGGCATGATTTTTCAGTTTTTGTAATAAGGTGGGCAGCGCGTTGAGCTTATCAATGTCACATTGCTTAGATCCATAAAACAAATAATTGCAGTTGTCATGACGAATGGTTACATATGTATGAATGAATTGTTTATTATCCCCCGCCAAAACGAAGTTTGCGAGGGATATAGAAATAGGGTCCGTCCGTCCGTCTATCCGGGCCACCGCCGACGGCCTTGCGGGGTGACCGTCTGTGTACAGTCGTTACTTGTGAGGATGGGGAATAAAACCATTTGTACACCAGCCACTTCTGAGGTTTTTTTTCAACTTGTGAGGTGCGAAAAACCCACTTGTGAGTTGCGCAATTTTCCCCTTGTCTAACACTAAAATCACGTCACAAGTACATCTGCGGTAGAACGTCCGTCTGTCCGTCCGTCCGTCCGTCCGTCCGTCCGTCCGTCGGCCCGTCCGTCCGTCCGTCCGGGCGAACCTTGGGGGTTTAGGGACTATTATTATTAGGGGCTACCTCCAAATTAACGTAGTGTTAGGGTTAGGAGTGGGGTGGGATTAGGAGTAGCCCCAGAGTAGGGCTTAAGGTTGGGGGTAGGTCCCGGGGGTTAGGGTTGGTGTCCGGGGTGGGATTTTAGTTTTAGTAGCCCCTAAATCGAAAAATATCTCCTAATCCAATTGGTCTGGCTAGAGTGGGGTTAGGGTCAGGGGCGGGGTGGGGGTTAGGGTTAGGGTAGACCCAGAGTAGGGATTAAGGTTGGGGTTTAGGTCCCAGGGGTGGGGGTTAGGGTCAGGGGGTTATGGTCAGGATGTGGTAGGGTTAGGGTAAGGGTGTGTTTTTGTGGGTGGAGGGTGTGGGTTAGGGTTAAATATCAGTTCTAGGGTGGAGGGTGGAGTTCTGTGTAAAATAAGGTTTTGGACTTACAAAATGTCTTTTTGGTAACCCATAAACCCGAAATGTCCGTCCGTCCGTCCGTCCGTCAGTCCGTCCGTCCGTACGTCCGTCCGTCATGTGGTTAGTACGTCCGTTCGTCCGGACCACCGCAGGTAGCATTGCAAGGTGGCCGTCAGTGTACAATCGTTACTTGTGAGGTTGGGGGATAAAACCGTTAGTACGCCAACCACTTGTGAGGTTTGTTTATATCTTGTGAGGTGCGAAAAACCCACTTGTGAGTTGCGCAATTTCCCCCATACACTAAACTCGCCTCACAAGTACATCTGCTGTAGAACGGACGCCTGGCCGTCCGTCCGTCCGTCCGTCCGTCCGTCCGTCCGTCCGTCCGTCCGTCCGTCCGTCCGTCCGTCCGTCCGTCCGTCCGTCCGTCCGTCCGTCCGTCCGTCCGTCCGTCCGTCCGTCCGCCTGTCCGTAACAACTTTGGATCTTCATATCTCAGTCAGCTGATGTTGGATTTATATGAACTTTGGTGTGCTGATAGATCACCATGGGGGAAATGATATTCACAGGCAATATTTTTTGTCCATTTTTTCTAGAGTCTTTTCTGCTTAATCAACTCAGATACCCTTGGCGGGGGATGCAGGTGGCGTTTCCCTTTGTTAATTAGGCATCATACCTTGCTAATATTTCGAAGATGAAAGAATACTGATAGGCAAATTTGGTTGCTGAGGTTGTCGAAAGTAAGGCTGTTGTCAAAGAGAGAGCCCAAATTTCTAACTTGTTTTTTCAGTCTCCCTTATGCGAATGTTAGAACAATGGGTATAGAGGTCGTTAGTTATGCATATATTTTTAGCTCCGTTAAAGTTGTGGATCTGGTTAGTGAGTCAAGTAGATGTTTGTGGTGTAGGGATGAATAGTTTGTTTTTGTGTCTTTCGTCGGATGATACATTCATCTGATTGACTC
This sequence comes from Pictodentalium vernedei, assembly GCA_031216915.1. NCBI lineage: Eukaryota > Metazoa > Mollusca > Scaphopoda > Dentaliida > Dentaliidae > Pictodentalium > Pictodentalium vernedei. Next base: position 78,561,488 of record CM062288.1, on the reverse strand, counting down.
ACAAAGCGTGTACGTTGCGACCTCAAACGTTCTGAGTGATAGTAATACCTCGATGTACAGTGCGTTACGTTATTGACAATTTCGAAATTAACACGGTATTTGTGCTTTTATTGTCACTTCTGTAAATAGGACTGCCCTCGTTCAGCCAACAGATAATCGGTCGAGACAGAGAGTTGCTCCTGTGATAATACACAAAGCATCACACTACGGGTGGTCAATATTCTAAAGCCGATTTGCAGGTGCGCGGGCACTTACTACCATCTAAAATCAGTTGGGTTAAAATTCAACCCAAATCAACTGGGTTGAGTGAATATGAACCCAAAATTCCAACCAAATCAACTTGGTTGAGAGAATATGAACCCAACCGGTTTCATATTCACTCAACCCAGTTAATTGGGTTTGAATTTTAACCCAACAGGTTTTAGAGTGTAGTTCTCCAAAATCCATTATGGGTTGAATAAATGTCATGACATTGCAAGAAAGGTGAGGTGAGTAATTTCGCCTTTATTATTCCAGTTATTGAATCCGCTGATTTATCACCAAAACATGATTCCCATCAAAGATCAATTTGGGACAATCCGTCTGGTGTTCATGTTCCTAAAAGGAGGTTTTTATTTTTTGTAGCATTTCATAAGACGCTGCTATAAGAGGTTTGATTCTCAATATTCCTGTTGGTATATGTAAGGCAGGTATCATCAGCATTGCGTCCAGCAAAGGAATTAGACGAGTTCAATGGGGACCAACGAATCTGGAATGTCGGATCGAATCGAACCCCGAATCGAATTAGGCAGATGATGTCGTAACGAATCGAATCTAAGGGCTCTTCAGATTAGAAATATACACTTTCTTACTACCTTCAACAAGTATTTATCCTAGTATTGTATTCGGGATCTACTTGTCTGTTTGGGAAAGGTAATCAAAAAGCAGCATATTGCTGAGCGGGATCATAGTTGTCTCGGAAGAGAAACCTCCTTGAACTTTTCTTCTCCTGAACAGGAAACCTGATTGTAGAAGAGGAGTTCAAGAGGATGCACATTGTGATATTTCCGAAATCAGTCCGCCTAGAATCGAATCGAAGCGGCTTAGGGTGATTTAACAATGAGGTTGATAACGATCGCAGCCAGTCCGTTTAATAATGTACGATATTCGACGCTGCTGTGGCTTGAAGCCAATCTAGTCCTCAATAGGACATCGCCTACGTTCGCTTTTCCGACCAACTGGTATATTCGGGCCGAATGAATCTGCCTTTTTTTTCCTGACGCGATGGATCATAAACTTTCACATTTTCAAGATAGTTATATGCGACAGTAACGCCAACATATCCAGGAGTGTCTGGACCACCTACACCTTTTGCTACTGCCTGTACTTGCAATAATGCCCCCGTGACAGCCAACGTGGACTTATTGGATAAATAAATGCGCTTTCCGTTTTTATGTATGAGGATGGTCAGAAATTTCTCTCAGAGTTCAAATCTTATATACTTTTAGCTAATATGGACCCTTACAGTGCTCGAGCTATTGCACCATTTCCATTTGCATTTACAGGGCACAGCTCTCGTTTGGTACAGCTCGCTGTCTGATTTGTACAAACAGTCATGACTTTCTTTGCAAACCGCATTTCTCACAGAGTACTGTAACCCACTGAATAATCAGTCTCTCATCGCTGACGAAGCATCTTTCCAGAGTATCAAACTTCTTCCAAACCAGTCCATTGATAAAATTCATGCCATGGTCCCCGAGAGAAAGCACGAACCTTGTCAGAATCAGAAACTGATATGGCTTTAAGTTTACAAGTGGCTTACCGGACCAGTTGACTTTTTTGTTCGTGCCAGTCGAACACAAACATTTCGGGACACACTGTACAAGGGGAAAATCGTGGAAGTCCATGGTTACAGGAAATTTGATTCACAATGTGATCAGTTAAATAACCTAAGTTCTACTCCATTAGAGTAGCCGCTGGGGGGCGGGGGGATTACTTGTCGATTGACATGCTTGGAAGTGTCAAATACCCCAAGCACATCCACAGACCCAGAAACCCTAGTTCCGGTTCCACACACAGTTCAACTCTAAAATTTGTTACAAATGTTCTGACCATATTAAATCCAAATGTATCTGGACTGGTGGGGGTTCCAAATCACCAATAACAACCTCTCAATTGTGTACTCAACGTGGACATTCTGCGAAAGAATGAGTGACATTATCTAGTATGTCAAAAACATACCCCAAAATTACTTGTCAACTTTGCGAGAAGACTGGGCATTTCGCGACAGACTGTTGGGATTTAATCGGAAATGCCTGAGAGCACCGCGCAACTCTCAGGCTCACAAATAGATTCATTATCTGAAGTGACAACACTCCGTAATGATATTTCAGGCCCACCGTGCCTAATTGAAAATGTTCCAAAACCCTCTGGTTTTATGTATTTGGATGTACTTATTGCCAGTCAGCAAGTAACTGCTCTTTTTGATTCCGGTAGTACCATCAATGTGAGTATTTAGGCTCTCTTCAAAACAGTTCCCCATTATTATAGATTGGATTTCAATGACTGCGCAACTAATATTGTGTTTATAGGGAAACGCTGCATATTGTTGGTATTGCCACTATCCGGATGAGTTCAGCATCTAAACGGGATTATTCCATAATTGTCCACATTTTGAAGGATGCAACTCATCCACTGATTTTGGGTAAGCAATATATGAAGGACGATTCTATTGTTTAGGATTTTAGTAACTCAGCTCAATTTGCTCATTTGAAAAGATCCTCTAAAATTACATGCTAATATTCATATGTTGTGAAACAGAATTCAGAATGTGTTGAGGGTGGTCAGATTTCTAGAGATATCCCTTTGGGTACACAGGGTATATGTATTGGACATTCAGAACTTTCTTACAGCACAAAATGCCGCCACTTGTGTAAGTTATTAGTTTTGAGTGTTTCAGTTTTTTATCCTATCATTATTAACAGTCACTAAGGTACACAGTAGACCTTGGTGTTAATGACTCTGATTTATTGTGTTGAAGCTCATGCTTTCAGCTTTTGTATTTTTCTCTCAGTGATTTCAGCATTCCCTTAACTGGCGATGTTCTTGTGTCAGTTCATACATTTTAACCATATATTAATTTTGTTTTTACCTGAGGGGTGGGGTGACCCTATCATGTTTATGTTTACATTGATATGCTTTCCTTATCACAAAGTTATAAGGTGGGTTCATAGAAGTGATTATAAGGATCCCCACCCGGGAGTAGTGGGATTATTTGTTAGTCTTACCCAGTGGAACATTAATTTCGCTTTTGATCGTTTGATTACAGATATTATATTTAAATTCAAATAATTATTTTATTGGTATATTTGTTTTTTGTTTCATGGATTATGTTATAATGGCAGGCCCAGTTAATTTAATTCAGTGTAAAACTGGATGTTTTTCCAGTGGGTACAATTATATAATAGTCAGACAATGGTCTGCTAATGGTTAAGGTTGGAGTAAGTTCAGCTATATGTTTAAACGTAATGCCTTCTGACCCCTGTTCTTATATATATATACAAGATTAATTTTATTGATTCCAGGGTTAGGTACTGCATCCTGTATGTATGCTTTGTCTGTTATCCCAAAAAGTGAGTCAGTGTGTGATTGTAAATCCTGCAGGTACAATTGTGTGTATGTATGTGTGTTTGAATGACACAGACAGCTTATGTATATTATCATGGATATATCTCATTCCGCCAGACGGTATTGTTTGTCGATACATCTTCTTCCAAAGACTGTAAACTTCGAATTGTGTTAATTTATATTCCATAGAAAATTCTCTGCTTTGGTAACTCCATGTAAAATTGTTTCTCAATTTTAAATTCAGAAAGGAGGGGATGTTATGTTGTTGATCCGTAGATTCGCCAATGCACCGAGTTTTCTGGGTGCGTATTTGCGGGACATGTATGTTTGGGAAGAGTGAATTCCCTTGTTGCGCAAATTATCAATAGAAGCGAGTTGCTGAAAATATGTTAGCTTGGAATTTGTTTATCATGTTGCACAATTATTTATGTATTTTATTATGGGGAAACCAGCCATAACAATCTCTGCTCATACTATATCAGCCGAGGAGATTTGTTACAGATGGCTACTTCATCAAACTGTTTTAAATGAAACTGATCTTCCTTGGGAACTCCGGGAAATAAAGCAGTGCTTGTTTACAGTGTCAGCAAGGCTTGTTTCACTGGTAAAATAGGACCCAGTCACTAAGGGTTGGGATGCGAGTTCTCTAAAATAGGCAACATGGGGTATAAACGATTGACTTACCATGACTTTAGTTCCATGTTGTGGTCATGATTAGTCATTGTGCAGACGCATGTCACCTTAAACAGAAATAAATATAAATAAATGAAACTGATAAATCGGTTCCTGCTAGTTCAGTCTCTTGAAATCTGATCTACTGGGTACTAAGCCCATTTATTTCACATAGCGCTAATATCCCGTTGTTAGTACAGTGAGAATACCGATGGCCACCTGAGCCATTGTGATGAAAAACAGGTCTTTTCAGATTGAAGCCCGGATTGGTATAGTTTGTACAACAATAACAGAAGATAGGGACGCTATTATTAGCATTTTGCTTAATTTCAAAGGGTGACTTGCATTAAAATCAGAAATGCCTTGACTGATTTCAGAGGAGATATGCGAGAGATTAGACATTTGTTTCAAACATTATTTTTATTCCTCATAAAACCCAAGAACAACACAAACAATTTATGTTTATACAAATGTAAAACATGAATAGAACAAAAACATTGAACAAAGACCAGCAGCGCTGCTAATCCTAAAATGGATGGTCCCTGCAACAATTTGACTGACCAATGTAATATTTTTCTCAAAATATTTATTCAGTTTTACAAACTTGAAAATCTTCCGTCTAACCCTTCACCTAACACGAAGGCAGATAACGCAACAAAATTATTGAATAACATTTTTTTTTTTTTTTTTTTTTTTTGCATCAAAAGTATAAGCTTATGGCTCCTCAACTGAAAGATCTCAGCATGCACTTTCTATTGACGGGTAATAAGCAATGTTTTTGACGCCAAAAATGAAAATAGAATCCTGATTATTGAGAATAGCGCTGGCCTTTTTCCATCACATTGGGTAAATGGTTAACAGCTTCGGAGCCAGTTTATTAACCATGCGTCCGAACAGTACCAATTTAGTATTCAACTTGAAAACACCGGGTTTGAGCTCACCTTGACGAAGTCAAGCTGAGCTCATCTAATTACTCTCTGTCCGTCCGGCGACACCATGTCTTGGTCTTCTCATACAAAACCGCTGGGCCAAATCAAGTGAAAGTTTGTGTGAGTAATGGGCCCGAAGGTGCATTGCATTTCTGTTCAACTCTACATGTCCAGCCTCATAGGAAGGGAGTGGAAGAAAATGCACCAACATATTTTTAAAATTGTCTTCTCATGAAACAGTGAGGACACTCAGTTGATATTTGGTATGAAACTTCATTTTGAGGTGCAGCAGCAAGTTTGTTAATAAAAAAAGTTCGTGAAGCAATATTTGCCTTTGTAATGGGAGGGGCAAGATTTTTGGCCTTGCCCCAATTTATATTTTCTGAACCGTTGATCTCATTTGAACCAAATCTGTTATGTGGTATTATTGGGTCATAAGTACTTTTATCACAAGACTGTTCTGTGAAATCCTCATCTACAGCAACACCAAACCATGCGGAAAATGAAAATCTGTTCCGCACATTATGTTCGAAACGGAAATCGTTGACGCACTATTTTAAATCGAAGGAAATCTTCCTTGGAATTTTCTACAAATTGAGCAACGCAGTTACAATGTAAATCGCTAGCGATAGCTGAAAATCGTTCCCTGAGTTCCAATGTGTTCAGTATGCCAGAAGGCTGCCAGTAGGCACATAGAACACCCTGGAACTCAGAAGACGAAATAGTAAAACTGGTTCCCCTCGCAAATGTGGTTGGCGATGAAATGTGTTGTTTTTGTTGATAGTTGACAAATTAATGGCTGAGTGTCCTTCTAATAATTATTTTTTTATAGACATGAAGGCATGTAATAAACACAGAACGTGATAGGGTTAATCGTTATGGCACATCGCGGCCTCTCGTTCTATCCTTCAGTGCTAGCACTCGTGGCATATCGATTTGCCCATGCACGCGCGTGTGCCGTTCTGTGTATGACTCATGCATAAAAAAATGTTCCTACATGTATGTCTCCATGGGAACTCCAAGTGCAAACAATTTTTTTTTTTTCAAACGCCCATATTTCCCAAACCACTCAGAACAGAGAATTGTTATTTAGTAGGAAACATCATGACGACTAGTAGCATTAAATGATAGAACAATTGACATCGATTGTGTCAGGGTGTTCTGTGGGGTTGGAGGGATGGGCATAAAAAAATGCTGAGATAGCATTTTTGCAAAAAATAAAAAAAAAAACATACAGCAGAACCAATGATCAGAATGTTTTGATATATGGTATAAAACAACCATGGGGTGCTTAGACAGTAGTTTGTTAAAATGAAGTCCCTTCGTTCATATATGGGCTCAATTCAGTAGCTGATTTTTTTAACTGAGGGCATTATGGGAGATAATCTTTAAAACTCTCCTTCAGAACCACCAGGCAGAATCTTTTATATTTGTTGGCATACACCATTGTTAAGAGGAGCAGATTCAAGATTGTCCAAACCCAGTCCCTAGGTTAATATGTGGGCTCCCTCCCTATTGAAGCCAAAATTTTAACTTAGTGTTACATGGGTAATAATTGCTAAAAATCTTCAGATTCACCAGTCAGAATACTTTCATATTTGGTGTACAACATCTCTAGGAGGGTCAGATTCGATCTTCTTCAAATTGGGTGCATAGGTTAATACCTGGACTCGCTATGGTAACCTGAATCTTAACTTAGTCCAATATGAGGTAATGTCGTTAAAAATCTTCTTCTTCAGATCCACCATTCTGAATGCTTTCATATTTGGTATTCAACATCTTGGGGGCGAGGATGGGGGGAGGGGGGGGGGGGTCAGATTCAAGTTTGTTCAATTTGGGAAGATGGGTTAAAATATGTGTTCTCTATGGGAACCTGAATTTTAACTTAGTGCAATATGAGGAAATTTCTTAAAAGTATTCTTCTTCATATTCACCAGTCAGAATTCTCTCTCAGTTATTGTTAAGTTATTCATCGAGTAATTGCATCAATTCTACATACTACACTGCAAGGAAATCTGTGAAAACTTCTCTATCAAATTTCCGCACTATCTAATAATAGTAGGAGGTGAAAATTTAATTAGAAATTTGACTGGATTGCTTGTGATCTGTACTGACTTCGTATATACTTGGTTAACTAGTCTTCCTTTTAGGGGTATGTCGCTGGGTAAGTGGTGTTCGTGGTTCAGAGTAAAATCGCTAGGCGCTTGGTGCCGAAAGAAACTCTCTCGGCGAGGGTTCAAACACCCACTATGCCTTTGCATTTTTATCCCAGTGCGTTAGTGGTACGGAAGAAATGCATATATGCATCTGTAAAACTTAAATATCGTTAGCAAGACCCAAGAGTATATATAAATATATGCTTATTAGAGTGTTATCTCAACACACATGGCAATAACCCTTAACATAGCACAAGTTGAATAGACAGTATTATTTTTTTTTATAATTTCGTTCTACAAGACTATACATTAATCCCCCATTGTAATGAAATCAATGAGCTTGTTCCAATAAGGAGACATAGTAGGCTATGATTTGGAGTAAAAATAAGTAACATAACATATCTTGATTGGTAAAACATACGTATTATGCTAGGCATATACGGTATAACCTGATTCGTTAGGTAAATACTTTGAATGAAGTGAGAAGTTAGTGCAAATACAATGTAGAAGGCGCTATGGTGACCAATGCATCGTTCCCTAAGTTGGTACATGCCAGGGGAACGGAACACCCATTCACATTAAATTCCAAGGCCTGGTCTGTACGTTCAGTCTTTAATGAGGTCAATAATTATCGTTTTTGTAATTCCCATTGTGTCATTCACTTACTAATCATATACAGTATGAATCAAAATCATTTTGGAATAACCAATATAAAACTATAAACTGCGTCAAGTTAAAATAAATTTTAACATCTATCCTAACTCAGTTTTCTGTAAGTGCTTACCGGACTCAAGAACCAGTCAAATACTTTCTGGAACAGAGTGCCATTATTTATGTTCTGGGTACAGTGTCAGGTAGTTTTTGCAGAACTTGAGACCTGGATGTTACTTCCTGCTTTGTTTGAACCCATGCATGCACCTGCTGAATGCCCCTCTACTGGACAAGCCCAAATCACAGTCTCCCAACACAGGCCTTGATATTAGTTGAGAGAACATAGAAATTTTGGTGGTTGGTTGAGAGAACACAGAACTCAACAATGTGCTAGTGAATAAATGGTGATTGGTTAAAGAAATGGTGATGATATTAACTGATAAAAAATATGGATGTCAGAGATTCCATCATTACTATCCGCCCTTACCCCCTGGGTTCAGCGGGATTGTGACTCCAGTTCCTGTCTCCAGGTGTTTTGGTGGGTCTTGCGTAACTGGATGTTTGGAGGAGCTGCAGGTGCTCACAATTCCAATCCAGTCTGCCTGGCATTACATATAGGTTTCGGTGTATCTACTCTAGGAATCCAAATAAAAGAAGGGTAGGAATAAAAGTAGTGGGTGGACAATTTCATGACATTAAATAACAGTAGGAAGCGGAATAATAATAAGGGGTGGACATTTTTTTATAAAACTGAATAAAAGTAGGGGCAAAATTACTAGTGCTGTAGATGGAGATATGAAAACATTATGGTATATTACTACAGTACTCTTGTGATGAAAAAAGGGTAATGCAAAGAATGAGCCACTAACCACAACCTATATACAAGTTCTAAGTAGTCTCGAAGGTATTGTGGGACAGAAAAAAAGTTCTTGGAGGAAAAAAGTGAAAACAGAAAAATTGTCCAAGTCGAAAACGACCATCACTCTGGGAAAAAGTATTTGACGGAACCAGTTTCTTGTGCGTATCTGTGTCCCCATGCAGTTATCCCAACATACCAAGGGGGCTCCAAATCGGAGCGATGGCTTTGAAATTACAACGCAAAACGTTTGTAGGACCAGACAAATGGATGGACAGACGGAAGGAAGACTTCGGAGGTCGGGAGCAAAATAAAAGTACGGGTGGCAATGATGGTACATGATGGCTAATTTGGGTAAAATGAAATAATAATATGTGGTGGAATAATAGTAAAGGGTTTGATATTACTACCTAGTACTGGGGTTTAAAACAAACCGTAAAGCAGTTCCGTGTGACACATCCTGGATAGATTGAGTCAAAATCATCATATAATTCCATCTTAGTACAGTTATAAAGAAACTTTAGGAATTTACTACAAACTGGTGCATCTTTATGGTGGACTAATTGTTCAGTCTGCTGAAAATAAATAAATATAGGGGTCCAAATAAGAATCACGGGTTGGAAAAAAAGGAAAACAAATAATATTAGTACGGGTATGATTATTTCCAACACAAGAGTACAAGGCTTGTGAAGAGTTTAGCTCAACTTGACAAAGTTCAGCTGAGCTTTTGTAAATGCTATATGTAATTGTATTGAAATATATATGTACAAGTTCAGAATCTTACGACTAAATACTGCAAGTATAATTAAATTCGGTATCAAGCTGTAAGCTTTAAGGATACTTATACTCCCTAACTAAAGCAGCACAATAAAAAGCGTGGTTCCCAGTCAGATTCGAACTGACACATTCTCAGCGCTTTCATGCCAAGATGCACTTACCATTATGCTATGGAGACAGAGTAGACCTTAATTCTCGTGGTACCTATGTTGCGGAATTAAGTAAAAGGTCTATCGATCAGTGATCGTAAATTCTGACTTCAAGCGTTGTGTTCACTGGCAGTTCTGTGAGGTCCCACCAGCCCGTGGAGTTTTGTATTTCCTTTACCAGACGATATCAGACACAGGCTCCAGATTCTGGGTTCGGTAACTTCACGAACTTCTCGGGTACATCAGAACGAATACCAGTTTCAAATTATCTACTATTCTAATTAAACTAAGCAATCAATTATTCTATAATAATTCCCGACTAAACTGTCGTTGCCTCTGGCATAAAATGTACATGGTAACAAACAAAGTTCATACCTTCAAAACGTAGTGGCGGCATCCAGGGTTTCTTCTTGTGGAGTTCGGTCTGTATTCTTCAGGAGCTCAGAGAAAACTTGTCTTAGCAGTCAGAAATTAGTGCTTATATACACCAAATTTCTGATGTAATACTTGGGGTACGTGACGACCGTCGGCAGTTTCTCTCTGACCTCTGAAAAACTAACTCCCCTGACGTGGCAGTCGCCATTTTGTAGACTTATATACTGCCATGGAGACTGTCGGTAAGTCTGCATGCAATCCATGGAATTTTGGCTCTGAAATAGTATTCCACCGGGCATCAGTTAACCGGCGGAATGTCCTGGTTACTGGTGCTAAAATGCAACGCAGCATCCCCAGTTCAATGGGGAGTTTCACTTGCTATGATTTGTTATACAGTTCGAACACCAACATCCCAGTAATACTGCCGAATGTTACTGTTCCATCTATCAACAAATCCTAAAATGTTACTGCTTGTTGACAATATTGGCTTGCAAAGGTATGCCCGATATTGTAAACAGAACATCTGGAGTGTACACACGACAGAGTACGCCTGTACTCTGGTCGCCAGTTTAATACAATTCCATGTAATTTATTTGTCATGTTCCAATCTGTTAAAACATTATGACAATTAGTTAAATACACGTGAGTCCACTAAGATACCATAATAAAACCCCAAGAGTTCGAGCTCTTACCCGAGCTTGCGGGCATAATTAACCCCTGTGGGCTCACTTCGCAACATTCCTCCCCAGCCGAGGATGAAAACCTAAAAGGACTTGATCACTCAGAAAGGAAAACGATTTGGGACAACACAGGGTTAAGGAAATGCGTCCGTTCCAAGGACAGGGGAGGGATGCCGCTCACAAACATTTTCTTTTATTTTTTTTTAAACCAATAAAACCAATGTAAATTCATTTTTCACTTAAAAATTATCCTCCCCAGGATATTTTTACCCCCATCGATACATTATTATTTACCTGTGCATCGGTACAGAGGAACATAGTCTACTCGCATATGACCAAAGAGTAGTTTACCATAATGTCACGCGGTCGAATTCGTGGAGTTTCAAGCACTCTCCCCACTTCACATCCATGCGACATGTTGGACATGTTTTCGACGGCAAGGCCATGTCGACCCACGTCTGTCTGCAGACGAGGTGGACTTTTGCTTTAAAGCGAGGACACTCATAATCATATGGTTCTCCATGAATGTCCTCTAAACAAACACAACAATGCCGGTATCACCATTAGTACACTGTTCGTAGTGTACTGTGTTTAAACAAATTTTGTTGTCATCGAGTGCTTCTTTTGGGGTTGAGCTCACTCCCACTCCAATGTTTCAAAAACATTCCAATGTTCAGAGCTCAACTCCACATACGTTGGGTAATCAGCAGTGAATTTCGTTATTTCGTTTTACGGACATCTCCATCCATATAGTAGCGGCCAGTCCAGGACTGGTTATTCCAGTTCCTGATCGCCTTTTCTGGGAAGCTGGTTGGCTGACCTACACGTCTGTCACCGGTCATCCACAGACACTCGGCCTCTTCTGCATCGCGGCCATTGGTTTGGCTCACTTGCAAATGCGGAGAGACATAATCGTCTTCTGTTATCAAATACCGGAGATGTACTTCATAGCGTCGTATGCTAACACTGTTAAATGCTGTCTCGAAGTACATCTCATCCCAAAACCGGAGCAAACTATTTCCCATGCGACCCATCCTCAATAATGGTTTTGTTTCATGCGGGCCTTCAGGTATATGAAGTTATTGGTCGAAATTGAAATTATGTTCCTCATCAAAATTAACACTTCCATTTACGTTTATAGCGGGTATCGATGCCATTTTATCAACTTGGTTGAACTAAATATGCTAATCTGAAAGAAATACTATACTAAATCAACTATCAAATGATTATACTACGTATTTATAAACACTATTTAACAAACTCAATTTCTCGTCATGTGGTTATATGTGCTTCTAGTACCTTCCTTGACAATCAAGTCACACACGTACTAGTTGTGAGGTTGTCTTATGTGGGGTACCGATGAGTACTTATCTAAACCCTGCCAGATTCCCCACGTTTTGTTCTGATTTCTCTTCAAGGTTAAGCAATTAATTTTAGACTGAAAAATAGTTCAGTACAGATGATTAGCCAATAAGACAACCGCACACGACCGCAATTTCTAATAGATTTTCTCCACAACCTGCTGAATGTTACTAACAGACTTTGGAAGAACTCCAAAAGAAATATTCACAATGGCTATTATTACCCGTCTTCCCCTTCCCCATCGAGGGTACTACCGAATTCACGAACATATCTTCGGATCCACCAATTATCGATTCCGGGAATTATGGTCAATTTGAGACGAGGATTCACGCATTATCGTCACGTCCAGCAAGGATGTTTCCATTTGTACAGCAGTGTGAACGCCGGTACACCCCAGGAAGAAGCTTCTTCTTTCCGTCGATGTATTATCGACGTTCTCACCGTGGGTGAGAAAAATCTCTCACTGTAATACTGATTATAAAACAGTTACAGAAATTTGATTTCTTCCAAAATATATTTATTATTCTTATTAATAATGCATTTGGAACACTCGATGTTCCATGGGCCATTCGACTCTTTCTGGAAGGGGTTCGCCACACAATAGGCGTCGACATCCAGAGACTACTTGCTCGGAATAGTCCGTGGCGTCAGGAAGCTTATGTCCTAACATTCCCTCGACTTCTGCTCTGGTTAAACTACCTGAAAGGTCGGTAGTCATTGGTCGTGCATATGGATGACGAGCTCTCCTCGCTTGCACATAACTGTCATTCTCGCTATTTTCTGCTTCGGCCATCTTATAATTAAATAAATTAAACACAATATGATCAAAAATAGGAATCAAAAATAAGAATAATAATCACAATGAACAAAAGGCCGTAACTTTCAGGATTTCACCATCTGTAACTCATTCTATTTACAACTCTAGCATTTGAGATGGCACGATGTAGGATCGGTAAATGGTATTAGGTCCCGTCCTAAATTTAAAAATACCACCATCAAAATCAGGATGGGTAACTTTGTACGAAACATAATACTGGCCATGTCTCGGGAGTCCATTGCACCTAAAAGCGAGCTCGTCGTCGAGTTCTCCAATTAAGAAACCTTCCCCACGGGTTACATCTTTTTATGTGTCGTCTTACAGACCACATCTCATGAATCAAACGGTTTACCTTTATTCTATGACTATGATAATGTCGCGCGGATTCTCTTCCTGAATGTACTAAATCTGGACAATTTAAAATACGCAAAACTCGAGAGCGGCTTTTAAACAGAATGTGGGTTGGACAAACTGAATCATACCAATAAACTATATCTCTTTCAATTTCAATTGTGACTGCAACATTTCGAAAATCATAGTAAACACAACCAAAGGTATCCTCAGATATGAAAGCACAATGAGTTTGAAAATACTTTAGTTCATAAGTAGTTGTTTGAACCACGCTATTTAGAACCGCAGATCTTCGGCCAGTTCGAGGGCAAACGGCATGGGGAGGTTCCCCATTATTCAAATATTCATAAGCAGCATATTCCCAGGGTAATGGGTACATAGTGTCTAGAAAGGGGCTGATGGCTTATTTCTTCGCGATCACTCAGTTGGTGTTCTGCCTCCTCATCTGTTTGACCGCTACAGTGATGCTCTGTACCAACTGATTCACTTTCGTCAGTATCTACTGCTTCACTACTACTTGAGTCACTCATTGTAATCACTGGAAACACAAATAATATTGTTCAACGTTAGATCGTTAATTTAAGTTCAATTAATAGCTGTAAGAGTATTGTCTCGCGTTGCTAAGTTCGCATGCGCTTCTCCAGTATTTACGTCATAGTTCACTGTTGGATATAACTGAGAAGGAGACGAGAACGTTTGGGTTTGGTCCTGTCTCACTTTTGTCTTTGAGTCTCGATCTTTCACTAATTGTTTCATGATTGTCCCTATTTCATCTGAAGGTGGTGTCATAGGTCGTGTAGTGATTGTTGGTTGTCTGAAAGTCGTATATAAAGGATCATCATCATTAAATGCAACATTAGATATTCCACATACATCAACAGAAAAATTAGAATTTTGCTTCTGTTTATTCTTATATCGTAAGATAATGTTACACAACTTAATATGGCATTTTGCCCTAATACATCTTATCAATAAGTATATCCCCAAGATAAGACACATACATTCCACAAAATAAGCCCACTTCGGTACTTCAAATTGTTTTATCAGGGTTACCTGTAGTTTATCTAATTCGCTTAATAGGTCATCCATTTTAATTCATCTAAATGTTTAATAGATTTTGGAATCACAAAATTTGTTATATTCACTTTTTTGAACACAGGTTGCCAAACCTGTTGTTGAGTCAACGATAAATTGGGCAAGACTGTCTTCGAAACTAAACGATATGTGATGTTATATCGGCGATGAAAATAACTATTCGGCAATAGTTGTCCACTTGTGGCAATACATAAAGGATTCAATTCTAAGATACCAATTGGCGGCATAATTCGACATGGTTATGGATTCTTACATCTTGGACACGTAATTGAGAATCACAATGGCACATCAGTAGTGATGTACCAAAGCCCTTCCTCAATATGCGTCGCAAAAGGTAAATCCATATTTAGTTTGACAAGTAGTACATACTGTCTTTATTTCGGATATCATATTCAGAAATAATGTCAACAGGCAACTAAAAGTTGTATGTATTGTTCCTACTGCATCTCGCAATGAGCAGAACAATTTCTCAGCATCTATACAATCATCATGACCTAATTCCGGTATATATCAGGTTCTTTGTTTGTCAACAAGTAATGTGTTGGCTTCAAGTCGATAAATGGCTACCATTTTATTTGCACTATGAGATGCTTTTTCACTTACATTCATGAATGGAATGCGCAAGGCTTGTACTTTGAAAATTCAAATTAAAAATTGGTGTCAATTAACAGAACTTTCACAAGAATGACTAATGTATCATCGACAAAAACTGTCGCCATTGTCAACAAATGATAATATTACCATAACTCCTTCTGAAGTTTCAACGGAAGTTGGATGTGTTCGTCAAGTCTACCCTGAATGCTTGCTAATACCGAAGCCAATAAGGTAGGATTGACGACCCTGGGCAATAATTTTTCAT
Organism: Pictodentalium vernedei; assembly: GCA_031216915.1. Classification (NCBI taxonomy): domain Eukaryota; kingdom Metazoa; phylum Mollusca; class Scaphopoda; order Dentaliida; family Dentaliidae; genus Pictodentalium; species Pictodentalium vernedei. The sequence goes on along the minus strand of CM062288.1, from coordinate 78,546,153 downwards.
CTGCAAGCACATCCATTTGCTCATGCAGATCGTCCATTTAATTTTTTCTGCTGTCATTAACATTAATTCAATTTGAGTTAATACTGTTTCCAGTTGATGAAAGGACTGTACGAAATGCTCTAAAAGACTTAATCAATTTTCGAGTCCCTGTAATACCAATTCTACTTGGTCATGCAAAAGCGATACTACTCGCGATAAAGTTACCATAAATTCTCTATTTTCTTGTATGGCATGAAAAGTTAATTTTAATGAACTTAAACTTAGTTTCTGAACATGTTTTATCATTGCCTGATTTACAGACAAACATCTTTAATTATCTTTCATCCCCTTTAAATCAGATTCAGTGGCTGCGCCAAATAGGAAACGCATTACTTCACCTATGGAATTTGCTAACCCTCGCTTATTTCGAGATGAGGGTGTATGCCTTTTAACTTGCGATAGTCGTCCAGGTCCCCTTTTACTCGTTCAGAACGATTATTTATAAACCTGACCTCTTGGTACATATCTATGAATATCGATTGTAACACAAGATTAAAAGTACTATTTCTAGTCATGTTTCTATTTTGTTCATAGATTTTTCTGAAATTGGCATCAAGTTCCTGATAAAATTGGTTCACAAAGTGTATGTTAATGTCCACTCCCTGCATGTAGTGGATAAATGGCGCCACTTCTGCAACAAACATGGTTGTCCATAAACTATTTACCATATACATTTCTTTTACCTTCGAACTTGTGCATTATTTATGTATTGTAATGGAGCATGGTCTGTTTTAATAACAAACTGTGCTCCAGGCATATAATTGTCGAACGTATCCAATGCATAAGATATGGCAAACACTTCCTTTTCAAAGGTTGACCATTTCTGTTGGGTGTCACCTAATTTATTTGACAGACAAAAATACAATCGTTTTTTTTTCATCTGGTTCACCTGTAATTTGACCTTCCTCAACTTCAAAAGGTTGAATTAACACTGCCTCCACGCACGAGTGAGAGGCGTCTGTAAATAAGACGTAAGATTTTCGTGGGTTGGGATATGAAAGATGTGCTACTTGTGTCAAGCTCTCCTTCAGGTATTCAAAAGCTTTTGATGGGTTTCTTTCCAGTGAATCTATCAATGGCTGTGCTATTTCGCTAAAATTGGGTATAAATCTACGATAGTAAGAAATCATGAAACTTCTAACCTCGGTCACAGTTTTTGGAGGTACTGATTTTATTATGACCTCAACCTTTGTGGGTTCAGGTTTGATACCATCTTGACTTATGACAAAGCCAAGATAAGCTGTTTCACACTCAAGGAAGGTACACCTTTTAGCCTTTAGTATTAACCTTTATTGTCTCAGTCAGTTAAATACAATATGTGACTTTTCGTCTTTACTAAAAATCAAAATATCGTCCAAATATGCAAGTAAAAAGTACTCTAGTTCTTGCAGGACTATGATCATCAGCTGTTGAAACTCAGAGGGCACGTTGACAAGTCAGAAAGCCATGACATTGAACTCATATAACCCTCTCTGACACGTGAATGCAGTCTTAGGTCTATCAGCTGTGCTCATCTTGACTTGCCAATAACCTGACATGTCAAGTGTCGTAAAGTAGTTACAACCATTAAGTAGGGTAAACATATCGTCAATCAGAGGGAGTGGCCAACATGTGTTCCTTGTAACTTAATTAAGCCAGCAGAAATCCGTGCAGAAGCACTTAGAGTCATCTTTCTTGTTCACTAAGAGGCAAAGGAAGCTCCAAGCATTGTGTGAGCGTCGGATTATACCAGTATCAGGCATCTCATAGATTGCATCATCCATATTTGTTCGTTTTGTGAGTGGTACCCTATATGATCTGCTTTTAACTGGCTTGGTGTCACCTGTATCGATCCTCATGGTGACTGTGTCTGTTTGGGTTAATTCCTTGTCGCTTTGAGCAAATAAATCTCTATTCTCATTAATTAATTTTAGAGTTATGTCCCTTTTATCAGCTGGTACCTTGATATCTTGTTCATCAAGTTTTTTTTTTCTCTTGGTTTGGCCCATCTGAATTTAATTTTCTGAAAACTTTTTTCCATTTCTGCTAAGTTTTTATCATGTACTACAGATTCTACCTTCCCCACAATACAGCCCATCTTCAAAGTATAGTGTTTGTTGGTGTTATTCACTAACATCACAGGAATATGTCCTTCATTGTTACTCACCACACTTTTACTAACAAGTAAACCTGGATGTTCATCTATGTAACCTTGCTTTAAACCATGATGTTCTAAATAATCTGAGGCAAAAGTTGAGCGGGCCCATATGGCCTTTGCTGTACAGACACAAGTGGTCTGAGGTTTAAGTTCAATCTGATTTACAAATCGAGTCAAACAACTAACATGTAAGTCTTTCACTATAGGTATAAGCTGCCTCTGTAATTTTAATTTTCTAAGTTCAAAGTAAATGTTCACTCCATTATCATTGATCCAATCTAAACCAAGTAATACACTTCAATTAAGTTCATCTAAGACCAAGAATTAATGCACATGAGACATTCCATTGATCAAAAAATAAAGTTTCACTAGACTCCTGGGTCAAACATCATTTCCAGTCACTCCTCAATTCGAGGTAAAGTATTTCTATCTTCCAATAACCTTGGTCTGTGCCTCAATTTTTTTCCAAAATGTTGTGCTAATGCAATAAGTTTGAGCTCCTGAATGGAATAAAGCTCCCACTCATTGCTTCCCTATGTTAATCATGACACTGTCGAAAGATGCTGGTCCATAATTAACATTGACTGTTTGTGAAGACTGTTTGGGTGTTTAGTTCTACTTCCTCTTACAGTAAGAAGTTGTTTTGATTGACTTCCTGTTCCATTTTTAGTAATTTCTGATTTTTGTTGAAGTTTTGATTTCACTTCCTGGTTACCATTAAATTTCCCATCTACTTTCGGTGTTTTTCCAGTTTTGGTATCCATTAGGTCTGAATGCTTACTTCCTGTTTCTCTTTCTGGTTTCCAGGAGTATTCCCCTGAGATTTTATCTCTGTTACTGGTTTCTGACTCTCTAAAAGTTTCAGCTTTTGATTTCCCCTGTCCAGTTGATGATTTCTGAGATACCTTTTATAATAATAATTATTTTTCTTCATATTCGCAAGTTCTATTGGACTGAAATGTTTTTCCGGTAAAATTCGGGTACAATCTTTTATAAAATGTGTGCCCTGCCCCCATTGTGGGCACCTGCTGTCACACATTTTAATCCCTTTACAATACTGTGTATAGTGGTTCCCACTTCCACATTTTCCACACTCATGATCGGTACTTTGGGGGTTCATTTCTATTGGATCTATCTTTACAGTTGGGGTGGGGTCCCTCCTTGTTCTAACAATTGGCTCAGTAATTGGTTCTAGAACAGGTTTAGTTGTTTTTGTTCTGCTAGGTTCTGGGTTAACCTTTACACCAGAGCATCAAATTATCTTTGTTTTACTACTAGGCCTTGTTTCCTTCCTTACTATCTTAGCTTGTTGTCTATTGGTTAAAGGAATAGTTCTTAGTTTCACCTTAAGTGTTAATATTATGTCCCGTGGTATTACACCTTTTGCAGTATACCAATTGTCCTTGTTTTACAGTAGGGGTTACTAGTTGTTGAACATTAAGTCCCTGTTTTATAGGCTGTCTGCTGCTAGGTTCTGGTTTTTTAGCATGCCTCCATCCATTAATTTCACTATTTTGTCTATTAGTATACATCAATTTTTCAGATCTTACAGTTGGTGAACTTTTGGTATGAGGTTTTAAACTTGTGGCATGTGAAAGTGAACTTTTCGCATACACTGATGAATGCACTTGTCCCATTTTTCTACTATTTCTTCTCTATTCTCTGTTATGTAACTCATTATATGTATTATTTTGTGTTAATTGTGTTCTATTCCAATTCTGATTACTATGAACATTATTTTCTGATTGTTTCACAGAACTGGGTTTACTGGATTTATCTTAATACGGATCGTAAATTTGATTTATTTGCTTTATTGATGTTTAAGGTCACATATTTATGCACAATGGCTAATCATGCCTGTGACATTTTTACGGGTGGAGGAAGCCGGAGTACCCGGAGAGAACCACCGAGCAACGACGAGCAGCTGCCAGCTCCCCAGCATCGTAACTCCGCACAGCAGCACAGGCAGGGTTAGATTGGTTGAAGACATGCGTACCATCGACGTGCAGTATGCCTTAGTACACGGCGTCATCGTGCCCCCGCGCGGGCAATGGAGACGAAGTGTCTTGCCCAAGGACACAACGCAGTTGCCGCAGATTTGATTCGAACCGAGGACCTCTCGGCTTGCAGCCTGCACCTCTACCTACTGAGCCACCGCGCTCCCCGGATCTTAAATAACAATGGGGTAATTATTTGAATACTGCCTTTTGCAACTGTGAACAGAATAATTAGAATCCGGTCTTATTATCTCCTTACACTTTTGACATTGTGTTAGGGTGACTGTATTGATTGAGACTCGACCCTTTACCTTACAAGGATCGAGTTTTAATTGTTTAAATTAACCCTGCAAGAGGTGGCGTAGTGCCCTACCTGACCACAGCGAAAACAAGCTCCTGGACTGAATCTAGTCTGTCCCGCACTGTCGGTACTTGTTTGTTGTTGTTGGGGTGGAGCCTGCACCTCTAATGTTCTCACTTGTCTCGCGATTTTCACCCTACAGTCGCGCTTGTAGTGTCCTGGTCTCCCACAGAGATGGCAAATGGGTCTGGTGTATCTGGTGCATTGATTAACTCTCTGCTGAACGAATTTTTTGTTTTGATACTGTTGATTTTGATATCTCGGCTGACTTTGCCTATATTGTTGACCCTGCCTATACGGCTTTTGAATTTGAAAATTTTGTCTCCCAGTTGTCGCTAAATGTACGCGATTTTTCCGTTGCGTCTCGTTGACCTCCATGGAGACACCTACATTCCCAAGACTATCACCTCTTTTCGGATATTCATAGTTTTGCAGTCCCCCTGCCTTTCCTCGGGCTTTATCATTATGTTTTACTCCTGCTTTGAATATTGCCATCGACATGGCTTTGTCGTGTGGCGCGGGATCCTTTCTAATTATTTTTAACTGCATGTCGGGTTGACACAGCCCATCAGTGAAATAATCTGCTAGCCTTTTCTGTTTCGGATTCCCCATCAATTTGTTTTCCATACAGGTCTTTGGCGAGATCGAGCAATCGTTCGCCATAAGACACTATGGTCTCATTTTTCTCTTGTTTCATATGGCGCAAATAACTTCTCGCCATACTTTTGTCAATGATTTCGGAATATCTCCCCTTGAGTTCCTTCTGGAGCTCTTCCCACGGTATCTCGGGATTTCGTTCAATTTGCCCAAACTAAAATCACTGACAACAGCAGCAATGAATTTTTTCTGCCATGGAGGAATGTTATTAGTTGTCCAAAATAGGTTTAAGCTTTTAATCCACGTACGATAATTCTTTGGGTTACCGTCAAATCTGCGAATATGGTTTCCATCGCGTGAGCTGTTGTAGCAGCATTTCCGCTACTGGCCATAATGGTTTTGTGCGCACTAGTGATAGCCTGGGCGGCTGTGTCACTGTTCTCTTGGCTTAAATCGAGCTCAGTAATCTCGCGCCCACTCTCCTCCCGCGTGTTCATGTTCGCAAGCTGAATTTGTAATTCAACTATCTGGTGATTCAGGACTTAATAATAATAATAATAATAATTGCTTTTCTAGAGCGTAAAACCACAATTAGTGCTCTAAAACGCTTGACAGAAATAAATACACTTTTTCTGAAATGTAGAGTCACATCTGTTTTGGTTGCCTCTTAGAGAGGTTTAAGAGAATGCTTCAGTAAATAGGAAAGTTTTAAGATTTCTTTTGAAGACATCGAGAGTTTCTGAAGTTCTGACACTAATTGGCAGGGAATTCCACAATCTGGGACCCACGGTGGAGAACACACGGTCATGAGCCTGATTACTTTTGCCTGGTTCGCGTTTTGCTCGTGTAAATCACGTTCATGATTTTTTGCAATTGTTCTTGCAAGGAAGCCCTTTCAGCGTCCAACATCTCTGGTGACGTGAGGTCACATCGTACAGCTGATGCTGCATTTCCTGAAGTTGCTGGCTTGCAATAGCCTCCGCCCTCTGCCTAATTGCTACTTCATCCATTTTTCTGCTGATAATATATGTAAAATATCAAAAATTGTACACTCACAGTTTTTCTGACTGTTCTAGCTGTTTGTAGAAAGTCTTTCCACCACTTTCCTCCTTCCAGGGATTTGCACTTTTTCACGAGTTTTCGTACTATCGCGCTCTACTTATTAAGACGCGTGTACGTTTTGTTCCACCACTGCGTGTTTTTGTTTTAACACTGTATTTGTCTCCACCACTGCACACAATCTGTTACCTGTACGGTTGTTGGTACTTCTAGCTCTTGGAGGGAGCTCAGTTGAGTTGCTGGTTATTGGTACGTCGTTGCCTACGGGTACTGGTTATGGTCACTGATTTTTTGCAAAATCTGCAGACACGGCACCAATATAAATATACGTCTGTTGCGAAATTAAGTAAAACATCTATCGATCAGTGACCGTAAATTTTGACTTCAAGCGTTGTGTTTACTGGCATTTCTGTGAGGTCCCACCAGCCCGTGGCGTTTAGTGTTTCCTTTACCAGACGATATCAGACACACGCTCCAGATTCTGGGTTCAGTAACTTCACGAACTTGACTTGTACATCAGAACGGAGACCAGTTTCAAATTATCTACTAGTTTAATTAAACTAAGCAATCAATTATTCTTTAGTAATTCCCGACTAAACTGTCGTTGTCTCTGGCATAAAATGTACATGGAAACAAACAAAGTTCATACCTTCAAAACGTAGTGCCGGCATCCAGGGTTTCTTCTTGTAGAGTTCGGTCTGTATTCTTCAGGAGCCCAGAGATAACTCGTCTAAGCAGTCAGATATTAGTGCTTATATACACCAAATTTCTGATGCAATACTTGAGGTACGTGAGGACCGTCAGCAGTTTCTTCCTGACCTCAGAGAAACTAAGGGAAAGTTCCCTGACGTGGAGGTCGCCATTTTGTAGACTCTAATACTGACATGCAGACTGTCGGTCAGTCTGCATGCAGTCCATGGACTTTCGGCTCTCAAATAGTATTCCACCGGGCGTCAGTCAACCGGCGGGATGTCCTGGTGACTGGTGCTAAAATGCAAAGCAGCATCCCCAGTTCAATGGGGAGTTTTACCAGGTACATGTTATGATTTGTTATACAGTTCGAACACCAACATCCCAGTAACACTGCCAAATGTTATTGTTCCATCTATCAGCAAATCATAAAATGTTACTATTTGTTGACAATATTGGTTTACACAGGTATGCCTGATATTGCCAACAGAACATCTGGCGTGCACCCACAGAGTACGCCTGTACTCTGGTCGCCAGTTTAATACAATTCCATGTAATTTGTAATTTATGTGTCATGTTCCAATATGTTAAAACATTATGAAAATGAGTTAAATAAACTTGAGTCCACTAAGATACCAAACAAAACCCCAAGAGCTCGAGCTCTTACCCGAACTTGCGAGCTTAATTAACCCCTGGGGGCTCACCTCGCAACACATATACTGAGTTGAAAATGGTGAATGCTATTTCAGTTAGGACAAAAAAGATTAAATGCACTTCTTGAACAAACAGGGCTACTTTGATAAAAATGATAAATTACATTTGAGTGACCATATTTTGGAATGGCGCCATCTTTGATGTATTTTTTCCCATTTATTTCTCTGACGGGTCAAAATGTTTTGAGCAGAGGACACCAACAGGATTTGTCTGCCATTCTTCACATCAGTCAGCTAGCATTATCTCGTTCACACAGTCGACCATCAGGGTAACTCTCTGTTTGCGACTAAAAGTAAGGAGCGCAAAATTACGGAGCACATATAGATACATATTTTAAAGGTAATTATAAGAGGTTAGATTCACATTTAAGATCATTTAGTATTTGAATTTTTATAATAGCAGTTTTTAACTATCAACAATGATAAATTCTGACAAATCAAAATGATAAAACCACAATAAACATATGTGAAAACAATTCAATTCTGGGAACAGGACAAAATAAAGTTATTATCTCTACTTGAATTCAGTGTCTTACGATTGAGCCACCGTCTCATTTCGGCTATTTATCAGGGTTGTAACCACCGATATGGACAAACCAACAAACTGCACGAGACAAGATGAGCACTTGAATGTAAGCAGTGCTAATTTACAAGTATCTGAGCTACCAGGTTTCCCTGACGCATATCTCAATAAATTCGGGGATGTGTCCACGCCGGGCGGCACTGGATGTTTTGTTTTGTTTTGTATCCTAGTCTTAGAGAGTCAATCCCATATTTTAATATCGTTTGTGCTGGTATGTATTAACTCACTAAATGTGGTGTTCTTACCATAAGACAATGATTCACGTCAGCTCACAGGCCTGGAAATAACTCACAAATTATTGTTTTGGCTATGATAAAAGAACCCAGCACAAATCAAGTTCCTAATCCTGCATCCTTTGCCAGTCACATGTATGACAATCTTTTCAAACCAAACTCACCTAAAAGTTGGGCACTGCATCAACATATGACCAGAGTGACACAGAGTGACATGCTGTTTACAGTACAACTGTCGTTGACAGATCATAATCTATGCATGTGCGGCATTGTCCACACATGCCTTTACTGCTTGTAGGTAATGGAATTGGTCATTAGCAAAATTGTAATTAATAAAGCAATGCACCCAGTGTTTCATTCGTTAAATATTTGATGATTATTCCTATAGTTAGTGTTTGGAATCAATATTATTTCACCTGTGAAAATATTGCTCAACAATCGAAATAGACCAGTCGGTCGTACTAAAATAACAGAACTTCTGTCAAAATAACTAGCAAGAACTAACGTGATATCTTGCAATGTGACGTGGGATCTTGCAATGGTGACGTGGGATTTTGCCAAGGTGACGTGGCATCTTGCAATGGTAACGTGAGATCTTGCCAAGGTGACGTGGGATCTTGCAGTGGTAACGTGGAATCTTGCCAAGGTGACGTGGGATCTTGCAATGGTAAGGTGGGAACTTGCCAAGGAAAGATCACATGTTAGTTGTTGCTATTTATTTTGACGGAAATTTTGTTATTTAAAGAATTTTCACTAAATCACCCGCAGAATGGAGATTCCACCCAAGCAATAATTGCAAATTTGTTGAAAGGCATAACAAGCACAAGCAAAGTTTCAGCCAATGAACCTCCGGGTCAAACCCGGAGGTCCATTGGCTGAAACATTGCTTGTATTTTTTGTCGATATGTACAAAATTTGAAAGTTATAGTTTGGGTGATAGCTCCACTCCGCGGGTGATTTAGTTACAATCCACTCTCCACGTTATGTAACTTGCATAGTAAAAACAGAGAAAGAGTATCAGCATTAAAACACTTTTTCATATAGATTACCACCATCTTATATTGCGTAACCTGGTACGGATATGTTACAAATGTTTGGTCTCCTTATTCTGATGTAGTTTATTTGGTATAAGCACAAAGATGCGTGGAGAAAGTTTACTTACAGCAGTTCTTACAACTGTTGACAAATCTAGCAATAATCAGTAAAAGTTTGCTGTCATTAAATATTCAGTTCGGCATAAAGTTAAAACAAAACAACTGTCTTCGGTTCTGTATAACACCTACAACCCTTGAAGTCGACACAAAATGGGCAATGTCAAATTGAAACGGCACCATACATCTACTATCATGAGACTTACTTTAGAATAAGTTGATTAGTGAAAATTCGACGAAATGCTAAGCTATAAATAGAATCGAATCTGATGGCAGATTCGAAACTCAACTTCAAAGGTGCGAAGGTGTAAAGTCCCCTCGTTGGTAAGAATTAGCCTCACTCAGCTTTGACGAGGACCCCCCCCCCCCCCCCCTTTCAGTGTATGATTTCTTGACTACAGTCTAGCCTCTTTACAACAGCTATATACCGCTCTCTTCCTCCAAGGCATAAAAAAACATTCTGATGGAGGGTGAATCTGGGTGACTAAATACGTTTCATGAGTAGTATATATTTAGGCGGCAGGCCTCACCCTCCCCCATATTGAGGAACTCTATTTATTATTGTAAGTTTTTTTTTTTTGTGCCACAACATAGCCTCTGTAAGAGGGCTATATACTGTCCCTCCTCTAACCCAGGGCTTGTGTCCTAGGTTGGGCGAGGTATAGCATATAGCTGTTTTACAGACTAATATATACCTACTATCCCAATTGGGGAGATGAGTCCTCTCTCTCAGGAAAATGCTAGTGCCACCTGTGCTAACCTGTGCATGGTCAGAATGGGGTGTAGCACATCCACAGATCTCCAAATGACCCCCTCTCACAACCCATCACTCCAACCCCAAGTCAATTGTAATAGCTGCTCAATGTAGAGAGTTTTGTTAATTATTTAACCAAACAAGAGGCCCCAAGGGGCCTCACTCGTTCACCTTATAAAGTGGTTCAATGGAGATCACATTCGGTTAGTCATGTTTCATCAACACTGCAGAGGAATGAAGTAATGAAATCATTCATAACTGTAGTGTCCATATCAGAGGATTATCATAGGTCTTCCTGACAGCTTCCAATTCTATCAGCTGTAGCCAGCACTGCCAAATGTCCAAGGGTTATTATGTCACTGCAGTTTGAAGTGCAAAATTACTGTTCACCTGGTTTAAGCTTTGGCAACCTGTCAATCGTTGCCCTGTACTTGATCCGGATAATCAGTTAGGTAGCATCGATAGATGCATCGTCCCCTGAGTCCCGATGTGTACCAGCAGACGCATATAACACATTGAAACTTAGGGGACGACATCTGTTTATCGCAACTATGCTGATATATGAACTATTGTATTACGCACAGCCAAGTTCTTGCTCCTATGGGTAATATACTGACGAATAGAGACGAATCCATGGAAACAATAACGAGGCCGTGTTACAGCAATTCAAATACAAATTTGATGCAAGCAAAGACTAAGCTGGGCATGGGTTAGCATGATGCAAAAGAGTATGGCATCCATGATCACTATTTGTCACTTGTGGCAGAGATATGAATTATCGTCATTTATTACTTTCCAAGGTGTGATTTACGGTTATTTCTGGGTTTGATTATAAACGATAACTTCACAAGTGAATTATGCAATCAACAATTGTGTCATGTATCCGTGCGCGCAAACGAATACGCTTTGTCGTGGATGTAATGGGGACTTCATTGTTTTTTTTGTTGTTTTTTTTTGTTTTTTTTTTTAACCATTTGCCTAATATGAAAAGCTGACGACACTTCCAAAAAACAATTCTTGAATAGCAATTTTTTTATTTTTTGTCTCAAAAACATACGTTATGACCAGTCATTGGAACGAGCTTGACGAGCTCGTTGCAATGAGGGTCATAACCTATGTTTTGAGACAAAAAATGAAAAATAATGAACATTAATTCGCGATTATTTTTAGAATAGCGCTGGCTGTTGAATTAGGTAAACGGTTAAATGAAATAATTATAGTTAACAATGAAAAGTAATAAACAGACTAATCGCTTGACTGGACTGGTTACGCGACATAATTCATTCGAGGCGGGGGACTATATTGTAAAACACTGTGCGAATTCGCAAAATCGTGTTTGTGCAACGTCCCTAACCTCCCATGAATTATTTCACGTAGCCAGTCCAGTCAAGTGATTACTCTCTATTTCTTGCTTTTGTACCTATGCTATATCTTAATGAGCAACACTTTAAAATAAGTGCACCACCAGACGTGGACTACGTCCCCCGACAGCAAGTTCTAACACTGGACATATTTCCAGACAACAAATTTTCAGAGTAGAAAAAAAATAGAAAATGGGTCATAACTCTGCCCAAATTGCTCGGACTGAACCCCAGTTTAAACTTGACCTGCATATTCATTGGATAAACCTGTGTACAGATGTTCGTGTTGATTCAATAACTGAAGTTATCATCAGGACACCCAGTTTTCAAAATAAAAAAATAAAAATGAAAAGGGCCATAACTCAGCCAGAAATGGTCAGACCAAAACCATTTCAAACTCGACCTACACATTCTTAAGACAAACCTATGTACACAGTTTGGTATTGACTCAATAACTCAAACTGAAGTTATCATCAGGACACCAAAGTTGGGTCATAACTCTGTCGAAATTGGCCGGACTGAACCCCAATTCAAACTTGAACTGCGTATTTATAACATAAACCTTTGTACACATTTTCGTGCTGATTCAATAACTCAAAATGAGGTTATTACCACCACACTCAATTTTCAAAGTAAACAAATTGGAAAAGGGCCACATCTCCGGACCAAACCTCAAATTCAAACTTGTCCTGCCCATTCTTGAGACAAGCCCAGGGTTGGCTGATTTAAAGCAACTGATTTAAATCAATGATTTAAAACATTTTTTTCAGAATCATTGATTTAAATCAAAAATTTACAAACGTCAGGAATATTTTCAAATAACATGTGGTATAGTTAACTGTGGCTATTGCTATATCCAAAATGAATGAAAGAGGGTTTAACCGACAGACAGATATGATTGAAATGACTGCAAACTTGTAGTGCAGTCATCATTCACCACCAGGGCCGAGGATATAATAATAGTCAGTTTCCCCTGAACCTGTTACAAATCCTCCATATGACTTGAAAGACCTGTACCAAACTGAACACCCAACCCACACACCCATACCCACTGTTCACCATGTAGTAGCAATCCATATTTCAATATGCTGAAAAAAGTGGCTGTATTGTGTGAATCATTTAATTGTTATTCTTTAATTAATAAATGATGCTTGTGGCTTGGAATGAAAAATACCGAATTGAAATATATATATGTTGAACCAGTGTGAATGTGTTGTTCTTTATTGAATATTAAATCTTCTCAGGCTGAAATTCCTGCGGTCGTATCTTGCTGAGATCGAATCTTCCCGTTCCCAGGATAGTCGCCCCAGGGTCCGGAACTTTGGGAGACCCTGGCTTGGCACATGACATGAGTTTAGGAATTTGGACTCTTGGGCCACGCCAGAGTCAGCCCCAAATTTCTGGTCCCTGGGGTTGCCACTGGAAGGCCTTGCCCTGGACCCTGGACTTTTGTATCAGACCTGAGCACCCTGCCCTGAGCAACTGCTATCTCAAAATGGAAGGGGAGGGGATAGTTAGATAGATAATACTGAAATAACTGCAAATTAGTATTATGCATATATTAGTCATCAGGGACAGGTCAGGTATAGGGTGAGGGGTGGTGCTAGAAAGGATATGAAGTCAGGGATGCAGTCTCAGCTTCACCACCAACCCACATCAGGAGAGGGTTAGCCCTCATCAGGGAAACTGCGTCATTCACTGTGTTCTATTTGGAGAATACCCTAACCCCTACCTCGAGGAACAAAAGCTCCCTTTTCAAGGAAATTCTGACATCATCACTGAATAGGGCGTGGCAGGATAGTGAGCCCAAAACCCTGGACTCTTGGATCAGGCCTATCCTCCTCCCCCAAGATATTACCGACATGATTGCAAACTCGTGTTACACATATATTAGCCATCATTCTGAGCCAGGGATAGTGTCAGGGGTTGTTCAAGGAGCCCCCCCCCCCCCCCCACACACACACACAAGGGGGAGATACTGCCTTTGTTATTGTGTGCTTGTTGGGAAATCTACTAGCTCCTGCGTCTGGGAGCACAATCCCCCACGACGAGAAAATTGTGATTTCACTATTGAATAGGGTTGGGGCTATATTGTGACTCCAGGTCCTGGAACTTTGGGAGGCCCAAAACCACGGACTTTTGGGTTAGATCCGATTTTGCACCCCCCCCCCCTCCCCACCTTAAATAACAGTTGCGAGTCACTGAGTGGAAAGAAGAATAAGTTGAAGAAGAGGGTCGTCCATTGAATGATGATGTTATCACGTCATGAATTATGCAGTCAAAAGGTATTACCCCACTTGTGAACTTGCAAAGTTGAAACTTGTTGCACAAGATGTCATTTTGACAGGGCAAAAATAAAGTAAATTTACATCCCAAAATCCGTCAGAAGGCTCCATTTAATATAAAATCTTCTTTGGGGAAACCAAAAGTGAAAACCCCATTCCAGCATCTTGAAGGTGACCCTAATTTCCCTTTTCAGTGGGTATTTATGATGGTTTATTTGCTCAATTTGGTGTTTTACTGTGCAAAACACTGGTTATATGCACTTTTGTTTCAATTCTAACTTGGGGAGAAATTATCACTGCTGTTAAAGGTGGGATACAATCAGACCCGCAGATAGCGTGGACGATCCTGGATGGGGAATATGTGGAAAGGGCGTTACAGGCCTTGCAATCACTGGAGATGCAAATATATTAGGGGAGGGGTGGAACATTAGTCCTAGGATAAGCATTCTCCTGAATTTTCTTGAAAATATCTACTACCGGTACCTATATTTCTGCGTGAATAGTGCATTGTTTTTTTCTCCAAAGATAATCATGACCACCACATGATTCAGGAAAGACCGGTGGAAAACCAACAAACTGGAACAGGTGTTTTTTTTTTCTTATATGAATGGAAGCTCGTCAGTAAATCTTACCACCTCCACACGTGTATGAGGCTCTATCGAAAGCCTTCCGACTTTCAGCTCAGGATGTATCCATAGATCAACCTACGTTTTTACATGTTAAAGCACCAACAATCCCTGGCACAAAATCCCGAGACAGTTGCCCTATTATTTAAGCCAGAATATCAAAGTTATTTGTTTTTTTTTTTGTTTGTTTTTTTTTTTTGGGGGGGGGGGGGGCGGGGTGGGGGGGGGGGGGTGAATAGCGAGACACCCTCAACACATGATGTATCCCTGTTGATTTATTATTATTTATTTATTGGTGTTTAAGGTCACATGATTATGCACAATGGTTAATCGTGACCGTGACAGTTTTACGGGTGGAGGAAGCCTGAGTACCCGGGAGAACCACGGGGCATCTACGAGCGACTGTCAGCTCATCAACATTCTAACCCTGTTCAAGCTCCGCTCAAGCCGGGTTACAGCGGTATCCCTGTTGATGCAACCCTGCATAGGAAATGGTGTTACACTAGAGCGTATGACTAGAAGATGCAAGCAGACACTATATTCCCTCTCTCTCTCTGAAATCCCCTGGATATTTTGAAAAGAATGGACATATTTCAGTTGTTTTTTAACTGAAATGCACTTTTGTGTTACTCACTTTCGATTTTTAATGGAGAAACCCCACAAATGAGCTAGACGACTCAAAATGTCCACATAATGGCTCAAAAGCATAAAATAGCCAATTTTAAAACATATTGACAACTATTGTTCGATAAAATAACAAAAAGCTAGGCGATAACTTTGGGAAACTCATCGTCCACATATCCAAGAACAAGGCCTGACGCTGAAAACACTTTAGGATGCAGCGGAAGGACTGCATTTGGGAAAAAGGACAACACTTGTCTGCATTTTTAATTGAAGATGGATTGCATGTTCAACGGACATGTTCAAATCATTCGATACCACAAATTTCCATCGAAAAACAAAATCGTAATTCTAAGAAATTTCAACTGGTGTCTTGATACCTTGCATAGAAAGTGGCAAAGGTGCAGTCTAGATATAATAATAGAATGCTGTATTAAGGTGATCTTTTTCATTATTTGATTTTAGACGGCGTTGTTTTACAATGCTCTTTCCGTTCGATGACGTTGATTGGAAATCGAAAGAAATTTTCAATGTAAACAAAGCCGCCAGTTTTGGAATTTACCCCCACGCAGCTCTGTAGCTGCGATTTGAAGGATTTGATGCCCTAGCGTTGTTCATTGATATGCAACGTGCATTTGGCCAGAAGCTGCTCTCAGTAAATATTATTGTATTATCAGTTATGGTACGAATGCTCTCGGGATCCAAATAAATATGTTTATTAAAATTTTGTAAAACTTCATACCCCCACATTGTTTATTTGGACTCGTACTTATCTACTTTGATGGTCAGAACCTGGTGACATAAAAAGTTCAGGCAAATAACTCCGCAGCATAGGCGAAAATATTGCTTTTCATGTTGACCCAATTTACAGTAAACCCCCCCCCCCCCCCTACTTTCTACATAAATAAATGATAATACAGCTTGTCCCTACTTTTGTCAATTTCAGAAATGTTTTCACCCCCTGCTATTATTCCGCCTCTAGTTTTTGTTTAATATCTAAAATGTTCCACCCTCGTACTATTATTCCGTCCCCTTCTTTTATTTGGATTCCAAGAGTACGGTAGCAGACTTCCAGGAACCAGTGGTGCCCACTGTCAACTCTGTGAGTTGCTTACATGTGTTTCATGTTCTATACATCACAACCGTCATTTTGCTGTATAATTTGTGTAAATTTAATTTGAATTTAAGGAATATCAGAGGTGGGAATTTCAAAATAAGCAACATTTTCTTACTTATTTGGCACCTAAATTTGAATTTAAGGAATATCAGAGGTGAGGATTTAAAAATAAAACAAATTTATTTGAACGGACAAATATACTACTTAACATTCAGCTATAAGCTCATATGCCCAAAATACATCCTATAAAATTCGGCGTGAAGGCCAGTTTTCTTGATTGTCCGTCCATAAATTCTACTTGTTGTCGGTAACCCTTTTGAAGAGTGTGGGAACAGGGCAGTGGAACCAATATGAATTTCCCACTAAAATTTTTCGTCAACCATTTGTGTAACGAGTTGACTGAGTCAGCCCATGTGATATACAAAAATCACCATTCAAACCTTATTGTTTTTGCCTCTTCCTTGCAAGACAGAGCTTGTGGTCCTGATCGAAACGAGCTCATTGAGCTTGTTCCGATGGGGACAGTGGGCTGTGTTTTGTGGAAGGGTGACAAAAAGTGTCTGTGTTTTGGAAGATCAATTGGTACTGTCCAATGTATCTAAATTGCTCTAGGTGAAGGGTTGAAATACTTCAGCTCTCTGAATTACAAGCCGATACCACCTCACAACCTATCCAGTATGACATGTGTATAATATATCTTGTTGTGTTACAAACTGTATATACTTGTAATCTTATAATTCCTGTTTTTCCTTTCACCCTCTTAAGACACTACAACACACTCTTACTGCTACACAAACATTCTATACCAAAACACTAACCGCACTCCATGGTGCACTTACACCCTCTCTCCACCTGTCACTTAGCCCCTAAACATGGGTAATGACATAGAGCAGCACAGGGCGGCAATCGGACTTCATTATAATTTTCTCATGTGTAGGTACTGTGTGACCAGACAACCGATCGGAACTCAGCACTCTGTGAAGATCCGCAGCGTTAAACTCCGTCTCTCATTGGCTCTGTGTGTCATCCTTGGTATCATTCTCCTATATGGGGATATTGAAGTTAACCCTGGGCCATCCAGAACTGAATCAGTAGATATAACCAGTATTTCTATACTCAATTATAATATCAGAAACATCAGAAATAAGCTCGATCATATTACAGATGATATAGACGATTTTGCTATAATCTGCTTCACCGAAACGCACCTCGATCTCAGTTATAATTCCGACAATGTGCTAATCCCGGGTTACCTCCCACCAGTAAGAAAGGACAGGAACCAACACGGTGGCGGTCTCGCGGCTTATTTCTGAAATGAAATATATGCCAAACGTTTACCGAAACTAGAATTTGACCAGTCGGTCTTATGGTTTGAGATTACCTCAAAACGCAAGTTCTTGCTATGTTTACCATACCGATCGGTTCAATTCTCTAGTAACGGATACTGGGAGAAGCTGGAAGGCGCCATTGTAGACTCACTTAGTATAAACCCGTCCCTGATAATCACCGGAAATTTGAATAGCGACCTTCTTAACCCTTCTGGTCGTTTAAATGAAATTATAAATTATTACAACTTTCATAACGCCATCAAAGAACCGACTCGTGTAACACCAACCTCAAGTACTTTATTGGATCCTATAATAGTAAGTGGTGGTGTTGTGGTTTTGAACTTAGAAGTCCACGAACTTGGTGTCTCCGACCATAAAGCTGTATCAGCAGCTATAGAGACAGGCATAACACAGAACGAAACGAAAATTCGACAGATTTGGAATTACAACAGGACTGATTTCCCCAAAATGAACACTCTGATATCCGAAACAGATTGGTGTTTTATTTCCGACACCGCTACACTTGATGCGTCATACCACAAATTTGCAACAATGTTTGATATTGCCACAGAATGTATTCCATCTCACAGGGTAGTCATCCGTCCTAATGATAAACCCTGGTTTGACTCGGGTCTTCGACGTGAAATTCGTCAGAGAGATCGTCTTCGTAAACGAGCTTTGAAAAACCCAAACCCATTAATAATTGAAAAATATAAACATGCCCGTAACAAAGTAAATAATATGAAAAAGAAGGCTAAATCTACTTATTATTCAAATCTAGATACTTCACTTGCAGTGAGTAGAAACTCTAAAGTCTGTTGGCACACTGTCAAGCAGTTACTGAATCATTTTGTGAGTAAGCCTTCCAAATTTTGTGAGTAGGCCTTCCGTCCCCTTTCTAAACCACAAAGATGATGCAGGCAGCACAGTTATGATAACAGATAACAAGGACAGAGCCAATCTGCTCAATAAAACATTTCTATCAAATAGTAAAATAAATGATGATGGACATAGCTTTCCTGATTTCAGTCCAAAATGTTCTGAGAGCCTGTCTGAAATTGACTTTTTCGAAGACGAAGTGATCCGGATTCTTAGCAATCTAGATACCGAAAAAGCAACTGGACACGGCGGTATTAGCAACCGTATGCTAAAAGAAACCAAAACCACAATGTGCAAGCCATTGGTTCAGTTATTTGGACTCTCGTTCTCCTTACGTGTCTTCCCATCAGAATGGAAGCTGGCAACAGTCGTGCCGATTTTTAAAAAGGGAGACGCCCATGATTCTAATAACTACAGACCAGTCTCTTTTCTTAGCTGTGTCAATAAAGTTATGCAGAGGATTGTTTTTAACCAAATGTACGAACATTGTTGCGCTATAATTTATTTTTTTTCAATATCAGTCCGGTTTCCTGCCCCAGCATAGCACCGTTTACCAACTCATCAAAATATATCATACTCTCTGCTTGGCCTTTGATAGGAACCAGTTTTCTCCTGGAGCATTCTGTGATATATCAAAAGCATTTGATAGAGTGTGGCACAAATGACTTATTTATAAACTGTGACAAAACGGTATATCTGGATCACTCATCGAGTGGACCTGCAACTATTTGTCTGATCGTAAACAAAGGGTAACTTGTAACTCAATTTCCTCCGAGTACTTATCTATTAATTGTGGTGTTCCACAGTGTTCTGTCTTGGGTCCGTTCCTCTTTTTGATATACATCAATGACATTTCTGAAAATCTGGATTCACCGGACGTGTGTCGATTATTTGCGGATGATACAAGCTTAACATAAAGTGTGCACTAACCGGATGGCATTGCTACAAAGTCCAATGAAAACCTCAAAGCCATTTCCGAATGGGCAAATACTTGGTTAGTTACGTTTAACCATTCAGCAACCGAAATTGTTCCATTCTCTAAGAAACAGGTTAACCTAAATAATGTTGTAATGATTGGCGAGACGCCGCTTGAACTCGCAATGTCACACACCCACCTCGGCCTGGCCTTACAGGGGGACCTAAACTGGCATAGCCAAATTAATAGACTATGTAAAAAAGCCAACGCCAGGCTATCCCAGCTAAGAAAATTTAAGTATATCCTTGGTTGAAAAGCCTTGAAATTCTATATAAATCATTTATACTCCCTATTTTAGAACGCGCGGATGTGGTATGGGCTGGTGCACCGGATTACCTACTTTCAAAATTGGATAGAATCCACGCCGATGCAGCTAGAATAATATCAGGTCAAACGAGATATGCCCCAGTATCGTATCTTCTCTACTTGAAGAACCTGGCTGGGAAACCCTTAGACATAGACGCCATCTCCACAAAATTATCACATTTTTTCAAAATTGCAAATAACCAGGCCCCCAGATACCTATCGGACTTATTACCCAGAACGTTTGAGGACATTTCCCTGTATAGCACCCGGTTCCTTTCCAATGTTTAACTACCACTTACACACACGGGAGTATTTAAGCGGTCACCTATTCCCTCTTGCATTTCCGAATGGAATGCACTACCTCTAGAAGTTAGACAGTCTGATTCACTGAATAACTTTGTTAAATATTTCAATACAGGCGTGTGTAGACCACCTACGTACTTTAACAATGGTGATAGGGCGGTTAATATAATACACTACAAGCTGCGATATTTCTGTAGCGACCTAAATTTTGATAAATACTCTAACTATATTCAAAATACACCTAACTGTTCATGTGGTTATGAGACCGAAGACGCGAACCATTACTTCTTCGACTGCAGTAACTACTCAGACGAAAGACTTGTTCTACAGAGAAATATTGTGCATCTGCCAATAAGAACGGCCAATGATCTTCTTTATGGTATTCCAAACTTTCCGGTTTCCGTCAATATTCGCCTTTTTCGCAGTGTACAACATTTCATAAAAACCACGAAGCGGTTTTAAGACCAGACCGCTAGATTAGCACAGGAGTCTAAAAGCATCCTTTTCCTATTTTGCTGATCTTTAAAGTCAGTGGACATCTCTGTTTACCTCACACATGGCTCATTTCTATTCGCTTGTTTGTCCTGTCTGTCCTGGCAATAGTAGTGGTGTGGACTAAGTCGGAGTAGCGGTAATGCCGAAATGTGGCCCATAGGATTGTTGACCCAAGCCAACAGTGTTGTAGTGTGGCATTTCATTTTTCGTCTCCCCCCCCCCCCCCTCCTCACTTGTTTGTTCTGTCTCTTGCAAAGTTGAGTACCCATCAGTTTTTTTCTCTAACTTTGTACATACACAAAATTGTTTCAATATATACATACGTTTTGTTGCGCCATTACATAAAAATTAATGTTACTACTTGTAAACATGTCATAATTTGTAATTGTAAACGTATTTCAAGGAAATGATATAATCTAAGTGCTGGGCACTTGTTATCCAATCCTTTTTGTTGATTATAAACAAATAAAATATGTTTAATCTTACCAAATTCTCTTACTTATATAGCACCTTAAGGTGCTATGTAAATAATATAATTTTGTTTATTTTGAAATTCCCACCTCTCATATTCCTTAATTAAAATTAAATATACACAAATAATTATACATCAAAATGAAGTTTGAGATGTACAGAACACGAAACACGTATGTAATTAGCTCACAGGGTTGACAGCAGGCACCACTGGTTCATGGGAGTCTGCTATCGTATTCGTACCAGAACTGATAATAAAACAATATTTCACAAGAACAACTTTACCCAAATGTGCTTCACATATCCAAGAACAAAGTTAGGGTATCCACATTTTTCAAAACACAGCGACAGAGTTGCATGGAAGTAAATTCCAAATCCTTCACTTCTGTTTACATAAATATTTACACGCGATTTCCGGTCAACGTCATTGGACGGGAAAATGCATCGATACACAACAATGTCTAAAATCAATTACTGAGAAAGATCGTCTTAATACAGTATACTATTATTATATAGAGACTCCGCAGTTACCATATTCTATGCTTGGTATCATGACACCAGTCACTAAGTCTTGTTGAACTTTCTTAGAATTACGATTTTGTTTTACGATGGAAATTCGTGGTATCGAGTGATTTGCGAATGTCCGTAAAACATGGAAACCATCTTTATTAAAAAAATGCACACAGTGTTGTCCTTTTCCAAAATGCAGTTTTATCGCTGCATTCGAAAGTGTTTTAAGTGCGTAGCTTTGTTCATGGATATGTGAAGCATATTTGACCACAAGCTTTGCTCGTGAAATATTATTAAATTATCTATCAGTTCTGGTACGAATACGGTAGCAGACTTCCAGGAACCAGTGATGCCTGTTGTCAACTCTATGTGTTGATTACATATGTGTTTCGTGTTCTCCACACTTCAACCTTCATTTTGATGTATCATTTGTGTATATCTACTTTGAATATAAGGAATATCTGAGGTGGGAATTTCAAAATATACAATAGCGTTGACATTGCTTGCAGTAACTGTTGTCTGTTTACCGAAACCAACTGACCAAATATCGCACACACTTAGTTATGGGGGAGATTACATTATTATAAAGATTATTCAGTTGATTTTGTAATAAATTAAATCGCCTTTTTCAAGGTCAAATACCAATTGATTTGACTTTGTTTGCGATTGTCGGTTTACCAATAACAACTGACGAAACATCGACCACATTCAGTTGTGGAGTAGATTACATTATTATGAAGACTATGCAACTGATTTTATAATAAATTGAAGATTGGGGCTTTTTTTCAAGGTCAGCTACTTCAGTAATCCAAATGTTTTTTTCGTAACGTAAAGCGTTATTCTAGTATTATCACTTCAACTGAGACGCACAAGGATCAATGGAAAATGGCCGTTGATTGTTTAGCAAAAAAAAAAAAATAAATCTATCTGATACAGAATTATGAACAAGTGACACATGTGCAGTGTTAATGTACACGAAAAATGATGATTATTCAATCTTGACAATCCAACTGGCAATAGATTATTTACAAATTGTAACGTAATCGGGCACTACTTGATGTTGCGCACGACTTGCAAAATCTGCAGTAATTGGATATTGTTCTTTAGTTAAGATCTTGCCTATAGCCATAATAGTATCGACATGATTTAGTCAGACATCCTAGTTTATTAATCCAGCCCCTCCCTCCGCCCCCGTGGACTCAACAACAGCCTTCTGGCTCATTAACGGCTCTCTGATTCATATTTGGCCAGTAATAGACCCTCGAGCTGTTATTCAATCTTCTCGGACCATTAAAATCCGCAACGCCTTCCAAACTCACGTTATTGTTAAACTTAAAGTATCAAATTTCATTCGTTGACTTCTTACCATGTGGTGTGGCATAACATAAATACATAGGCCTAAATAAGGGAAGGAGTGTAAGAGAATGTGAGACACCTTCAATAATAATCCGTTCGGGTTATTTTCATATGGATTGGGGTCTTTGGTATCAACTTGTTGGTAATCACATTATTAGTCGATGTGATGAATTGACGGTAACATGGTCTGAGGTTTTCGGCTCGGGGCTTATGTGCAATATATATATATACATCACACAAAAACGTATATGTTCCAATAAGATACTACCCATAGCCCAAAGCCTACATCGTGAAACACGAGAGGCTTATTTACTAAACTTGTGATCGTTGAAAGTTGCCTTGTTCAAGGCAACTTTTAACGATCACATGTTTAGTAAATAAAGCTCGTGTGTACCCCACGACGGCACTGGATAACTAATGAATAAACCAGATAAACTCATTCCATCTCAGTTCAAATCGTAAATCGTTTTGCAATCTAAACAACACTTCATCCGGAACACCGTCTGCTGTACGTGTGAAAAATCCAGACACATGAAGCGGATTGCTAGTCACTCAGTTGATGAAGCTATTACGAAACGGGCGACGTCATTTAAAATATTTCGCCTGGTGACGCCAGACGGTAACATTTGCCACTGGAGACGTAAACTTAAAAGAAACTACGCCAGCTCTCATCCAATCAGAGGGCGAGGAGTTTACTCTTATTGTAACGCACTCTCTTACATATACATGTCTAACTTCGCTTCTTGGACTTATGTCTTCGCACAGTCTATCTCATGCAAATGGGGATCTTTGACTGATCGCAGGTAATCTGACTCCATCATCAAGACATGTTTTCGAAGAAGGCATGCGTTGACGATACACGTTGTTGAAATATTTATCCAGTCGGACTTGCTTGCGCCCTGACAGTTGGGACAAACTGGCGCTGCAACCCCCAACCGGTCATCTTCGCGACGTCTATACATTAACCAAGCCCAGCTGCAGCATTTTTGGAATCCCAAACATATAGTTTGCCAAACTTTTCTATGGGTGTAACATCCATTGCAAAAATCAAGATATTAACAGGTTTTATACCAAAATCTTATCCCGGGCTCTGCTTAAAAAACTTTCAACCCTTTGCCAACTCAAGAACTGGACGATAGTGTAGTTAAATTATATCACGGACAGGATGGATGACCATTTTATGTGTCATGTATAGGGATTATTTACCTTTTCTTTGTGAAAAAAATGTTGATATGACGTGTTTGTCTCAGAAACACGATCTAAAATGACAATATGTTTCCTTAGATGTCAAGGAGGAATATGTGGTTCACGGTTCTCCTTTATCGAATCAGTCTCAAGTGTGCCGGTTTCCATGTAAAGTTTAATTAAAATTCCTAAAGGAAGAGTATATGTCTCGTTCTGTTAAAAAAACCCCGATATTTTGACGATCGGAAACAAAATTATAAGCGGGGTTTGCCGGTAAGACATCAGTTCGGAGACTTCCCTTCTCTAAACAATCATTGAATCTATTGGTACGTTCTAAATGCGCCCAAACTATTTCTAATACTACTATTATGAATTGCATCTAGTACTGTAATAGTTATTTTTTCCCCCGAAGCGTAAAAAACACAACTGCAGTCTTCTTTTGATCTCCAATTAATCTGCACAGAGGCACCTCAATCAATGCTGCCAACTGTCTTCAGAAGGTTAAGTGTCATTTTACATCTTGCACTGAGTTGTTTTATACGAAAAGTGACATTCAGTTTATTGTCCCAAGAACTTCTTTAACAACTTTAACCCTTTGCCTAACGAATCGCCCGCATCCGCCCGCTTAATATGCAAATTCAGCAGTTGAACAAAATTAATTTTTCCAAATATTTCAACAAAACCATATCATGCGACCCCTCATTGGAACGAGCTCATTGAGCTCGTTCCAATGAGGGGTCAAATAATATGATTTTGTTGAAATTGTTTGAAAAATTATAACAAAATGATATTTAAATTAATAAATTTTGATGTCGTCTACGTTGGGTAAAGGGTTAATGGTACTCCACCGTTTCTTCGACTCCATATCAAGATGGTGCTTTCGGAGCTAACCGAAATAACTATAATTAAATTTGATCTTCGAAACATGAAATCGTTTTTGTAGCGCCTTCACAATTCTATTTAAAGACAACCCAAGTTTACCTCGATGCCATTCATATTTCTACTGCTGTCGCAAACTTAAAAGTCATCGACATACAAAGAAGGACTTAGCATATTCTCAGCTGCGTCAATGATGCCATTGATTTTAAAAGACACAACGGTAACCGATAGAATATTACCCCTGGAACCCACAATTTATGCTCGTGTGGACTAGATAATGTAGATCCAACACGGACGTTAAACTGACGGGCCTTTTTCTATAAAAAGAGACAAACACCCTCTCAACCCCATGTTAAAAATCCCATACTTCGATATTTTATTGTTTGCCATCTTCATGACAAAAATATGTTCTTGTTCCGTCAAAGGCAGTTCGTATAAACGTTTCAAGTATAACCAAATTATCCACAGAAGTTCCCTGGCTTCTGAAACCACAGTGAACATTCGCAAATAGATTGTCCGATTCAATAAAAAAACGGACAAGTCGATCGTTGATCATCGTGTCCGTGGTTCTACACAGATAACTTGCAACATGCCGATATTTACAAGGACTGCTGTGATATTTAGTAGTCTTTGGAATGGGAAGGATTGTTGATTTTCACCAGGAAGATGGAAACTGGCCATCCACCTATATGCCATTTACAGTACGTGGAGAGTGGATTGTAACTAAAACACCCGCGGAGTGGAGCATCACCCAGAGTATCAGTTTCAAATTCTGTACATATGGACAAAAAACACAAGCAAAGTTTCAGCCAATGGACCTCCGGGTTTAACCCGGAGGTCCATTGGCTGAAACTTTGCTTGTGATGGTTATGCTCTGCAACAAATTTGCAATTATTGCTCGGGTGGAATCTCCACTCTGCGGGTGATTTAATGATAATACACTCTCCACATACTGTAAAATTGATAGTAAAAGTAATGTAAACTTTGAGGGAGATGTTTTAAAAGTTGTTAGTGTTTTTATCGGGTTCAGTGGAATATGTATTGCTTTATGTAAACAGTAATTCAACTCTTCAATTTAGAGGGGGGGGGGGGGGGGGGGGGTCATTATAATTATCTAAATTGTCAAAAGTAATTAGATGTATGTTGTTCCTTTTCTTTTCAGTTTTAACGAATTATTGATTCACAGACGACGAAAGCTTTGCGAAGGTTGATGCCAATTTGTTTTATATTTCTGTTTTTTCGATGTAATTAGTGTGCTGTTATCTTTGAAGTGTCGCAAACTAGATTTTGTTTCTTTACGTTTAATTTGTTTAATGATTTTCCAAATTTTGTTGATGGGGGTTTGCATATTCGGTTTCCTTGTAATCCTCTAAATTATCAGAGGTAAATTCAATATTTTGTTTTTCCTGCGTTTTTTTTTTTACGTTTAACGTATTGTGGGTTACAATTTTAGAAGACTACTGTTTAGAAAATTGTTGAGGTCAATTTGTTTAATATTTCATTATTAGGACTGTCACGATTAATCGATTAGTCGATTGTTGATCGGTCACGGCGAAATCGATTAGTATTTTTCGTTGTCGAATAATCGGTAAATTTTATCCCGCTTTAGACGTTTAATAATTAAAAGAAAAAAATATGAAAATAGTATTGTTTCTAAAGGTAAAGAGTTAAGAACATCAATGTTAAACCCCAAGAAGCCGTTGGAAGCATTTGACTGTCAGGTGCATTCATCAAAGCTTTGATGTTCTGAACTTTTGAACCGTCAGTGTAATAATTAAGACCTGTCGGCAGTTGCGAAGTTCGCAACTGCCGACCGGTCTTGATTATTACACTGGCGGTTCAAAAGTTCAGAACATCAAAGCTTTGAATGTACCTAAAAGAGTATCTTCTTCGTTGTTTACCGGAGGTAGGTCAACTGACTTGAACTTCATTTTTTGTCGACGTCAGAGAGAGGGAGATGGGATCATCTAGGTACGATTAAACGATTATGATCGATTATTTGCCACGATTAATCGATTCCTAAATTAAAAAAATCGTGACAGCCCTATTCATTATCCCATGTAATTTGTGCGTTGCTATCGTTAACTCTTTACCCTGCGAATCGGCCACATCCGTCCCCGTAATATGCAAATTCAGCAGCTGAAAAAATATTATTTTTCAAACAAACATGAACAAAACCATATCATGTGGCATCTATTGGAACGAACTCGATCAATGAGGGGGGTCACATGATATGGTTTTGTTGAATATTTTTTAAAAATCTAAAAAAATGATGTTTAAAATGATAAATTTTGATATCGTCTTCGTTTAGTAAAGGGTTAAAGTGGTGCACATTTCATTTTCTTTCTTTAACTTTAATTAATTTAACTATTTTAATTATTTTCCAAATTTTATTGATAGGTGTGTACTGATTAAATTGACAAACACGCGTTTCACAAGAAATTTTCTTTTTTTTTGTTTCTTATATGTCGTCTTAACTTTGCCTGATTCATACGCAATTTGCCCAAATAATTATTGTTAGTGACTTATTAAATCACCATTCAGTTGTCTTACGATCCTTTATAGACTGTTTGCAATCATTATCAAGTCATGTGTTTGGATTTGCCGGGGTTTTTGAATGGGTTGTGTTTGCAATGTTAAGTAATTCTTTACAAAAATATTCTGCTGGTCAAGAGATTTTTCCCATGTCAGACTTTCAGAACAAAGCGTTGAGAATGTAACCCAGTTCGTCTGTTTTCAATTTTTACTGGGTACTCTCTCATCGAAACAACACTCTAAAACGCAACTGTAGAATGATCACTCCTGCACAGATCATCTTCAATCTCCCAAGAAACATCTAGAAAATAGAAGAATATGCAAGTATAAGATCAATTAACGTATACGACCGGTTGGGGGATGCAGGTAAGTGCCTGATCCATCATTGGAGAAACACGAGTCATATAGACTATTCCACGTTTTTACCATTTACATCTTCTAAGCTACAGGAATCGCGTTTAAATCACCCACCAAAATATATGGAGTTGCAGGGTTTTACTTGTTGAAGCGTAAATACAACAGAGCTAAACACTTTTATCTGAAGTTAGGCGTACAGGTTTTCATATAAGTTATCTCCGCCAACATGTATGTTTTTTGGAGATTTCATACCTGGATGTCGGTTTTTAAACACCGAGCCGTAGGCCAGGTGTTAAAATGAGACATTCAGGTATTAAATCTCCATATACCACACATGTTCGCGGAGATAACTTGTCCCGTTTAAAACACAATGCAAACATAGTGGAAATAAATTCATGGACATATTTCTCAGCTCCACAATCAAATTCGTGATAATTATTTTCTTTTTATAATCGCAGAAGACAACAAATATAGTTACATCCCTTGGGTCATTAAGGAAACGAGTCAACAGTATTTTGTTGACATATCGTCCCCTGAGTTCCAATGTGTTCTATGTGCCTACTGGCACGTAGAACACATTGGTACTCAGGGGACGAATTATTTGCTCTTATTTTAGTTTTGTGATTGAATTGTCGGCAATCTGATGATATTTGTGACAATTTTCAGGTTTTTTGGTTCAATTTTTATATCGAGGCGAGCAAACGCGGCGGAAAGCTTTCGTTCAAACCATATACCCCCGATGTTTCGCGTGCGCTTATACCCTGGATGTTGCACGCTCTTATATACCATGGATGTTGGGTACACCCTTTGTCATGGTTATGTGTCCAATGCATTCTGACCAATCAAAAACAGAATTTATCGGTATATAGGGACAAATTTGGTTGTAAATGTACAGAACTGTGAACTAAGAAAGACATTCCGCGAAGATGAGAAATGTTATCATTTGTCCAGGAATTATATACGAAGTATAATGATTATCCCTTTACGCAACGCATATGATATCAAAATTTATTATTTTAATTTCTGTTTTTTAATAATTTTCAAAAAGGTTAACGAAACCATATCATATGACACTGCATTGGGACGAGTAAAATGAGCCCTCCCAATGAGGGGCATATGATATGGTTTTGCTGAACTGTTTTGAGAAATATATTTTTTCATCTGCTAACTTTGAAAATTACGCGGGCGAATGCGGCCAGTTATTTAGGTAAAGGTTTAAAAAAACGATTGATCTTGGTGTCAGGTTTCTTTAAGAGTGTCTCCGTCTGGTAAACACCAACAGGTCTATAGATTTGATTAAGAAGGCCCAGTGCATTAAAATTCGCTCTGAAACTTCGATAGTGCATTCTATTATATTGTTTTGTATTTTATTATCCATATTTGGTTGGATAATTGATTTGTGGACTTATGAGCGGAATAGCTCCAATAGGTTTATTGGGTGATTTATTTTTCGGGGTGATCTGGCGTATTTGCCCGAATGTGTCGTCGATGCAGTACCCGATTCCCATCTCGTCAAACCATTTCAACAGTTTGCGTGTAACTTGGTTTTGATGAGCTTGAGGTGTTTTTTTTTCTTTTTGTTTTCTTTTTATTGATTATTTTTCTCGACGTTCCTTATTTGATTCTGGCTGAGATTTTGTTGTTGTTTCTATTGGGCTTGCGGCGGTTTGGTGTTTGGTTAGTTTAGATTCCTTTTGTTCTGTCATAGTTGTTTGTTCATTATTCTATTCAGATGTACGTTTTTCTCTTTACTGTGTGTGTTCGGTTGTGTTTTGAAGGAGCTGGCTTTGTTTGTGTTCACTTTGGTTTTATTGGAAGATATATTTCCAAAATATGGATAGTGACCGTTCAACAAGCGGACGCATACAATACGCCAAATTGCCGTTATTGTGAGTATATGTTTAAATTTGAAATAATAACAAATGCATTGAACAAATCCATCATGAAAGTAAACGTGTGTGAGTTTTCATAGCTGAATGTAGTATTTACACGAATCTGTCCGTTATTGGAAATCTACATTTCAATGGGAAATATGCAAAATAACTGCTGAATTGAAAATTATATAAAAATGGTGATACATAAACAAAGACACGCGTACCCAATGGATGTTTCTTTGTAGAGTGCTATGAAATGCAGTCTTCTGGTAGCCTTGGCACTCTTTGAAGTAGAAAATTAAGAAATGCGCCTTAGAACCCGCCTAGTATGGTATGGTCAAATAGGATCCCAATGATCTCCTACCCCCCCCCCCCCCCCCCCACACACACACACACACCAGTACTCCATACTCCATGGATGATCAGTCACGAAGTCCTGAAAATTGCCAAAGTAAAAAAAAAAACATTCCCGCGTTAGCATTATACAGAGTTACAAATCAGAATGTACACAAGTTGTACAATCTGCCTAAAATAGGGGTTATTTCCCTCAACAAATACTGATTAGTTGTACATTTACAGATAATATAAATCACTGATGATTGGAGACCACACACTTCAGGTAGAGATTTTGGGTACTTCAGCCTGTTTTGTAATTATATAGTTATTGTGGAAATTTCATCAGCGACACATAGGTTATTACCATGCAGGTTTCCGGGATGGTGTATTGAAATCGAGACCTAGTCTGTGGGCATTTATCGACGAGCCGGTTATATGGCCCAAAGGGAATGAAGAGCCACTCAAATCCATGAATATCGACAGCCCGACCGGCAACCAACTTACAGCGCGTCTCTGTTCAAATGAATATATAAAACAAGCCATGGACCGGGAAAATTCGGTAAACGAAGGGTATACCAGTGACGTTATGTGAATACTCTGTCCATTATACTATCAGATATTTTAAAGTTGTCACCAATCCCGAAATAACAACAACAAAAAGATGTAAAAATACCACAGGGTCTCTCCCGCGCCCTACTTCCCGTAGCCCCAACCACTGCAAACTCAATGTATAGTGGTTCCATATAAGAACTTACGACATACATGTATATTTTCAGCGCCTTTCGTCTTGAAATAATCTCAACAAAGAAATTTTTCACAGAATAATAATTACACCAAGACATGTTTTTCTAATTGGATAATTCTTCAGCTGTTCCAATTCTCAGAACCACTATCATGGGTGCAAAACCCTGCAAACTCAATTTATAGTAGTTCCATCTAAGAACGTACGACTGATATGCTAGAAAAAAAGTATTCTAAGATCGCCATACAAGCTGTGTTCGTAAAGCGGCCCATCCACAGTCAATATAATTGTCAATATTATTGACTCAATATTATTGACAATATAATGTTTGCCCTCAACTGCACTATCATTTTGATCAATATTTCTTTCATTTCTGATTCGACAATCATAGGATTGATTGATCAATCTTTGATTGATTTTGCCATGTTGATGGCTCTGTGTTTTTGACAAGAATGAAATATTGATCAATACAATTGATGTGACAAAAATGCACATCAATATTATTGACAATATGTCAATAAATATTTGAGCTCTCTGATATTCTTCAATACATTGATCAAGTCTTCAATATCGCCCATTCATGATCAATAAGATTGTCAATATAAATTATTGACAATTATATTGACAATCATATTGAGTGTGGATGGCCCGCTTAATATGACTGGAGGTTATGTGATAGTATTTAACCTTCCACTTCGATTGACCTCTACTTTGTACCCTAACTGTACTCAACGTGGATACCATCGCCGCGTACTTGTATCAGTCATCTAATTGTCACTTTCCTGAATTGTGAAATGTGAATTGAGAGCGTCTGTCAGCTGATATCACTGATTAACTTGCACAACCGTGACCACTGAAACAAACAAGTCATCGAGTCTGATCATTTTTGTATACTCGCCCAAAAAAGAAAGTGTGCATTGCAGAAATTGATCAAACTCCAAAAAAATAATTTCGTAGGTGTAAAGAGTGTTAACCTGTTCATGAATAAGTTATATTGAACACAAAAATAGCTTTCCCCGTTAAAATTGCATTAACGTTAAATGACGTGCTGCATGTTTGTGAAAAGGCATGTTTTGCACGTGGAGAGTCTGAAAATGCATGCAACAGTGTGACTCCTTGGGTATTTTAACACTAAAGTAAGGCCTTCCTATCGTTCACATTCAAACTTGCGCTGCTGTTAAAACGACTCCACATTAGCATGCCAAGATTGACAATGAATCAACGTCTCCTTGCCCTGGATATGATTAGAGCTGGCAGAACACACAGAGAGGTTGCACAGCATTTAAACTGCCACCGAAACACTGTAGACAGCCAGTACATCGACATGCACAACATGATGACGTTGGAGACCGACCCCGCTCCGGGAGGCCCCGAGTTACCACCCATGCACAAGATCGGTATATCCGCGTCGTCCATCTCCGGAACCGGCAACAAACGGCAACGACGACAGCCAGGAACACCCCTAACCTGGGACGGATACATCCTCAAACAGTAATCAGCCGGCTGAGAGAATACGGCTTACGTCATCGAAGACCTGCAATTCGTCCGATTTTGACGTTACGTCATCGTCGTGCTCGACTGCAGTGGTGTAGACAACATCTCAGGCATCCCTTACACTGGTGGCGACGTGTTTTATTCACAGATGAATGTCGTTTCCATCTTTCGTTATCAGATGGCTGCCAGAGACTGTACAGACGTCGAAACGAACGCTACGCAGATCCATGTGTCGTGGAGCGAAACCGTTATGGGGGAGGGTCTCTCATGGTGTGGGGTGGCATCACTGCCCGTAACAGAACTGAACTGGTCATTATTGATGGCAATCTCAATGCAGCCAGATATCGTGATGAAGTGCTTACACCTGTTGTTGTCCCATTTCTGCAACGTCACGGCCCCGGCGTCATTCTACAGCAGGACAACGCGCGACCCCACGCAGCTCGTGTTGTTCAACAGTATCTGCAGCAACAACAAGTGGATGTTCTTCCCTGGCCCGCAAATTCGCCCGATATCTCACCCATTGAGCACGTATGGGACGAAATGAAACGTCAGCTACGCCGGCTTCCCCATGCATCGTCAAAGCTTGTGGAATTCCAAAGGCAGCTTATCAGAATATGGAACAACATCCCACAACACTTCCATGCGAACTTGTTCACTACCACGAGGCGTAGATGCACAGCAGTAGTCGATGCAGACGGAGGTCATACCAGATATTGAGTGTGTGACTTTTGTGTTGGACCCTTTGTGTCTTTTACTCTCCATGACACCAAGAGTATTCGTCGTAGCGTAATGAAATTTTTCGTGTGATCACAAATTGATTCATCTGTGATTGAATAAAATTTCCATGAATGAAAATGATATATATCTTTTTTTAGTGTTATTTTTTAGCATGCACACTTTCTTTTTAGGGAGAGTATATTATTTTCTCGTAATGTGATAGCACACTCAGTCAATAACTTTAATATTGAACTTTCGCTGTTTTACGAGAGTGTTAATATGCATCAAACCACATTGTGAACTCTAAACTTGTGAGTCATTAACTGTAAAACGATAGATATGGATAACTCCGAAACGGCGATTTCAGCTACCGACAGTGAGAAAAGTCCATGGCAGGCAACTGATCATACCCCCTCCCCTGCGGAGAACAAAACAAAAAAAAAAAAAAAAACAGAGGGATGACGTTTTAAATTCCGACCTTAACTCTGATTCTGATTTTGATATTTCCGGTATCATCATGGCTAGTGCTGACCTAGACTCTGAACCCATGGGCCCCGATGAGAGGCTGTCTCAAGCATTGGTTAAAGTGTTGATAAATTCATCAGCCCGCGAGAGCCTGAAGTCGGTTTTCATTGAGGCTGCAAACGAACGCATCGATGCACTCGAGGGGACCGTTCACAGATTACAGGACGAGTTACAAGAAAAATATAAAAGGCTCGAACGACTGTCTGATCAAATTGATGACCTGGAACACTATGGACGTAGGAATAACTTGAGGCTCTCGGGTATCCAAGAAAAAACAGGCGAGAATACCGACGCAATTGTTTTAGACGTCGCTGACAGCTTGGGAGTTAGTCTTACTATTCAGGACATATCTCGAAGCCACCGTGTCGGTGCTTGACAAGTCAATGGCAAACATTTGAACGCAAGGCCCATAATTTTCAGGCTGAATAATTATTGGACAAGAGACAAACTATATAGACGTAGGACTAAACTCAATACTGCTGAGCTCGATTCCCGGGCCACCCACTCAGCAACAGGTCGAAATGGTGTCTTCATTAACGAAGACCTTACTAAAATCCGAGCTAACAGATCCTAACTCGAGACGAGAAGATCCAGGACTCGTGGAACTTTGACGGAGTCATATTTGTGAAGCTCAGGGATGGCTCGATCAACAGAATCACAGCCTAGTCGCAGATGACGGACTTGGAAAAGAAATTTAGGCTAGTGCAAAAAATCGATCTCAACAGGTCTCAGTCCACAATTGTGTCATAATGAATAACCCCTAAGTTCAGTTATTAATTAATACATAGAGACACGCCGTTGTGCAAACATGCGTTTGTTCCCAGCATAATATCAACTGAATTATGTTTTCCGTGTGTTACAAAAAGAGGACCTCCTTCCACCCATGGAATCCAAATATGGGGGATGTCTCCCATGAAAATTACCGGCTCATCTCGTTGTATTTGGATATCGGGATTTGGAACTTAGCTTCCGCATATACACATATGTATATGTGGAGGCTTAGTTCCAAATCCCAACCCCAAGCTCAGTCAATTTATCTGGAAATACACGCGTAAACATTGAACATGAAAGGAAATTCCGTCTTCTAAGTATTGTACTTCATTTCACATTGAGATCGGTTATGGGTTTGTCCGGATCAGCAGGGTTGAGCGAATATGATCCCGATTTGGTCCATGGTCGCTCGATCCGGTAGATTTGGGTTGATGTCTGGCCGAACTGATTTAAGCTGGTACCCGTTTACTTTTATTTAGGAATAACTGACTGCCCGGTGGCCCCGCGGGAACCCCGGGAAGTGAAATAGTGCTTGTTTACTGTGGTAAACAAGCTATTTTTCACTGGTAAAATAGGACCCAGTCACTAATGCTTGGGGTGTGAGTCCTCTGAAATAGGCAACATGGGGTATACACGATTGACCGACCTTGACTTTATCTCCATGTTGTAGTCATGATTAGCTGTTGTGCAAAAGTATGTGACCTTAAACACCAGTAAACAAATAAATACTTTCCAGTGTGCTATTACGTGGCAATCAGATCCCGATCAGATCGCGAAAATACCACCTAGTGTTTTGTATATGAGTAATTCTTTCTTCACCCCATTACATTCGTGAACCGTTTAAATCTTAAATATTAATTAGATTTCATTTGTAAACCAACGGACTAACCCATGCCCAAGCCATGTTCTCCGAAGAAACCAAGCTCCACTTATCAAAGCACGCAACTCACGTAGTTACTATTATGTACAAACCAACGAACTAACCCATACCCAAGCCACGTTCTCCGAAGAACCCAATCTCCACTGATCAAAGCATACAACTCATGTAGATACTATTATGTACAATCACTGCCTCTTCTTATCGCATGTCTCGGTGCTATTTTCTAAAAAGTGGCAGCCATTTCCTCCTATCAAGCTATTTCACCAGTTTTTTATCCCATGTGTTCCAATGTGTTCTGTGTACCTACTGACATTTATGGAACACATGGTAATTCAGGGGATGAGTCGATGCCCAAGTTGAGCTCACTTTGGCCTTTGCCTCACTGCGATTCTGAGCAAGATCTTGAAATCCAGATTAGCGTTTTAACCTTCTTTTCTGTAAATTGATTAATACATTTTCGATGTGTTACCCAGAGGAGGACCTCCTCTCGTCCACGTAACCCATATATGGGGTCTGTCTCCCAAGAACATCAGCGGCTCATGTTGTTATATATGGTTATCGGGATTTGGAACTTAACTTCCGCGTGTACACATATGTATATGTGGAGGCTTGGTCCCACATCCAGACCCCAAGCTCAGTCAAATTGCCTGGGAATACATGCGTGAACACATCGAACATGAAAGGAAATTCTGTCTGCCGTATCTTGTACTTCATTCCGCATTATTTTATTTATACTCTGAGATCGGCTGGAGACTTGCCCGGATCGGCTGGATTGAGTGAATATGATCCCGGTTCGGTTCATGGTCGCTCGATCCGGTTGATTTGGGTTGATATCTGGCCGAACTGATTTAAGCTTGTACCTGTTTACTTTTATTTAGGAATACTCGACTGCCTGATGTGCTATTACATGGTAATCAGATCGCGATCAGATCGCTAAAATACCACCTAGTGTTTTGTATATGTGTAATTCTTTCTTCACCCCATCACATTCGTGAAACCTTTAAATCTTAAATATTGATCTAGATTTCATTTGCAAACCAACGAACTAACCCATGCCCAACCCATGCTGTCAGCCATTTCCCCAGTCTACAAAGTTCCAATTTGTAATATTAGTCTCGCTTATTCGAGATAATTAAGACATGTAATTTAGTCTTATACTAACATATAGCGCCCAATCATACACTGACATGGTGATTTTATTCAAGCTCGAATGCGTAAAAAAATCTTGGGTATCTGGATGGCATCGCTCCTGATGTACTACTATGTATAATGAATCATGGAGGGGAGGGGGGGGGGGGGCGGACGCTCAATTCGTTGGAAGATCAGTGACGGCTTATTCCTACAGCCAGGTAGAACTGCTGGAATGAATCAATAATGATCCACCCATTCCCACAGACCATGTTACTTTGCTTTCCTTCCACAGACTGAAAACTGTTGTTTTGTGCAAAAATATACACATCGGATTGATGATATTATTCTGGTTTCGGATATTTTGTAGATCGGCGATCGGAACACTCACAGTTATTACTGCTGGACTGTGCCCCTGTCCAATTGTGGTTGTCGCGGTTGTTTTGACTGCTGATTGTAAGAATGTTTGAGACCGGCATAATCTGTTGGATGGATATGTTACCCCCACCTAGCAGCACTCACTGCAACGATGTTGCAATGGTAACAAGCAAATGTCCCAGAGAGCGTCGTGAGGGACCCATCAATCAGCGGCAGCCGGGACACCCTTGATTTCCTCTTGCAAAGGATGGATAAATCCTATGACGCCTGCGTATGTGTGTACGTGAGTGTAAATTAAATCTCTTCCAACACATTTGTTGCAAAATAGATATAATTATCAGGGGTGGGCCCACCTTGCTTCATATCCCACTTCTTTATCCTACAGTACGTGGATATTGTATTATCATTAAATCACCCGCAGAGTGGAGATTCCACCCGAGCAATAATTGCAAATTTGTTGCAAAGCATAACCATCACAAGCAAAGTTCCAGCCAATGGACCTCCGGGTTAAACCCGGAGGTCCATTGGCTGAAACTTTGCTTGTGTTTTTTGTCCATGTGTACAGAATTTGAAAGTGATACTTTGGGTGATAACTCCACTCCGCGGGTGTTTTAGTTACAATCCACTCTCCACGTACTGTAAATGTATGCCTCTCTTGCTAACTTTCACATTGAACTCTACGTATTCCGCCAGTTACTAGGATAATGCTTACCCTACCCCCTCCCTCCTCCCCCCTCTCCGCCACTTTGAAAGTTTATTTATTATATTGTATCTTTACCTTCCTTTTATTCTCTCGTGTTATCCAGTTTCCAGCCGTCATTACCGATAATCGACAAAGTTGTCGTGCGAGAAGCTTATCGGTTGCATAACCTGCTACGGTCCTTAAAGTTGTCGTACAAGAAGCTTACTAATTACAAAACCTGCTACTACTTAATTCCTAACACTGTTAATTCGCTCTTCTCTTCTCTACCTTCTGCGGTGATATTCTTCCATGAGGATGAACTTGCGTCACCAGCTCCATAACCACCGTAATATATTTCGGCACGTCCACTTCGTATTAACTGGTAGAGTGCTGGAAGACCATATTTGGGCTTTACATCTAAGTGTAGGTACCACAACTTAAAGGCTTCGAATTTGGTGGACATGCTTCACATAATATTCAAAGAAAAATGTTTTCGTCTTGTAGGAATTGCCTTGTTACTATTTATGGGAGAGTGCCTATAAGCACTCTCCCATAAATTGCAACAAGGCAGACACAAGTGAACACATTTTGATGACAAAAAATAATTTAGCACTCTACCAGTTAAGAGGCAATCTATGACTTTGGCCAAGTAGAATATACCTTTATTTATATATAGATGCTTTGCAGTTACCATGTATATACTCTTATTTTCACCTTATTCTATTGTTTAATGTTTTCTTTACCAGTTAAGAGGCAATCTATGACTTTGGCCAAGTAGAAGATACCTTTATTTATATATAGATGCTTTGCAGTTACCATGTATATACTCTTATTTTCACCTTATTCTATTGTTTAATGTTTTCTTTACCAGTTAAGAGGCAATCTATGACTTTGGCCAAGTAGAAGATACCTTTATTTATATATAGATGCTTTGCAGTTACCATGTATATACTCTTATTTTCACCTTATTCTATTGTTTTATGTTTTCTCTACCTTGATGTTTAATTGTCTTTTCTTTACTACCTTCCACTACTGCCTTGTTTTCCAAGCCAACTTGAATACAATCTGCTTTCAAAATGATACCGAAACATTACATGCATTTGTGATTTGTACTTATATCCATGCACTGCGGTTACGTAACCACCGATACATTACATATTATATAATGTGTAATATCGAATTACATCGTGCTCGGATAGGTACGTTCAGCGTCACAGTATTTGTTCGGAGCCTAAAGCACCAGCTGTCGAAGCATTGTTACAGCTCACTTTATAATAAACGTTGCAAAATGTAATAATTATTGCAAAGTGCAACTACTTGGACGGGTAAAGCGTTGCAATATGTAATATCATTTACAAAATGTAACTACATCGACGGGAAAAACGTTGCAAAAAGTAATAAATTTTTTCTTCAAAGAGGCACTTTTTTTTTCAAAGGGGAAATCAGAATCTAATTCATGTTATTACACAACTATTAAACTATTAAAATAAAATTCTGTCCCTATGATTCTACGACTGTCTTCGGGTATGTTATACACATTTATGCATGTATTCTGATTGAAAATTTTACATCTTAACATTCAGAGCTTAAAACCCAAAATGGACAATGTTGAATGTCAATCTTCATCCTATGATATTTTGTATTTAACTGAGAAATAGCTGCAGAGCAACGATCTCGCAACGATCTCACATCCGATGTTCTAATCCATGGATTCCATGAACCGTTGCGCTACGACCGATCTACAGGGGGAGGAGGTGTTGCCACTATATTAAAGACAATATCTCTTTTCGACAGCAGCCCGACATGGAGGTACTGAATATTGAGTGCCTATGGGCTGACATATTTTCCAAACATAGTAAGTCCCTATTGTTAGGGGTCTTCTACCGCCCACCCAACAGTCCATCAGAGACATGGGAATCCATATCGGTATCCATCGAAAAAGCCAGAGACACGACAATTGTCGGTTTAGTTGTTACGGGCGATTTTAATGACAACCAACTGATTCCTTCGAGAGGCGGTTGTACAGAAATAAGTAACCTCTTCAACTTGAATGAGCTTGTGAGTGAGCCAATCTGTTTTACTGAATCGTCGGTCTCCCTCTTAGATCTTTCTGCTGTGAGTGACTCATTCAGCGTGAAAGATTGCGACGTTCTAGAACCAATCATTCCGGACATGATTCGGTACCACTGCCCAATATTAATTGATGTCGAATTCTCGAAATCGCATCCCCTCTCCTTTAAGAGAAGCCCTCTCGAATGTTGATTGGAATTCTCTCTTTGATAGTTTATGTCTCGACACCATCATTTCCAACTTCACAGACAAATTACTCGACACGGCATCTAAACATATCCCGAACAAAATTATTTACTTTGCAACTAGATCAGCCGAAATGGTTCCACAACGAAATTAGAATACTAATAATATAGAGAAAACGGTTCTATCGCATAGCCAAACGCACTGGTTATCCGAACGCCTGGGCCAAATGTAAATGCAAAAGGAATGAAGTTGTATCGGCTATTAGGAAGGCCAAATCAACATATCTATCAAAAGTTCAGACCATCCTGCGCAGCAACGAAACCCCCACCTCACAGTTGTTGAAGACACTAAAAACGTTCATCGATAGCAGTAAAACAGTAGGAATCCGTGATATTATCCATCTAAATAAAGTATACTCCTCAAGGTTGGAGAAAGCAGAAATGTTCAACGAATACTTCAGTTCTATCTCAACAGTCGATGATTCGAATGCCTCCCTACCTGACTTCTCATCCCAACCTTCACAAGTCATTGATAGTATCACTCCACATTGTAGTGAAGTATATGAAGCAATGAAATTGATAAAGGTATCTAAGGAGTCCGGTCCCGATCTTGTAAGTCCAAGACTTCTAAAAGAATGTAAATTGTCCTTATGTGAGCCTCTTACAATCCTATTTAATGTTCTGTTGAACAGCTCCTACTTTCCTTTACGGTGGAAAAGAGCAAATGTCTCCCCAATTTTGAAAAAAACAGCCCTCAAATTTGGTTAGTAATTATCGCTCGATGTCACTGATTAGTTGCGTTGGTAAAATATTTGAAAAATGTGTCTTCAAACGCTTGTGGCAATTTCTGAATGATAACAATGTTCTCAGTCAATTCCAATCAGGCTTTGTACCCGGTGATTCAACTGTCCTCCAGCTAACTGACATATACGACAAATTCAGTCGAGCTCTCTATGAAGGCAAAAAAGTCAGGGTGGCTTCTGTGATATCAGTAAAGCTTTCGACAAGGCATGGCACGATGTCCTTATTCACAAGCTGATCAAAATTGGTGTCTCGGATGAATTACTGTTGTTCTTAAAATATTATCCTCCGGATAGCACGGGTTGTGATAGGATCGGATGCATCATTATGGAAACCCATTAATGCTGCTGTTCCACAAGGGTCGATACTTGGCCCTTTACTGTTCCTGATTTATATTAATGACATAACCGAAGACTTACTAGGTAGCATACGACTCTTTGCAGATGACACATCCTTATATTTAATTGTAGAGGATCCAGAACTAGCTACGACTTTGATAAATCAGGACTTGGCCACACTAGAACATTGGGCCAAGGCGTGGCTGGTTGAGTTTAATCCCCACAAAACAGAGAGTATGCTTATATCAAGCAAAACCAATCCCATTTCCCACCCACCTCTATTGTTTGGTGATACACTGGTATCTGAAGTCAATAACCACAAACATTTAGGGGTTATAGTAAACAACACCTGTACTTGGAACGATCATATCGACTACATCTGCTCTGAAGCCTGGTCTCGTTTAGACCTGCTTAGGAAGCAAAAATTCAATCTCGATCGTAGCGTCCTTGAACAAATATACTTTGCATTTATTAGGCCTTTACTCAAATACGCTGATGCTGTTTGGGATAATTGTTCGGCTGCTAAAGTCGACGAACTGGAGAAAATACAGATCTCAGCCGCAGGGATCATTACTGGGGCAACTGGCAGTTGTAGTAAGTCTTTGTTTCATTTCGAAACACGTTGGGATTCTCTTCAAGAAAGACGTCGTAA
This sequence comes from Pictodentalium vernedei, assembly GCA_031216915.1. Classification (NCBI taxonomy): domain Eukaryota; kingdom Metazoa; phylum Mollusca; class Scaphopoda; order Dentaliida; family Dentaliidae; genus Pictodentalium; species Pictodentalium vernedei. Next base: position 78,504,676 of record CM062288.1, on the reverse strand, counting down.
GCACAAACTGTTACAATACTTTAAAATGTACCATCATATGCTGCCTCCATATATTGCCAATACAGTTCCTCCGATCGTCTTATCGTCGAGTCAGTCGCACAACCTCCGGTCATCTCATAACCACCGAGTTCCTTTTTGTCGGACACAATTGTATCAATCATCTTTTATCCCCAGCGTCACAGACCAATGGAACAAGTTGCCCTTATCTGTCCGCGAGAACTCATCTCTTATCAATTTCATGACGTTCCTAAATGTTGGAAATCAATGACCACCGGTGTTTTACAGTGGCGCGAAATCACGCGAAGCCAAAATATATCATTGCAGATTGCGTCTGCGTTGTAGTAGGCTTAATTCTCATTTATGAGATAATCATCTGTCACCTACCCCCTCCTGTCAGTCCTGTCAGTGTGGTATGTGCGAGACACCAGAGCACTTTTCCCTACATTGCCCAATCTACTCAAATGTTCGTAATAGTACTATCAACCTACTCCCATTTACTATAGTCGTGTCGATACTTCTTTTTGGATCTGAATTCTTGAATAATCAGGAGAATCGTCTTGTTTTTTGAAGTGGTGCAATACTTCATTTTATTAAGAGGGCGTTTCCATTGACGGCTGGGACCCCTTTTAACACCTCGATACTACTATAGGGTGAATTTACCCCCATTCTCCCCTGCGATCTTACTTCGTTTTCTATTTACTTCACGTTCAGCACCACCAAGTCTGCTTGCGTCTCACTTCTAATTAAAGGTGCATATGCTGCTTATTGACGAGTGTGTGTGTCCAACCATTGTGTCTTCAAGTTGGCTTCCCTTGTTCTCATTTTCTCCTCTTTTTTTTTTACTCTCTTTCCATCTCCTCCATCCGTATGCAAGGTTTAAACAATATCATGTATCGGTGTCTGGTGAGTGGACTCCCATGCTCGCCCTTCTATGACTAGAGCTACCAACAACTGTCTCTCCATCAATGTGCCGGGTCGACCTTTGGACTCGCGGTTACCCACGTGTGTTGAGTACAGTGATATTAAGTTAAATATGAATTATCTCTCATGCATCTGCTCCCGGGTCTACATTTTCATGATTCCCAGACAGACATCGCTGTGTGTGTATTGACGCGATAAACCGGCTTGGCGCCAGGCTGCTAAACATCTTACTGACCGACGAGATGCGATATATGACTCCATCTACTATTTTATGCCACCTTACTGAAAAAAAATTGAAAAAGGCTTAGGGAGATGATTCACATAAGCTCCAAGCTTCATGTCAAATCCCTCCTTCAATTAGCAATTTTTTAGTGTTAAATATATGTTATATACATGCGGGGCCTTGTGCTGTTACTTTTGTTGTTGTTGTTCAGTTTTGTAACATATATCATTTTCTTTGAATAAATAGTGTTTAAACTAAGCTGCATTCCACCGAAAAAATAATTTTATTTTGAATTGTGTTCGGGACACGCATAATTTACAATTTCTTACGAGTATTCAAATTGTTTATATGTCCTAAGCTTCGGCACGAGTTGCATACTATTTATATAATTTGCTTCAACATATCTACATATTAATACTTTTATTTTTTCGCTCTCACAATGGGTCTGATTTCCATATACCAAAAGTTTGTCTACGCTTTGAAAATTATCTTAAGCACCATCCATTCTCACATTTGTTGTAATTCATTGAATAATTCTACATGTGAGCCTGTTAGTGTTTAATTGGGTTAAAACAGTCCATAATCGAAACATATTCACCTAGTGTCTTGACCCCCAGCAAGGCCGAACATCGGTGGACTCCCAGAAAATAACGCAACGACCTCTTTTGAATATTATCTGTATTAGTACATGTTTTGTGACCCCGGAGCCAGACACGTAATACAATATTGGAAATAGGAATTGGTTGCACATTTGTGAAATGTTCTAAAGTCGATATCCTTATATGTCTGAATTGTAGGCAGAAGTTCTCCCAGTCACCCCCCCCCCCCGATTTCCCAGGTGGCTCTGCCATATATTTAAAACCATTGTACTCAGTTGATATTGCTCTTAAATATTTATAGCTATCAACTAAAACAACAGATTTTCTACTAAGCGTCAATTCAATTTCCTGCAAACCGAAAGGGCCACGGTTCAATCCCTACAGGGGTAACTGCGTTGATTTATTGGGCAAGACACCTAATCCCGATTGTCTTCGCATGGTCGCGGTGGCGCTGTGTACTGAGGCAGGGACCGACCTGGGCATTCGCCAGTGCGTATTTGGTTCTGAAACATCAGGACCTGGCTCTTAAATCTTAGAAATAGGCTTCTCATTGGCGCGTAACTTGATATTCTTTTGATGGATAATCGAGAGAGACACTCTTACATGTATTATATATATGATTATCATCATTGTTGTAGAGTGCTTAAGTTAATACTTCAAGTCTTAATTACCAAGCATTAATCTTCACTGTGGTTTCTTATCAAGTCTTGGCCTAAATAGGCAGCCAAGACTTGATCAGAAACCACAGTGAAGATTAATGTTTGCTATAGTGTACTAAATGAAAATGATGAGAGCTATTACATACTTGCAGTGTGTCTTACAAACAGCAGTGTGACTCCGTAAATTGAAATCTGGCGCATGAATTGAAAAAATAGGCTCCGAGGTTAGAGCGTATTTTAAATAGTCCTGATCGGTCCCTGCTGAGGGGTATTGTTCGTTGATGGTGCACTTGTTGTCCTCAACCAATGCTAACCCTGCTTGTTCGGACTTTGTACGTTGGGGAGTTTCAGCCGTAAAACTGTCCACCACGAGGTGACACTCACTGTAAAACATACGTTGAACCTCAGTAAAAGGTATCGCTATGTTACCGGTGGTTTTCGAAGTGAACTAATTTGGTGCTTGTCTGATTTACGTACATATGCAAGTTGTCATACCACTGATCAACAGTATTTAATACAGTCTGTCTATCATCTTCATTTACAAGTAAAATATCATCCACATACATTCGAATAAACAGAAAAACGCTATCAATATCATTCACCCCTATCCCTGTATTATCTATTCATGAAAACTGACTTTCGATAAAGTTTCCTGAAATTGATAGGCGGGTGCGGAAGGGCCAATTAAGGAGAATGTAGTTGTTGAGAAAACACATATGACGTCAACAGAATATAAAGGTTTTTTATGCTTTCAATAATCCAAAACACCAGACAGATCTTGGAGTAAAAAGTTACAAAAAATCATCCTGTTTTTTATTTTTATGGAAAGCTAATTAAAAGCAAAGGGGTCTTTAGACAGATAGAGGTGCAGTCTGCAAGCCCAGAGGTCCTCGGTTCGAATCCCACCTGCGGCAACCGCGTGGGCAAGACACTTCTTCCCCATTGCCCACGTGGAACACGGTGGTGTTGTGTACATGTACTAAGGCGTGCCTCACGTCCATACGTCGAGTGTGCACTTGTCTTCAACCAGTGCTAACCCTGCTTGTGTGGAGTTAGTATGTTGAGTAGTCTGACAGTTGTTCGCTGTTGCTATGTGGTTCTCTCCGGGTACTCCGAATTCCTTCACCCGGAAAACTGTCAGATACGAGGTTCCCTGGATGTCGAAAGTGTCGTTAAAATGTAATACATAAATAAATAAATATTTAAATGCAAGTATGTAACTGTCCATTTCTGTTATTTGTTTAGCGAGTGAGTGTTTCCAGTTATTTACAATGTTTTATTCTTTCCAGGAAAAAAAAAATAGCAAATCTTACCAGCTAGACTTTTATATTAACCCTTTACCCAACGTAACGGCAAACACCGGCCAGCGCTATTCTCAAAAATCGCCAATTAATTTTCACTATTTTTTTTCATTTTTTGTCTCAAAAACATAGGTTATGACCCCTCGTTGGAACGAGCTCGTCGAGCTCGTTCCAACGAGGGGTCATAACCTATGTTTTTGAGACAAAAAATGAAAAAAATTAGTTATTCAAGAATTTTTTTTCCAAGTGTCGTCTGCTTTTCACGTTAGGTAAAGGGTTAATGGAAATGATGATGTCTGTATAATACGCCACGACGTGCACACTGTTGATATAATGAACACACAAAATGTTATAGAACATCGAGGGAGCGCGGTGGCCCAGTAGGTAGAGATGCAGGCTTCAATGGAAGAGACCCTAGGTTCGAATCACACCTGCGGCTACTGCGTTGTGTCCTTGGTCAAGACGTGTAATCCCAATTGCCCACGTGGGGGAACAGTGGCTTTGTGTACTAAGGCGTAATGCATGTCGATGGTGCCCTTATCTTCAACCAATGCTAGCCCTGCTTGTGTGGAGTTCGTACGTTGTGGATTCTGACAGTTACTGACCGTGGCTAGGTGGTTCTCTTTGGGTACTCCGGTTTCCTCCAACCGTAAAACTGTCCGACACGAGGTGACCCTGGCGTTCGAAAGTGTCGTTAAACCCCATTAAATAAATAAATAAATAAATACATAAATAAATAAATAAATAAATAAATAAATAAATAAATAAAATAAAATAAATAAATATCATGAAATCGCCGTCTTATTATTTTTGATGAGTTTAAACAGATGATAAAAATCAAACATTCAAACTGATTGGCAAAAACAGCCAGCTACTTTATTTTTATACTACACTACAGAAAAATGACTGAAGTTTGTGAAATGATGTGCACATCGTTTATACAACAGTTCGAACATTTCAACTTTTATATGAAAACTTCGATTCCAGAAGTGTTAAATTTATTGACAACTTTAGAAAATAAGGGATGATAATTTCCATTAAATCTTTCCCAATGACGAAAATTATCAGCCATGCCTCCCTTGAGCATTGATTTATCTTGGCAGATCATCAATTAACACGAAGAACATGGGCGGGGAGAGGATAACCCCTGCTTAATGCCACAACTGCAGGCAAACTAATTTGTAAAGGTTCCATTTGCAGTGAGTGACACATGACACTTTGTACTGATACATTTGTATTGACATGTACATGTTGCTGTCATTTCCTTGTTGCAACAACTTGAACAGAAGCTTGTCACGGCCAACATGCTTAAAGGCTTTCTGAAAATCAATGGCGATAATTCCCTGCTCACTCCTCATCAGTGGGGTGACTGAATAAAAAGGCTTCGTGTGAAGTGCTACACATTTCATTCAACTTAACACGCCCATCTCACATTCACTCTCAAATACAGCGAAGGGTAATCCATTATAATTCGTATGTTGTACAATAACTATTATGTCATAAAATTAATTCAATAGGAGAGGGATGTACCCTCTTGTCATGGACATTTGTGGAGGAAAACAATTGTAACTCATTACGAAACGCAAGAGACGACACACGGAATTCGATTTCATGAACAAATAAATAACAATTTAGTACTTGGCTCAAGCCTATAGCTTTTCATGCCAAAATCGACATTCGATGCCATTATATCCCCTTAAATTATCAGACTGGGGAGGAAGGACCAATTAACTGGTATAGTGCTGGAAGCCCATATTTGGGCTTTACTAAATACCGCAAGTTGTAACTTTAACAGCTGCACTCTACTGTTTGTGGTTTCATATAATAAATGATTTCGCGCGCCGAAGGCGCTCAGGGACGGTATGGGGGACAAGCCCCTTTCGACCCTCGGTAGCTGTATATGATGGCTGTCACATGTCTAGGCGTGTTGAAGGAGGAAAAGGATCCGGTACTCGGCAGGTGTCTCCAGTTGTGGGTAGGCGGTCTCGTTGACTGATGTCGGTTGGACCCTCGGGTGAGGACCAGTGTGGGAGGTTGGGTCCTCTCACAAAGGTACTACCTCTCCCCGAGGGTGCAGTCGATCTGGATTTTCGGGCAAGTATAGTCTGCCGCTTCGAGGATGATCATGAGTGATGGCCATCACTGGCAAGTATAATCTGCCTCAGGCTGTCTCTGTAGTAGTTGGACTCTTTGAAGGAAAACAACAACGACCCCTTTCGGGGACCACCAAGAAGAATACCCGAACTTCCCTGGTTCGGGGCAGGCCTGCATTGTAATCCTAGTGGGTTGGGACAAAAAGATGCGCAATGCGCTTACAAAAAGGGGCAGAGGCGGGACGCAGGACCAACGCTCGCCTCCCTTAAAGTGGTTGATATTTTTTAGGGATGGAGCGGAGGATGTTCAGGAACCAAGGAGGTGACTGTTTCCATAACGGTTAGACTGTCTGTAGCGGTTATTGGGGTGCTAGTCAAAAAAACATCTTCTGTGTACTTACTTAAAAGAAGAAGGTAGAATTAGTTTTCATTAGAATATGTAAACTGTAAAGATAAAAGTAGTACCTCTTTAGTTGCGTGTCTTTGTGGTGTCTGCTATGTGTGTGGGGGAGAGTATGGAATGCACGAATCTTTACATTCATGGTTTCATATTGACGCTGGCAAGAATAAATTTTGTTGTTGACACCTTGCTCAGTTACATTTGATTGGATAGTGCCTTTTGGCACTATCCAATCAAATGTAACAGAGCAATATATGGCGAAAGGAAATCTGTGGTCAAGAACAATGTAGCACACCACCAGTTAAGAAGCCTGCAATTGTTGAGAAAACACCAATGGCATCTGAGGAAATAGAGCGATCTTTCATTCTGTTACTTATAACTGGTAGAGGGATAGATTATTTTTGGTGGTCTGACTTTGTTATTCATAATTTGTATCATTATAAATTACTGGGGAGTACCCACATACACTCTCCACTAATTTGTAATAAAACAAATTTACATAAATAAAAATATAATTTGCATTTGACTAAATATGAAACATGAGCAAGAAAATGTTTGTCTTTTGCTCTGGTGCCCTCATTTTTTTGACAGCCCTGATGGTGGCTTCTGGTATACAACCAGTTAATAAACAAAAACAACATGCAAAACTCACAGATGTCTACTGTTTTCCTTTATTAACTCTTAAGCCCCCATATATCCCCAAACCGCCACTTTTATATTGCATTGAAGCAGGTGCTCCCTTGTGTAATCTTTTTTATTACTCTTGTGTGTAGACTGAATTTTCCCTGGCAGTGGTTCTACATCACTGCTGGCTGCCTGTATAGGCAGCCAGCAGTGATGTAGAACCACTGCCAAGTCATCAATAACTATGTAAGCAGAAAAAGGCCATAAATACTTTAAAATTAATCTGAGGACTCAAGGGTTAAAGGTTACGAGAGTAAAGTTGGCTTTCTGTAGGAAGCCAACTAGAACAATCTAAGTAGCTGGCCCTTTCGGCTCTTTATTTAGCGAATGCGTTCTTACATTAATTTGAAAGTTTTTATTATTTCCAGAAAACAATTAGGAAATCGTATTTTCTAGGCTTTTATATCTATGGAAATGATAATGTCTGTATGTGCACACTGTTGATATAACACACAACAACAAGGTTATAGAACATCAAAAGGTGATGAAAGCGTCGTTTCGTTTTAAATGAGCTGAAACAAAAAATAAAATCAAATATTCAAACTGACTGAAAAAAAACATTTTTATTTTTATACCACTCTATAGGAAAATACATGAAGTTTGTGAAATGGTACACCCACCGATGATACAACTTCGCTAGCCTTTAGATATTTCAACTTCTATGTGAAATATCAATACCCGTAGTGTTAAATTTACTGACAACTTTAGAAAATTAACGGAAGCTAGCTTTCATTTAAATCTCTACCAATGACGAAAAGTATCAGCCATGCCTCCCTTGAGCTATAATCTTTCACTCGTACATTTGTATTTATAACCTGTACATGTTGCCATTAGTTCCCAAGTTCAACAACGTGAACAGAAGGGCATCACTATCAACACGTTCGAAAGTTTTCTGAAAATCAATGGAGAAAATGTCCTGCTCACTCGTCATCCGTGAGGTGAGTGAATTAAAAAGTTTGTATGAAGTGAATCACGCTTCATACAACATGTGCGCATGCGTCAACTATGGATGTACGTTTAAATTTGTTGTGAAGTTATATTCAGAAAATATACCATTATCCTGAACAAATTTATCATAAATTCTCTGTTGGTGGTTGGAGTTAACGATTGTGGAAATTTATCAATGAGATTTGTGTATTGATGGCTAGGGGTAAATCAGCTAAAAGGAAGACTAAAACGTCAAGCTCTTCGAGTTGAAACGTGAGTTCATCAACTGACAGTAGCCTGCAGAAAAAAGTGCCACGGCAGGATAATTCGGAAATGCAGTCGGCGGTCGGTAACGAAAAGAATAATCTCAATAATGAAGCTCCTGCACCGAGTCAGCCTGATAGTTTTGTAGGTAATATTGGCGCTAATGGTATTTTGGATTCGCAGGGTCCCATGGGGCCAGTGTCAATGTTTCAAGGACATGCCCCCCCCCCCCAAATGTGTCCTTTCAACCGAGAATAATGTCAACACCAATGGGTACGAGCAACTTGATGTATTCGCCAGCTGGTGATATCGTAACCATGGGACACAGAACTGATAGCTGTGTTACACAAACAATAGACAATAAATTAGATTCGATTATTACGAGACTTGGAAACATTGAGGTGAAGTTAGTCAAGATTGATGTAATTTAGGGTAAGCTCTCCGCTATTGAGAGCAAGTTGGTCACAACTGAGAAAAAAACTCTTTGCCTACGAAAAAACGGTAGATAGTCATATTGCGGAGTGCACATCTGTAGTACGGAATCATAAGGAGCAGGTGGAGTTAATGATGAATAACTGTAGATTGGTCAATGACGAGATAGTTGATATGAAAGCCAGATCTACGAGGGACAATTTATTGATCTTTGGAATTAAAGAGTTAAGTGAAAATAATTCTGTGGAAAACAGCGAAGAAACATTTAAAATTTTTGTAACTCAGCATTAAGGCTGTACTCAGGAGCAAGTTGATCGTATTCAGATTGATAGGGTGCGCCGACTTGGTAAGAAGAGTGTAGACAAGCCAAGGTCAATCGTGGTGAAATTTTCTTCATTTAAAGATCGTGAAATGATCCGAAAGTTGAAAACGAACTTAGCCGGCACTAATTTTGGAATTAAAGAACAGTTCCCTGTGGAGATAGTAAATGATCGAAAAAAACTCATTCCGAAGTTGAAAAAGACCATTGCCGATGGCAAAAACGCAAAATTGATCAAAAACAAGTTATATATCTATGGGAAGCTCATACCAGTGGCCATAGAGGATGAATAGGATTTAGTGGGGAGCAAATGTGAACCCAACAGCAGTAATCATATAAAATTCTGCTCATGGAATATAGAGGGCTCTTTGAAGAACGCCGAAGTTATGAGCTTTGTATCCCAATATGATATTGTTTTCTTATAAGAGTGCTGGGTACCGAAATCTTACAGGGCAGATGATGTAGCTGACATATTCCCTGACTTCGATGTGACTGTTGTGCCAAGAAAACGGGGGTCGGGGTGCTAAAAGGGATAGCGGGGGGGGGGGGGGGGGGGGGGGGGTAATAGTCCTGCGTAGGAAACTTTGTCAAATTTCGTGGAGGTCTGTGAATTAATTCACGAGAGTGTCGTGTGGTTACAAATAGATAAATCAGTGGTCCCTGATGGTCGTGATTTATATATTGCTGGAGTATATTTTCCCCCTGATAACTCCTCCTTTTATAATAGAAACGATCTCTGTTTCTTCCAAGACTTGGAAGAGTTTATCTATAAATATAAAGACGAATTCCATATTATTGTTTGTGGTGACCTCAGTAGTAGGATAGCTGAGTTGTGTGAGTATATTAACAACGACAGACTGAACAACGAGCTTTTAGATCAACTGGATGATCTCGGTCACGCACGACCTGAATACGCAAGCTTTTGTGATGATCGCATTGCACCAGACAAAGCAATAAACAATTTTGGTAGGAAACTGGTCCAATTGTGTCAAACAACTGGACTCAACATATTAAACGGGAGGCCAGATTGGCCAGGGAGTATGCGTTTCACATGCCACACTCACAATGGTCTTAGTCTGATTGACTATGTTATGTGTTTGGAACCCCAGATAATTGATTAGTTTACTGTAAGAGACTTCAATGAGTGGTCTAATCATGCCCCGGTAATGCAGTTCGACCAAATCTTCTGGAAGAAGTTGTGTATAAATGGGACGATGATTTCACCAGCCCCTCCACAGAAGCATTTCAAAGTAATTCATATGCCTTAATTTCTATTGTCAATAATATTATCGCTGATGAAACTGAGATTAGTGAAGGCGTGGCTCTGTTCTTAAAATGTTTTTCAAAGATTTTTGAACCGTTAACTGGTAAAGTAATTAAAAAGCGTGATAACTCTAGGTTGTATAGTAATGAAGTAAATAAACCCTGGTTCACAAAAGACTGCAGAAATAAAAGAATGCAATACATTAAAACACTGAGATATTTTAATGCAATTCGATCACATAAAAATCACAAAGCTCTGGGTAAAGCTCGCGCTGAGTATAAAAAGTTGGTGAAACAAAACAAATATTATTTCATTAAACGCTCATCATTAGTACTAAAAAACGAAATAAAATTTAACCCACGTAATTTTTAAAAAAAAATTAAAAAAACAAATAAAGAAATCAGTGCCTAATATATCTCCAACGTCATTTAAGACACATTTTCAAATCCTACATAACCCTTTACCTAACGTGAAAAGCAGACGACACTTGCAAAAAAAATTCTTGAATAACTAATTTTTTTCATTTTTGTCTCAAAAACATAGGTTATGACCCCTCGTTGGAACGAGCTCGACGAGCTCGTTCCAACGAGGGTCATAACCTATGTTTTTGAGACAAAAAATGAAACAAATTGTGAAAATTAATTGGCGATTTTTGAGAATAGCGCTGGTCGGTTTTGGCCCGTTACGTTGGGTAAAGGGTTAACAGTGGAGATTTGACCACCTTAAACATCAATCACGTTGTTGTCAGTGCTAATAATAGTACATATAAGGATATTGACGATATTATTAACTCGGAGATAACGCTTGGGGAACTGGAAACTGCAGTGAATAATATCAAAATAAACAAAGCCCCTGGAATTGACAATATTCTTAACGAATATATAAAACTTGTAAAGACGAACTGTTACCAATACTAAGGAATATATTTAATAACATTTTGTATACTGGGATATACCCTAAAATTTGGTGTAATTGTGTAATAGTGCCGATCTATAAAAATAGAGGTCACGTGGATAACTCTAATCATTATCGCGGAATAACCCTTATACCGGTTTTGGGCAAACTGTTCACATCTGTTCTTAATAATAGACTTCAAACTGTGACTGGGTTCTTCTGCGACGAACAGTTAGGTTTTCGAAAAGGTCATGGTACTGTAGATGCAATATTTGCACTGAATGGCATCATAGAAAAAATCTTTCGAAAATAAAAGAAAATTATATTGTTGTTTTATTGATTATACTAAAGCCTTTGATTCGGTTAATATACCGCTTCTAATAAACAAACTAAAGATACAGGGGATAGTAAGCTCTTTCCTGGATGTCATAGTCGATATGTACAGTAAAATAGAACTCTCTGTAAAATGGCAAGGAAAAATCTCCGATAAATTATCTTTAAGTACTGGTTTATTACAAAGGGAATCGCTATCGCCCACTTTATTTTCTCTTTTTGTTAATGACCTAGGCTCCCATATTCGCACGTCGTACCCGACTGCTGGCCCTGAAATACACTGTAAAAATATCCCACTAACCATGTACGCGGACGATGTGGTACTGATGTCAAATTCCAGAGAGGAATTACAAGAATTGATAAAATGTGTTAGTTTATATTGTGATAAAAATATGCTGAAGATTAATACAGATAAAACAAAAGTAATGTGTTTTTGAAAGGACGGAAGGCGTGGACAACGAGTTGATTGGTTAATCAATGGTAATCGGATCCAGGAAGTAGACGAATTTAACTACCTCGGTTTGATCTTAAAATATAATGTTAATTTTTGTATCTCCCAAAAAACGTTAGCTATGCAAGCCAGGAGGGCAATGTATTCACTTATCACTAAAAATAATAATATGCAGTTAGACAATGAACTAAGCCTAACATTATTTGATATTTACATATCTGGTGTTTTAAATTATTCATGTGGGGTATGGGGCTTTCATAAGGGTACAGATATCGAAAAAAATAATTTAGAATTTTGTAAGAAACTACTTGGAACTCACTCGAAAAGTATGAATTTAATGGCGCTTAGTTCCAAAAATGAAATCCTAAGATCCATTTATTTAAATAGATATTATGCATGTGAAAGAGGGGGTTCGCACAGTTCTTGGTTGTATAATGTCAAAAAATTATTAAATGAATTAGGCAGGGGATATAAGTGGTTAAACCAACAAACGTATATTAATACACAACTTACTCAAGAAGTAGAGATAATATTAAAGGATAATTACATCCAATATGTGAGGGGTGAGCTAAGTAATAAATCAAAATGTGATGTGTACAAGCATATTTTTGAAAATTATGAATTGCAGCCATATTTAACGTTAAATATTCCTAAAAATCTTCGAAGCCATTTAACTAAAATGAGAATCTCCTCTCACAAGTTAAATATCGAAGTTGGACGGTATGCCGTCGTTAATAGAGATGATAGGCTCTGTAGTGTTTGTGATGGTCATAAAATCGAAGATGAGTTCCACTTCATTTTGGAGTGCAGAGCATTTAGGGACGTAAGGAAGAATTTTATTAAACCCTATTATAGACTCGGGTCAAATATGCTTAAATTCTCTCAGTTAGTTGGAGCTAGTAGTAGATTTGTATTTATTAAACTAGCAAAATATATTCATATAGCATTAAAATTAAGGGATGGGTTGATGTAATGTCATAGCAGTACTTCTCTGGAGCATGCCTCTCAGCAGCCATGACCCACAAACACACTCTTGTGATAATGACATTTTCTAAAACGTAGATAAATGGAAGTGAGGACATAGGGATTGTAATTCCATAGATTGACAAATTTCCTGATTGCTGGGTCTTTCCACTGGGCACATCGCAGCTATTTTTGGCTGCGATGTGCTGGATGGAGAGACTCGGCTGTCACCTGGCAGGTGAGAAGCCCGAATTATGAGTCAAGGGCATTAAATAAGGCTCAAGTCCGCATGGGGACGCAGGTTGGAGACATTTGATATTTCGATAAGTTTCGTTTCGCGACTTAATGTTTCGCGCCCGGAAGTGATATTCTGATAGTTTTGTGTTTTCGAAAACCTGCTTTAGAATGTGTAATCTGCTGACTGTTGAGTTTCTCCGTTGTGCGCATCTCAGCTATTTTTTTATGTCAACAGTTAAGTACGAATTATGAATGTTTTCGACCTGAATCACTTATGACGCAGACTGAGTATTGTTCAGTTGCAATCGTTATGCTGCGCGATTAATCTTCCTGGTGTGAGTGGTCTTCAGATATACTTAACGCTTACCCAGCGCGGATAGTGGATAGAAATTATTTAATGATTAAACATATTCACTTTTTGTCTCAGAAACGGCCTTTGACCCCTTATTGAGCGAGCTTCTTAAGCTTGTTTGGTGAGGGTTCATAGGCTATGTTTTTGACAAGTGGGTGTGAATATGATAAATCTTGAATAGTATCTCTCAGTAGCGCCGTTACGCCAGGTCGCTGGGCAAGGGATTCACAAAAACTTGAAATCCAGTGCACAATATATTTATATTGATTGTTTTTGTTTCCCATCAATGGGCCAAAGGGCCCACGATGTATATGTTCATCGTTAGTTTGGTGAATAAAAGAATATATACAACTTAACAAGCCCATCCTACATTCACACTCCGATAAACGACAGATTATCCGTTTGATTTCTTATGTCGTAAAACAGCTTTTATGTTGTAAAATTACTACAATGGGGGAATGATGTACACCTTTTTACCACGCACATTGGTGGAAAAATACAAGTGTATCCCATTTCCTCACACAAGAGACTACACACGCAATTCAGTTTCCTGAATAGACACCTTTCCCATAATGGTCGACGACTGGTGAAAAAGTCGTAAACTTGTAGGTCGCTCAAAAAAACTTTTCGAAGGATTGACGATTACAAGTTCGTTTGTGTTTCGCATTTTTTTTTTTTTTTTTTTTTGTTTTGCGCGGCCACGAATGGTTTGATTGGCAGTAAAAAAATGGAAGTCTGGCCTTATGACGATTAGCGTTTTAGGACATAATCCTAGAGTGAACAACCACATTAAATTGTGGAGTGTTTAAGTGTTTGCCCGCTCGAGTTCAAAGATTTCGTCGATATATCTCCGATGCGAAATTACGCGTCGCGACATAAAGTGTCAAAACCAGTGTTTTTTTGTTGTCAATTTTTAAGTGTGCCATTGAAAGAGTAGGGGTGAGGGTGTGGGGATGGGAGGAAGAATGTGTTTTAAAAATAAAAAAAACATGCATTTTTTAAAAATTAAAGAACCTAAGTTGAGAGACAAGAGGGCTCCTCAATTTCTAGACTTGAAGAGGAATATTCGAGGGAGCAATACGGGTAAGCGATTGGGCGAGATCGAGATGACAAGAGAGACGACCAAGTTGTTCAAAACTGTAACAGAAACTCAGGGAGAAATTAAAAGAAAGATCGACAAAGAGGTGAATCCCTTGAGAGAAAACGGTAGGACACCTAGTTACATTCCTTCTATTTACGAACCTTATGATCTGCCTTACACACCCTCTGGTCAACCCCGTTATACACCATCACCTCCTGTATACCGATATCCTCCTATTGTTTAGTATTTTCTACCAAGTCCCTCCGAGATAGACACAATTGAGACCGATTCGGAGAGTGAACTATCTGCGGCTACTACTGCAAGAACGACGGTAGATGCTAGCAATATGAAACCCGACGATTTCGCGAATTTACATAGGACGAATTCGTGGAAGGCGGACTCTGCATTAGACTGGCGCGAGTGAGGCGATGGCAATCTCTACATAGGTGACAAAAGAATGAAGATAACCGGCGACTACAATCTGATCGTCGAAGATCGGGAAAATGAAGGCACTGAAGGATTGCGGAATCTGCTCGTTCTGGCTAAACCTAACGATTATGATAAAGAGGATGACAGACGTACCGTAATCTCCTGATTTGTAGGAGTGTCGTGAGATACAAAAACAACGTTTCCAGAAAGACGAGACCGAAAGCGAGCAAAAGTTCGAAGTGGAAGAACATGGTGAAACCCATATGCGATGCGAATAAAGCATTTGTCAAATTTTGTCGCCGGACAGGGAATGAAAAGCACCACCATGATCATTCCTTGCAATCGTAATGCGCTGGGTGAGAGATTAGATCTCTTGACGGCGAGTCTAGAAACTGGTAATACTGCAGTGAGAAACGAGGTAGAGAGCATATGTGACGAATTGTTGCGACAGAAGGGTTCAGTACATAGAGGATATCTAGTGTTTTTGAGAGGATACCGAAAATTATCTCATGAGTGACCGACACAAATGGTTATTTTTTTGCGAGCGCTTGCGCGAACGACACTAGCCTTTTGTCTCGGTCAGAGGTGAGATAATTTTCGGTATCCACTCCAAAACACTAGATTTTCTTTTTTATTATACGCTTTTTAAAATAATCTGATAATTCCACTCGTTTCAAACATGAATTGATGCATGAAAGTAAACAGTGCATTCAATCATTGATACGCGGAAGTGATTTGATCGTTGCTAGGGACAGATAGCGCCTTGCGATCTGATTCAGCTGGCGGGTTTCTAGTCCAAACATGGCCTTGACGTACGTAATATAAGTTTGTGGTTTGGTACGTCCTTCGAAAGGACGTACCAAACCAACACCTTATATTACGGACTTTCAGACCGTTTTTTGGACTTGCGAGGTTCATGCATCAACTCAAGGTGAATATGTGTTGAATTATTGCTGGAAATGATCGGTATTCACTCACAAATACTAGATTTACTTTTCATTATGCGTTTTTAGAACACATTTATCACTTCAAGTGATAATTTGACTCGTATTCACCTTGAAGTGATACTTTGAAAGCCGCCATTTTGATTGATACCGGGAAAGTGAAAATGTCTATATCTTCACAGTGGGAGATACGATTTCTATATTTTCCGCAATGTCTTCTATAATCTATCGTTTAACGTATAATAAATAAACTTATAAACCGATCATAAACTCTTTGAACGAAGAAGAGGAAATAAAAAGTAATAATAGTAATGAAATAGGAAGTTAAAAAATAAAATAAAATAAAATTTAAAAAATCAAAAACAATATTTAAAAACAAATCAGACGAAAGAGACAAAAAAAATATGTCAGTCATAATGAACAGATGATTTATGAGATCTTACGTCTAAGGCGGATCGGATTTGCTAGATTCGATGATTGGAGCTCTCGCGTGCCTACATCGGTGATCTGGCGAAACATACGGCTTCCACCGCCGTGAAGGTCGGACAGAAAACCGCGATGGAAGTGGATAAAAAATCCGTGATTGAAGTGATCACTAGAATCGCTTCGGAAGCTGGCAAGAGGAGTGCCGATTTAATTCAGAGTTGATAAGAGCACCACCGACTAATTGACCGAAATTATCTTCGAAATCGAAACAGATTCTAGCGAACACGAAACCGCAAGGGTTCAAGTGTTGTATGATATAGGGAGTCGCTAAAACGTTGAACAGTAGAGGACCAGGCCTGAAAAAGTCAGAAATAAATTGAAACATAAATTTATTTTAAATAATACAATAAATAAAAAATAGTTTAAAAAGCATAAAAAAAATAACTAAATCAACTTGTATTCTTGGGTGTATCGTATTTGCAAATTAATGATATTGTTTCAGAGGCTCCAACCCATGCGTCCATGTTTCCCAGATATCATCAACGTACTGTACCTGTTCAATTGGGTGTAACTTCGATGCTCTTGACAGTTTCTTTCCCATTCACCCATATATGTGCACGCATTATTCATTCCTAATCGAACCTGTTACAACGCCTTCCGTTTGTAAATAATGTCTTCCTTTAAATGAAAAATTGTTATGGTCCAAAACAGTTTCTAATAGTTCAAGACCTATCTCTGTTGGGAATAATTTTCCTTCAGAGTTTTTCTAGTGTTTTTCTGCATGCTAATATACCTTCATGGCGTGGGATTCTTGGACATAGTTTGTTGACGTCCACACAGTACATTATGCTGTTTTCGTGGAGTTGTGGGGTATACAGTGGAGTGCATTTAGGAAATGGGTTGTGTCGCGTATGTAGGATGGTAACGACATAACATTTTGTTTTAATTCAGACTCCATCACTTCTGCTATTTTCCCTGTAGGGTGGTTTATACCCGGAATTATCGTTCTTAAAGGAGCTCCATTTTTATGCATGTTGGGGTTGACTTTTACCCTTCCAGCCTGTGGCTGCTCAGGTAGCATGTACGCTAATACTTTTTTGGCTATCAGTTTGTTTATTTTTTTCTCGTTTTTTTTAGTTTGCTTTTAATCTTATTTGCTATTTTCTCTGTCAGATCTACAGGTACTTCTTTGTATGTTGTTTAGTCCTCCAATTCCATCAAGATATCATTTTCATATTAACTTGCATCTAAAACGGATATCCCGATCCATTTATCGGCTGGTCGCACGATTATTGTATTATCATTTAACAACTCTTTCAGAGCCTTCTCTTCCATTTTTTGTTATGCTATTCCGCACGCGTTTTTATGTCCTTCAAAATATCTCTAAATAAAGGTCATTGTGCTCATATCTACCTTCTTTAGGGGGTCATGTGTTGCGCTCTCTAAATTCATCATTTATATATTGTTGTTTATTGTCAAGGGAATACTCACATAATCGAATCCTGCGCTCCCTTTCTTTTATCTCAACAATAAGGTTCGCAAGATGCAAAGTTATTTCCGTTGGGACAAACTTGATACCCCTTTTTAACCCTTTACCTAACATGAAAAGCAGACGACACTTGCAAAAAAAATTCTTGAATAACTATTTTCTTTTCATTTTTTGTCTCAAAAACATAGGTTATGACCCCTCATTGGAACGAGCTCGACGAGCTCGTTCCAATGAGGGGTCATAACCTATGTTTTTGAGACAAAAAATGAAAAAATAATTAAAATTAATAGGCGATTTTTGAGAATAGCGCTGGCCGGTTTTGGCCGTTACGTTGGGTAAAGGGTTAAGTAGTGTGCTTTGGTCTTTTGTTAGTTTCTTACCGGATAAATTAAACACGTTATTTTACTGATTTATTTTGGTTTCATTGTGCAGCATTCACCCATAGGATCATAACTGATATCACTTCATGTCCGCATCTATTACGGCTATACGCCCGTGATCCATTTGTAGCATGTATTATTTACATGAGTTTACTGATAAGACGGCACGTCCCGCACCTGTTCCGCTTACACGTACGTGTTCCATTTTTAACATATGATATATTATTTGTATACCATGCATTATTTACAGCGTTTATATATATATAAACTTCACAACTCTGTGGGTCTTCAATTTAGATAGTATAGCGTAGAGTTGAAACGGTTAACCGATTAATCGATTAACCAATGATCAACGTCTTGGCCGATCAAAAAAGTAACTGATCGATTAAACGTTCCTTTTGAACTATTGTATTATATAGGTTAATACAGGAACAAACGTACTCCAAAACAGGCCCCCGTTGTCACACTACAAAGCATGCAAGGTACGTGTTGACATTCTTGTTCACGTGCATGTATCGGTAGCTGAAGATGGTCATTCTTAACCCTTTACCCAATGCAGATGAAATACGGTACTTGCAAAATAAATTCTTAAGTTACTAAAACAATTCATTTTTTGTCTCAAAACATAGCTTATGACCCCTCACTGGGATGAGCACAACGAGCTCGTCCAATGAGAGGTCATAAGCTAAGTTTTTGAGACAAAAATTAAAAACATAATACAATTTGAATAGAGACTTATGTATATAGCACTGGCCGGTATTATACGTTATGTTGGATAAAAAGTTAATATACTGTAAATCATCAACGGTAAGGCAATTATTCAGCTATCTATTAGGTTAAGTGATTATTCGGTTAACCAAGGTTAGTCCATGTTACTAATCCACCAAGAAAACCATTTAAAACCCAGAAACGTCATGACGTACACGGCGTCTGCTTGGGAAGGGTTCAATCCAACAACGATCCAATAAATCCAGGGTCACTATTGATGCCACCACCGACAGCATGGAATTCATAAATACATTTCTGCTCGGCGATTCTCCGTTCTCACAAATAATGTAAATCACCACTCAACACCTGTATTCTTATATCAGACACCGAATGTCCGTGTTTGTTAAAGTGGACCGCGACTGGAAGTCCAAAGTTGCGGGCACGAATGTCCAGTCAATGTCCAGCAACTCTCCGGCAAAGGGGCTGTCCCGTTTCCCCTATGTAAAACATATCCGGACACTTCGAACAAGTCATGAGGTATACGACACCACTCGATGTATAATTGTAAGAGCCTTTAGGATTGAGGATGCTGCCATTCATCCTGCGTGTGGGACCATGACTGATAAGCCTGCACATCCCGCATCTATTCCGGTTATACGCCCGTGCTCCATTTTTAACATCTGATGTATTATTTACAGAGCTCCGGACCAGTCGATTTTTGAGTGATGGGGATTGTCTCATGGCCACAAGGTGTTTTCTTCCGCAAACACCATATTAAGATAAGTGTCCCCAGAAAAAATGTTGGGCAGATCATACACGATACTTCATAGTTTTTTTTACCAATACAGGGTGGTAAGTTACCACCAGCGGTACACGTTCAGATTCCATTTCTGGTTTATAGACCATTAGCTCATCGCGGTCTTTCTTTTTAGGTTTTCCTACTTCCGATTGTTCTGTCCGTTTGTCATATCCCAAGTCGAGAAACGCCTCCGATAACATATTTAGCTGTTTATCCCGATTCTTTGTGTCAGAATTAATTCTAGCGTATCTCAACCTTCGACTGTATGTAACTGAATGTTTACTGTGGTTAGGGTGAAAGCTTTGGGGTTAAGATGAGTATATCGGTCCGTAGGATTATGATACACGCCAGTCTTAAGATTCCCATCGGTTTTGTGGATTTTAACATTAAAGAAATCGATGCTGTTGTGCGAGAATTCTCATTTGAATTTTATACTAGGATGGAATGTGTTGAATTCATCCACAAAGTCCTGTAGTTTCTCCTTCACGTGATTCCATAGTAAGAAATTGTCATCGATATACCTCAAGTAGATATCAGGTTTTAGACTTTGTTGTTCCAAAACAAAACATTCTTCCCAGGAGGTCGTGCGAAAACAAATTCGCAAATTGAGGAGACATGGGGGAGCCCATACTGCATCCCATATTTTGAAGGTAGTAATTTCCATCAAACGTAAAGTAATTGTGTTTTTGAGTATATTCTGCCAGTTTAAGAACAGTCTCTTTAGACATGGTTTTAGAGTCCGACTCCGCAAGCGTTTTGTTAATAGCGGCCAACCCATCTGAATGAGGTACACCAGTATATAAGGAAACTACATGAAGTGTCACTTAAAGTGTCTCCTCGTTGATAGGCCAAGCCGATGAAATTTTGTTCAGAAAGTCAGTGGTGTCTTGCACAAAACTCTTACGTTGTCTGTCGACTGGTTTAACCCTTTACCTAACGTAACGGCCAAAACCGGCCAGCGCTATTCTCAAAAATCGCCAATTAATTTTCATTATTTTTTTCATTTTTTGTCTCAAACACATAGGTTATGACCCCTCGTTGGAACGAGCTCGTCGAGCTCGTTCCAACGAGCGGTCATAACCTATGTTTTTGAGACAAAAAATGAAAAAAAATAGTTATTCAAGAATTATTTTTGCAAGTGTCGTCTGCTTTTCAGGTTAGGTAAAGGGTTAAGAATATAATCTACTTTCCTTGATAATTGCTCTATAATAGTCCCAGTTCCAGATATGATCAGTCTCCCAGGGACACCCTATTTGTGAATCTTAAGTAAAGTATAGAAAATACCAGGTCGCTGTTTCTCTTTGCGTAAAGAGCTGACAAACTCCCTATCTTTTTTTCTGGAATTACTTCGATAACTTTAGCAAGTTCTGTCAGGTTTGGTTCTGTAGGGAACTCTCCGATAATGCTATAGTAGGCATTGTTCGATAACTGTTGTTTAGCTACGTACATGTGGTCATCTTTATTCAAAATAACAGTAGCACCCCCTTATCAGCCGGCTTAACAACTATATACATGTAAGAATTACTGCGGAGACTTATAATGCCACGTCGCTGTGTAGGCTTCAGATTGTATTTCATTTTGACGGTTTCAGAAAATATTTTGGTCCTCGCTCCTTTTTGAAAGGATTTAATATATAGATCGATATAAATTGTGACTGGAAGGATAGCGGTCTTCTTAGGTCTCTTTTCATTGTTCATGGTTACAAACGTAGACGCGCGGAAGTATCTTCGCAGACATGAAAGTAATATTTCAGTCTCAGTCTTCGAAAATATTCCTCCATATCCGCACGTGTTTGAACTTTATCAAGCCTGGTAGTGGGACAAAACGAAAGTCCTTTATGGAGAAAGATATTTCAGTGCTCGATAAACTGTAATGTGATAGGTGCACAACAGTTGACTGTTCAGATCTCCCATTTTCCACATCGGTAGTTTTCCTGTTTTAGATTTTAAATCATTGTCAGTTAAGTTGGAATTTTTTTTTTTCTTTTTTTAAATTAATGATTTTAAAAATGAGTGTCTTGTATTCTCATAACATATCCATGCTTACGTTTCTAACCTTAATCTGTCTGATCTTTCGCTCGAAATTATTTGTTTCTGTTATACATTAAATGAGGTAGGTTGTTTCGTAGCCTTTTCATGCAGTCGATGGTGGCATTAATAGTGACACTGGATTTATGGTATCGTGGCTTGACTGACCCTTTCCAAAACGGACGCCGTGTAAGTCATGACGTCTCTGAGTACCTGCGTGTTCTAACGTACTTTGTATGAGTTGTATCGCCTTGAACTTGATGAAGGCGCAAGTCGAAAGCTGGTTCATTCTACATAATTAATCCATGGTTATATTAAGGTGTTGGTAATTATACCACTATACTATTTAAGGAATAGTGCATGGCTTGGAGTTGACTACGCCCATATAGTGCCCAGTGAGGTGGTGTAGTTCCCGCCGTGTAGCGGAGGGAACTACACCACCTCACTGGGCACTATATGGGCGCAGTCAACGACAAGACATGCACTAATCCTTATATTATATCGAATACCCATCAAGAAAAACATCTGTTCGATTTGTTAATCTATTACCAAGGTATTAGCCCTACCAACCAGCGTTATGTAGAAAAAAATACCATGTAGTTTTTAAAAAACATTTTCTTCTTCCAAAACACGGCTAACTTGGATTATTGATATGAGCAGAAGACAGATTTTGAATCGGTCGGCAAGCGTAAACAAAACATTTCCCCCAAACGGAACTGTGTTTTCTAGAATCGCGCAACTCGCGAATGAAAGCTAAAATTTTCGAAATTTGACAACGCAGTTTGATAATTTCCATACATTTGCCACACATACACATTACCGAATGGGCCAGCACGGGATACAAACTCCGAAGATTCAATTGAATTCCATTATTTATTCGTTTACTGCCCAAAACATACAATCAAAAAGCGAAATAATATGAGCAGCGAAACAAACGATTTTTCATATCCGGACGCGTTCTCGTGAAAGTTGGGCCCAGGTATGGATCATTCTCTTCGAAACGAGATATGGATCGTCTTCTCAAGGAATAAAATGAACGCCTCGAAAAATGTGACTTCAACAATGGTAAAGCAATACATTTTTCCACAATGCTTTCTTTCCGGGTTGTTTTGTGGATGTTGTGCCTGTGTGAATCGATTTTTTTACATTTAGCCTGATCAGTTTTATTCGCCCAGTATGAAAAGAAAACTAATATAGTAGTGTGCTAAAAATAGAAAACGTGTAGTGCCTGGGTGTAGTGCCTGGTCAGTTCTGTGGATGCAAACTACACGAAATAGGGTATTATCTTTCAGCCAATCAGAATGCAAGGAAGTCATGTGAGATATAATATATATATATATATATATATATATATATATATATATATATATATATATTCATGTAAACGACATTTGGACAACCGAAAGTTGTCCAAAGGTCGGTTTTTTACGTGCTAAAACATTTGGGCAACCTGTTTCACGTTGCCCTAATGTTCAGTGCCTCCGCGCAAAAGAACAAGAGATGTGTGCAGAAACCTCTGTATGCAGAAATGTTAAGTTTTGCACGCTAAATAACGAGAAGAAATCTGTTTTTAATTTAAAACAACATTTTTCGAGATATTCCATGCTAAAAAACTCAAACTTGGAAAACCGTATATATTTGCGGGCGATTTTTGACGCGCCTGTAATTCATATTTTTAAAGCGTATGTTTTGTCATACTACGGTTTTTCGTCATTATATTCATACTTGAAGTAATTTCAGACAAGTTTACCATACATATACGCTTTTTTAAAGAAATTAGGAATATACATATATTTTATGGTTTGCAAAGATCTCTTTTTCATTTTACGGAGTTTCGGAGGCTTCTCAAATTCTCGCGTGAATAACGTGCACCGGAAGTTGATGTAGGCCTACTTTCGTGTTGAATGAAACTTACAATAAGCATGACCGTATAATTTCAGTCACAAATAAATTTGTGGGTCTTTATATGACTTGAGTGCTTGTAAAATAAATATTGAACTACATACGCCATTATTTCTTTGGTGAGGAGTCTCTGATGAAGACCGTCAATCACATTCACAACTTGCCGAATGCCGTTTCACCAAATTTCGGCATATTCCAATTGAAATGAAAGCCAAGTGGGTCTGGGTGGCTGATTTTTATAATCGATCATTTTTGTCGGAGAGAGAAGGAGCCATAAATATCGAAATCATAAAATAAGCTCTTTCTGGCCTGAACATTTCCAACAGCTGGTTTCGACCACCCGAATAGTGGGGACTCCGTAGCTGGAATTCCAGCGGAGAATAGCTTTGATATTTACGACTCAAATTACATGCTATTCTTGTTTGCAAATTGCAGCAATAAATATCCGATTTGAAATATAAACTGCAAACAAAGCACAGAAGTTGAGCTAAGGGACTCCGAAATTTTAAGGGGCAATATAATTAATGAAATTGTGTTTATTTTGAAAATTCTCACCTCTGATATTCCTTCATTTCAAATATACACAAAATGTACATCAAAATGAAGATTCAGATGTATAAAACACGAAACACATGTGTAATCAACTCATTGACCTAGGCACCACTGGTTCATGGAAGTCTACTACCGTATTCGTACCAGAACTGATAATTTAATAATATTTCACAAGTTCAGACACAAGAACAACTTGTGGCCAAATGTGCTGTACATACATATACAAGAACAAAGCTAGGGTATCAAAATTCTTGGGGTGGGTGGGTCACATGGTTACGGGACATTTCATCCCCAAACCGGTTCATCCCAGGATGTTTCGTCCCAAAGTGGCAACCAGGACGATTCATTCCAACATTTTTTTCAGAGTATCGAGTTCATTCGCCCCAAATGAATTTTTTTTTTTTTTAACAGGACGATTCCAATCATTCGTCCCAACATTTCAAATCATTGTATCGGTGCAAATCGCCTTGGACGCAATTTTGTTTTCAGCAAATTATTCTTTGTGAGATGTGTGTGTCTCATGGTTATGTGACATTTCATCCCAAACCCTGTTCATCCTGGGATCTTTCACCCAGCATGGCAGGATGTTTCGTCCCAAAGTGACAACCGTGGCGATTCATGCTAACAATTTTTTTCAGAGTATCGAGTCAATTCGTCCCAAATGAATTTGTTTTTTTAACATCAGGACGATTCGTCCCAACATTTAAAATCATCGTATTGGAGCAAGTCACCCTATATGGATTTTTTTTTCAGCAGATTATACTTTGATTTACATGTATAGTAAAGCAAAATATTTTAATGTCCCAAATTTATTATTTGGTTATTGTTTACTTATGTAAGAAAATAGAAGTCTCAACTTGTAAGATTTAATTCCCCACTAGGGAGTGCAGTATCTCAGTGGTAGACAGTTAGACTTCTATGCTAGAGGCACAGGCACTCGACGTATTATCAGGTTTTATCAATTTTAATACAATATATATTATATTATCAATACTAAAAAAAGTAAATGTATGACACTCTCCAGATCAAATTTTTTAACATTCTCTAAAATATGAATCGAGAGAGTCAACTAATCATGCCAGCTGTTATCTGGTAACCGAACAATGAGTGCCACGCTACGGGTTCCTTGGTCGTCTACCTATAGACACAATTGCGTGCATTTCAAAAGTCTTTATGCTTCACTCAATACAGCACAAAACAACACAACAACTTAACTTCAATAAAAACATTTTAATCTCTCGAAAAATGATGGTAAAAGAATCAAAGATGTTGTCATGGTAACATATCTGATTGTCATATACAGATATTTAAAATTAACATTACTAGTCATGCTATTGATATTTTAACTGCAAGTTTGTTGGGAGGAAGGGGGTGGGCGTGTGTCATCCACATGCGAACTACAAAAATTCTCAAGTTAATCTGATACCCCGAAATCAGAAATTCATTTAGTTTCTTAGGTCATAGTTGCTATCATTACACCATAAATACATGTAGATTACGTGGGAAGAAAAATTTAGAGGGGGCAGCCGGCTTGGATAGCCTACTCTCTCGATTCAGTCGATAAAAAGTGAAAAAGATGCGAATAAAAGTCAAATTTCCGTCAATCTTGGGCTCAAACTCTCAGGGGCTCTGCGAATTACACAACATTTTGTTGTTTAAATGAGCGAGATCGATGAGGTATTCGCTATTTTAGACATTGTTGAAAATTGTGATCTGGGAAGTGTCATATCTTTACCTTTTTGGTAATGATAATATAAATATACATGTTATTAAAATTGATAAAATCTGATAATACGTCATGTGCCTGTGTGCTAGAGGGCCCAAGTTCAAACAATGTCCGGAATGGTCCATTTTGTGTCCTTGGGCAAGGCACTTTATCCCGGTTGCCTACATGGGGGCACGTTGATGCCGTGTACTATGGCGTACTGCACGATGATGGCGCACATGTCATCAACCGCTGTAACCCTGCTTGGATAAATTTGGGTTAGCATTTCCTATTATTGACATGATTTTTCTTTTGAAATTGATTAGCTCTAGTTAAAAATTGATTAGAAATCTGCTCTGTGAATCCAGTAAAATCGAGCCCTGCACAACATAGACAACAGTTATATTTGATGAAAATAGTACATGTACTCTCATCAGCTTTTATCCAGTCCTTGGACCAGCTTTTAAATTGTTTTGCTATTATTGGCTTTATGCCATTATTACTAGTAGTCTTTTGTGGCGTACTGTGATAAGAATCAGTACACCCGAAGCTGCAGGTTGTATTTAGTATATGTATATATTCAGTATATTTTTTAGACATTCTGGCTCGGGGTCAACAGCATTAATATAGCCTTGGGTTTTTAGTTGACCTTTTTTGTTTTTGAAGTTTTCACCCTCATTACCCATCTGTCGAGAAACAGACATGTATGTTGAAGGTGGGAGACATCCAAGACATTTTAGATCGTAGTTATAATCAGATATGCATGTATGATCAGACCCATGCACTGAATGAATAAAAGTTTCACCATGCCAAAGTTGTACAGGGTCCAGGGACACTGTGGGATTTGAAATATCTTGTGACCCAGTCCAACAAATAGCAGTCTGGTACACAGCTAGGTGGTCCATTTGTTTCCAAGTGGACTAGTCCAGGGCAGTGCAGTGTCCATTACATTGCTTCCAGTTTAACTAGAATATAGGGTATTAATTTGGTGTAAATATAGCATGTTAAGTACCGTGCCGGTTTTTACAGTCAGTACCTAGCTACCACTGTATAAGGTAGTGGGGTTAGCCTCATGACAACACTACACACATCCCCACAAGCACATACACCCCAAAGACACAGACACTAAAGCCCTTAAAGAGGGGTCTTATATCTGTATTAATCTCTCTATTTATTTAATATGTATGCTGGTCCCATCCAAGCAAGCTTGTTTCAAGTCCACTGAAGATGATGTTGGAACACTGTTTCGATATTTTGTAAGAGACTTCGTCTTCGGTGGACATTTTGTAATTATACCCATGACCTCATCAAGACTTATTGGTTCACTTAATTTATGATATTCCCCATATTCAGGCCTTTGTTTGAAGTTTATTTCATTGAAAATTGAGTTGTTGTCTTGGACAGATTTATTCACTTTTCCTTTGAAATTGTTGTCAAATTTGTGCCGTTCTTGTGCACGATGGGCTTTCTTTAGAAATTTGACAGAAGCGCTAGGGCTGCGCAATATTCAAAATTAAATACCAGTATCGGTATCAATAAAAATACTGAGGTATGCCAGTGTATTGAAAGGCTGTTCAGATAACTGAACATACAGTACGTGGAGAGTGGTTTGTGATTAAATCATTGGCAGAGTGGAGTTATCACCCAAAGTATCACTTTCAAATACTGTACATATGGACAAAAAACAAAATGTTTCAGCCGGTGTACATCCAGGTTTAACCCGGAGGTTCATTGGCTGGAGTTTTGCTTGTGCTTGTGATGCATTGCAACAAATTAGCAATTATTGTTTGGGTGGAATCTCCATTCTATGGGTGATTTAGTGATAATACACTATCTGCATTCTGTATGTCCAATAATCTGGACTTGAGCCATCATTGTTGGAATGAATCAGCATGCCTTGATGATTCAGTTTGAATTACCTTGTACCCAACACTGACAATATCACAATTTTTAGCTCAACTTTGGCGGTGTTTTTGGGTCCAATCCGATATTCAAGTTGTCTGCTGGCGGCCATTTTGTACAGACTAAGGTGAAATCAGGTTTTTGCACAGAACTTCCATATGAAAGCGCTGATTTGAATAATTTTTTGTATGAATGTTTAGTACCATGGGATACATCACATATAATACAGGTTTTTTTCTCGTACGTAGACTATGCAAATTAGACTAACTTTGGTGCATTTAGTGTTACTTTCAGCACTGTAAGTGCAAATGCCAATATGGCTCGGGCTAGAGGCCGTATTTATAAACCGATCTTTACGAAACTTCTTGGGTACCTTTGGTATCACCGTGGGACGAGAACGAGTGTTTTGGGGTGTGGTCCAAAATTCAAGATGGCCGATGGCAGCCATTTTGTACAGAATTAGGTGCAATCAGATTTTTGCACAGAACTTCCATATGAATGTGCTGATTTGAAAAATTTTTTGTGTGAATGTTTAGTACCATGGGATACATCACAAAAATGCGGGGTTTTTTTCTCGTGCAGAAATTATGCAAATTAGATAAACTTTGATTTTTTCAGTGCTACTTACACGCAGTAAGTACACATGTCAATACGGCTCTGGCTAGATGCTGTATTTATCAACCGATCTTCACGTAATTTCTTGGGTACCTTTGTTATCACTTTGGGACGAGAACGAGTGTTTCTGAGTGCGGTCCACATTTCAAGATGGCTGCCAGTGGCCATTTTGTACCGAACTTGGGTCTAATCAGTTTTTTGTACACAACTTCTATACGGCTCAGGCTAGAGGCCTTATTTATGAACCGATCTTTATATGAAACTTCTTGGGTACCTTTGTTATCACCTTGGGACGAGAACGAGTGTTTCTGAGTGCGGTCCAAAATTCAAGATGGCTGCCAGTGGCCATTTTGTACCGAAATTAGGTCCAATCAGTTTTTTGTCACAACTTCTATACAGCTCGTATTTATGAACTGATCTTCACAAAACTTGTTGGGTACTGGTCCCTTTGTTTTCACCTTGGGACAGAAATGAGTGTGTTTTGGGGTGCCTTTGTTATCACTGTGCTATGAGAACAAATATTTTGGGGTTCAGTCAGACCCACTCTGGGACTCAAAGATTTCTTTTTTAGTTTAGCATCTGACTGTCACCCACCTTTACAATACTTTACCTATACATTTGTTACAGGCTACGGTCAGTATTTATGTACAGACTGTTACAATACTTTATATGTACCTTTGTTATCAGGTCATTACCTAGATGTTTGTCATTGCTGTGTCACATGCTATGCATGTACATGTCTTGACAAGTTGAGCTACTGTGTCATTTATTTATTTCATTTATTTTAAATATTAGTTTAGCAATAAAACCATATCATGTGACCCCCTCATTGGAATGAGCTCGACAGACTCGCTTTAATTGAGGGGTCACTTGATATGGTTTTGCTCAATTTTTATTAAAAATAATATTTTTTCGACTGCGCAATTTGGTGATGCGGCTGATTTATTAGGTAGAGGGATGATATTCATTCGAGACTACAGGCAACAAAAATACTTGAGGCATCTTGAAAATCAAATTGTTGGTAAATAAATAGTGACAATCAATAAATTGATATTTTTGTAATTACACCACTATTCAATCAGGTCATAAAATTTGAGAGGAATTATTTTATTGTTCCTCTGGTGGTTAATGGTTATCTAAAATGAAAAAACATATAACCGAAAAGTTGTTCATCTGGAACTACAAACAGTTTGTCAAAAAGTTGTGTCTCATCACCATATTCGATAGCACTGTTTTAAAATGTTCCTGTGGGAAGACCCTTCTCTTCAATGCTCAAACTCCCTAAGACAGCTGACGCCCTGCCCCATGTGCTTGCCACAGATGCTTTCCAAATCTGTAAACTGTCATCCAGTAGGGCTATCGTGGACTGGTCAAAATCCACCGGTTGACATATTTTCCATGCATATAATTCAGAAATAATCATCTAGCAAAATTTCCACCAATGATGCACCGCGATTACCCTGGTGTTTCATTGGTGGAAATTACGCTACATGTAGGTGTCGGATCATCTCTGAATTATTTGCATGGAAAAATCCCCACCCATTGGATTTTGACCCGTCCACAATGTCTGTACTGTAATCGATCCTCTTTATTAATGTCCAGATGAACGATAAGCATATGTAGGTTATCTCAAACTTCAAGATTTTATTCACTGTTTAATCAATACTGGATTGAATACCGGTATATATTGGTTTATTAATTTACTGTGCAGCCATAAAAAACTCTGGGTTTTGCCTTGTCATCTAGGACCACAATTCCATCACTAACTCTCCATTTCTGGAAATGAGATGAATGCAAGTGTGAATGCTCCCATTGGCACCCATGCTTTCTATTTAACTGGATTTAAAAATAATGCACTTATTGACAAATATTGTGGAGCTCTATTACACTTTGAGGACATATAATTGTATGTTGCTTTGAGAAAGCTGCACTCTGTGGCCAGTGACAAGTTACTATCATAGTTCAGCAGGTCCTTAAAATTTAAAGTTTCTTTCTGGTGTTTGGTGATGGTATTCTCTTAAAATTCAATGCATGTACTAATATTTCACAGGTGCATTTTACTCCTGTCTCTGATTTCACAGAGCTTGAAACTGCATCTGTCATTTTTTTCATTTCCAGCACTGTAACTCATGCTATCTCTTACCGAGGTGCGGCCGCTATAAATACTAATTACCAAAACTTCCTACTAAATACCGAGAGGAAGATTTTTTATGAGCTCTATTATTTTAGCACTCATAATTCTCAAATATGGCATTAAAACCATGCACTCACTGCTTAAATCTATTTATAAACTCATAATACTCCACCTCATACCCTTTTCATTCCATTCCTACTATTTTCCTAATACTCGGTATCCCTCAGTGTTTAGTATGACCACACATTATGCATCAAAATGAGAGTGTGATGTATAGAACATAAAAAATATATATACAATATCAATTATAATGATTACTGAAGCATATTTGGTCACAAGTTGTTCTGAAATATTATTTTGGCTATGTATTAATGGGTGGGGGGCGTAATCTTTTTGGGGGTTGCCAGGTTCCAGGTCGTTGTAGGCCTGGGGAGTAGGTAGGTATGGTTCTCCAATTGGTGGGTGGGGGCAAACCTCCACCAATGGGAAGGCCATACTTACCCCCACCTCAGGCCTACGGTATCCTCCTTCCTATTGGTGGAGGTCCAGATGCGGAAAAGGGCTCCTCAAATAAAAGTTTGAAAATATAATGCACCTACCCTCAGCGTGAATCTGGGACCCTCTGATGCTTTAATTTTCCCATTTGGAGGAGGGGGAGGGGGCACTATAATTTTAGTGGGGTGGCATCCCCCTCCCTGGCTACACCACTATATTATTTTTTATCAGTTCCCGAACATATACAGTAGCAGACTTCCAGGAACCATTGCTGGCTGTGTCAACTCCATGAGTTGATTAACATATATTTTTGTGCTCTATGCATCTCAGCCTTTGTTTTCATGTATATTTTATGGATATTTAATTCACATTTATGGAATATCAGTGGTGGAAATTTCAAAGAAAACAAATTTCCCGTACTTTTGTAGCACCTTAACCATGGGCTTGTTACAAACAGTGATTTAACATTAAAATATTATCAGACTAGGATAACTGGATATCGCTCATGATGAATACTGTAATATGATGCAAGGGAGAACACAGAATTCCTACCTCAATTTTTTGAACTGTTCTGAATTTATTGTATTTACATCCATTCTGGGCACCATTTTCTTGGGGAAAGTTTTGTTTTGTAGATGACACACATGTTTTCATCAAATTAAAATACAATCCGTGAATAAAACAGTGTGCAAAATTTTACAAGAACACTTGTTTCGTTCACATGGTGATTACATGAATGGATGACCATCTACCAAATATGCATCTTGAATGGTCTAAGTAAATTAATCAGCCTTTCTTGTATTTTCAAAGATTTTTAGATTTTTGCCTTGAGAGGCTATATATATTTCAATCCCATGCAATATAGTAATACTTGTTAATGATTAAAAAACAGCTTCCCAAGAATCTTTACACAGCCGAATGTTCGGCTTGTCCAACCCAAACATAAAAGGTCTATCGGTTAGAGTAATTTCAGAAATTTTGCACACTGCAAAGTATGATCAGTTGTCGAAAAGAACTCTTTATCATTTCTGGAAGCTTGGCTTTTAACTGTTGCATCTCATCACCACATCCCCAAGTAGTGATAATCCGTACCAGCAACAGAGTACCCAAAAAGGATCCTTTCCCATCACCAAATCAGCATTTATTCTCCTTCTCTAAACCACTGAAACTTTTTATGCATAGTTCATGCCTGATAATTAAGTATTTTTTCTGATCAAAACAATGAATTGTTGTAATTTTCATCTCTTCATTACATCATGACATCTGATACATCAGGACAACAAATATCAATCAAAATCATTTGTATCCACTTTGTAAAAACATACAAAAATTTGTTTTTCTAGTTTAGACCTTCATGAAACAAATTTTTCCCAGTTCCAGAGGCTCCGATTCCTTTCCCGAAGTACAAATGAATGTCCCTTCCAAGTCGAGTTGGCCCTGAACATTTTGTCCATGAGGACACTACATTCTAAATAGTCATTTCAAAACATTTTACGGGACCATGGAGCCAGGGTTGGAAGTCGGCACGCCCGGCATATTTTGAACAACAATGTTGAAAATAGTAAGTGATTGAGTATGCGAAAAATCATGCAAGAGTACCAAAATGTAGACCTATTGGACAATATTAGGAAATTATTGGCTTCACAATGCCCATTCTTTCAAGTTTCAGGTAAGTTATCTCCTGGACACCATCGAACCTGCAATTTTTAATTTTTGTGAGTAGACAGCAGCGTACTTCAGTTCGACCCAGCAAGCAATTAACCCTTCCCTAACGATCAATGGCATGCATTGAATAATATACAATTTGTGCAGTACAGACATTTTTTATAAACTTCAACAAAACCATATCATTTGAACCCTCCTCATTGTAATGAGCTTGTCAAGCTCATTCCAGTGAGGGGTAATATGATATGGATTTGTAGTAGCATTCCAAGACTACTACATTGTAACTAATCAAACTTCACTTTCGGAGATCCCCGTGGGAACCCCAGGAAGTGAAGCAGTGCCTGTTCACTGTGGTAAACAGGCTCTGTTTTACTGGTAAAATAGGACCCAGTTATCAGTGCTTGGGAGGTGCAAACCCTCTCTAAAATGGGCAACATGGCTTATTAATGCTCATCCTTGGTTTTGGGTTGATACTCTTGTTGTGGTCATGATTAGCCATTGTGCAAAACCATGTGACCTTAAACACCAATAAATAAATAAATAAATAAATAATAAATACTTTCGGAGAACCGGTATGTAAACAATGTAATTCAACAAAACTTTAAAAGGTCAAAAATGCTTCTCACTGTCCCTTTGCTCATGCACATTTAAGATATTATACCGAACTGAAATAAATTTGATTATTGCTGCGAAGGGCTTACTCGAAAAAAACATTTTTTTAGCTCAACTCTCCATCCACAATTCCTTTAGCAAACCCTAAAGACTGCAGCTCTCGCCCAGTCAGTCCTTAATTTCATATGTGACTTTGGGGCAATGTCCAGATGAGAGCTACATGTATCAAATTTTTTTCAAGTCCTTTGAAAAACATGACTGCCAGGGACCAGTGGCCACCTTGGATTTAGCAAATAAATTGTCAACAATTCTGTTAGCACACTCTACAGGCTGTATCTCTCACCTGATCTTTCTCTGCTTTCATGTATAGGTTTGGTGTGATGTCCAGATGGGAGATATCAGAAATTTCTAAATTTTGTTGAAAAACAGGGCCACAAAGCAGTCATCCTGGATTTGGATTATGAATTGTCAACAATTTCATTCTCACAGCCTGCAGACTGCATCTCGCACCCAATCTTTTTCAAATGTCATATGTAGCTTTGGTTTGATATCTAGATAGAAGCTATGGAATGTTTCTGAATTTTGTTGAAAAATATGGCTGCCAGCACCCAGTTTGGATTTCGCATATAAATTTTCAACGATTCCATTAGCACACCCTACAAACAGCATCTCTCACCCACTCTTTCTTGAATTTTGTATGTAGCTTTGATGTGATATCTAGATGGAAGCTATAATTTTTTCTGAATTTTGTGGGAAAACATGCTCAGCAGTGGCCATCTTGGATTTTGCTATAAATTGTCAACAATCCATCAGTACACCCTACAGGCTACACCTCTCACCCTATATTTTTCAAATTCTATATTCAACTTTGGTATGATGTGGCCACCATCAGCCATCTTAGATTTAGCATATAAATTGTCAACAAATCCATTAGTACACCCAACAGGCTGCATCAGATGTCATATGTAGCTTTGGTGAGACACCTTTTCTGAGGAAATTTGAGTGAATGACTTGGTGTTACTGGATCTTTCTATTTAGTTCAGACCGTTCTTGGACACGTTGAGCAGTGTCAATGACACTTCATTTGAATTATCTTCTGTTCATCTTTGGAGTGCACAGTGTTCATTGATGTATTTCTTGAAAAAAATTTTCCCAATTCCGGTACTCAACAATTATATATAGTATGCTTCACCTCAGATGGTTGCGAGCAGTACACAGTGGGCCTTCCATTTTCCAAATCGAAAGACTGACGCACACCAAGTCAGTGTTGGTAATCCTACAGATGCATCAAAATAATCAAGGTCACTTTGTATTGTTTTTTTTATTCACGTTTAGCAAAACTTTGGATAGTCCAAGTAGTGGTGAGCAACTGTCAGACTCACGAAGTACTAACTTTGTACAAACTGGGTTAGCATTGGTTGAAGACAAAGCATCAAGATTATACCTTAGTACACAGTACTAGTTCCACTGCGCCCCCACACGCTTTGGAGGTTATAAATTGTTACTTGATTTTTAGCTCAACTTGACAAAGTCAAGCTGAGCTATTGCCATCATTTCTCGTCTGTCGGCGTACGTACATACGTACGTACGTACGTTAGTATGTTAGTACGTTAGTACGTACGTCCACAATTTCCTTTGGCACACCTCACAGGTCGCATTTATGATCAGATTACTTTGAAGCTTGGTATGCTTGTTTGGGGTGACCTGTAGATGGGAGCTATCGATTTTGTTCAATTTCCGTCAAAAAATGTTGCCGCGGCCAACGTTCTTAGAACTTAGTTTAGTCAAACCACAATATTTCCCTTTGGCACACCCTACAAGACACATTTATGATTTGATTGCTTTGAAACCTGGTATGCTTATTTAGGGTGACCTCTAGATGGGAGCTATCGATTTTCTTTAATTTCCGGCAAAAAATGTTGCCATGGCCAACATTCGTAGAACTTAGTTTAGTCAGAAGACTCAATATTTCCCTTTGGCACACCCTACAGGGTACATTTATGATCGGATTGCTTTGAAACCTGGTATGCTTATTTGGGGTGACCTCTAGATGAGAGCTATCGATTTTCTTCAATTTCTGTCAAAAAATGTTGCCACGGCCAATGTTTTTAGAACTCAGTTTAGTCAGACCACAATATTTCCCTTTGGCACACCCTACAGGGCACATTTATGATTTGATTGCTTTGAAACCTGGTATGCTTGTTTGGGGAGACCTCTAGATGGGGGCTATCAATTTTCTTCAATTTCCGTCAAAAAATGTTGCCGCGGCCAATGTTCTTAGAACTTAGTTTCGTCAGAAGACTCAATATTTCCCTTTGGCACACCCTACAGGGCACATTTATGATCGGATTGCTTTGAAACCTTTCATGCTTGTTTAGGGTAACCTCTAGATGGGAGCTTTCGATTTTCTTCAATTTCCATCAAAAAATTTTGCCGCAGCCAACATTCTTAGAACTTAGTTTAGTCAGACCACAATATTATTTCCCTTTGGCTCACCCTACAGGGCACATTTATGATTAGATTGCTTTGAAACCTGGTATGCTTATTTACGGTAACCTCTAGATGGGAGCTTTCGATTTTCTTCCATTTCCGTCCAAAAATGTTGCCACGGCCAACGTTCTTAGAATTTAGTCTAGTCAGTCCACAATATTTCCCTTTTGTACACCCTACTGGGCACATTTATGATCGGATTGCTTTGAAACCTGGCATGCTTGTTTGGGGAGGCCTCTAGATGGGAGCTATCGATTTTATTCGGTTTCTGTCAAAAAATGTTGCCACTGGCAAAAAAAATGACATTGGTACCAATGATCTTCAATTTTGCCATTTCATTTATAACTTACCAAGTTCAAGTTTGTTAAGTTGAGCTACAGTGTCTTTGACACTTTCATCTGTATGAGGGGTCTGCAAAAACTCTCCAGAATTTCAGTGCCCCCTACCTCCTATTCAAAGTAAGACTAATGTGCAACCTCTTGGTTTTGACTGCAACATAAAATATGAGCATCCCCACCTTCCATCCCTCAGCCACAGAGTTTTCCTACTGAAAAAATGTTCAGAAAAATGCACATTAGTGAATGTTGAGAGTAATCAGTAAAGTTAAGTTGGAAAGTTGCACTTGGTAAGAATAACTGACTTCTGATTGAAATAATGTGATTCCCAGTCTGTTAAGAATATTCTGCCAGTCTGCATCTGTCATTGAAGAAGTCAATTTACTCCTGCATGTACCTGTCCAATAATAGTGATGGATGTTTGATAGTGATAGTCAGGACTCAAGATATTTGATTGGAAGTTAACAATCATGATGGCATTTTCCCCCTACATGTACATTTGTATTCCTCACTGCCAAATAATAGTGATTGCTGAGATTTTTCTTCAAAATTAATAATGGTGTTGGCAGTGTTATTAGGCAGGTGAGGGTATCCTATTTGCCTGTGTGTCCAGTACAAATACCCTCAAGCCAGAAAAGCCAAACTTATGATCCGCTTGTTTGTCGTTACAAGGTGAGTAAATTGTTGTGTTTTACATTTACATGTACTCTCCTCTGATTGGTTGTTTTGTGTGGGTAGCTGTCTATGGCTATCCGTAAAATTGACAGACATGATTTGATGTTAGCTAATGTTTGCTTAAATAAATAACCCATATTAATAAATGGAAAAATAAATAACTGGTGAAAATACTTTTAGAGAAGAAAAAGAATATTTAGCACTAATAAACTAGGAACAAATACTTTTCTATGTTCCAGAAGAATATACTGCAAAGTGTGATCTAAAGTGGCATCTGAACAAGACAGCCGAAAAATTATGTAAGTTGGGGGGGGGGGGGGAGGGGTAGAGGCTTTTATTTTGTGTTGAAGTTAAAAGTGAGGTGCTATGCATTGGTCTAACTTGGAAAGGGGTGGGGGGGGGGGGGGTGGGAGTGAAATGTAAGTTGGAATTTTGGGACTCTGATCCAGAAAAACACCAGTGCTCCAGTGAACTAACTGTGTACCAAACTGATGCTGTTAATCCACTATTTTCCTAAAATTGCCTAATTCACACAGTAGACCTACACTGTGTACTTTTGCATGATTTTGGATGTACTAACTGCTTCGAAACTGCTTCGACACAGTGAATATTTGGTAAGTAAGTTCTTGTATTAAGGGTGACCACAGTAGAGTGAATACCAAACCATTTAATGTATAAACCCTTGAACCAGGATAATAATAAGATCATTGTTGAAACTCAGTTGTTTACAATTTTCAACATTGTGGTAC
Organism: Pictodentalium vernedei; assembly: GCA_031216915.1. NCBI lineage: Eukaryota > Metazoa > Mollusca > Scaphopoda > Dentaliida > Dentaliidae > Pictodentalium > Pictodentalium vernedei. The sequence continues at coordinate 78,467,246 of CM062288.1, read as the reverse complement.
AAATTGTGAGTGTGGGGTGTGGGGGGGGGGGGCTGTCTGCTTCCAACCCTGGCTCTGCAGTCCCTTAAAGATTATAGCAAGTGACTATTAAGAATGAAGTGTCTTTGCAGACAAAATGTTCTGGGCTGACTTGTCATGAAGGGCAACAACTAAAAGCAGGGTTTCTACTTTTTCAATGAAAGTGACAATAAATCATGTTGTGTTTACAACTTTTATTTTAATATGATAAAATCAAGTATTGTGTATCATCTAGGAGATAAATGTTTTCTCAACAAAACAGTGTGTAGAAGTAAATGAATGAATATGAATAGAATAAATATTTAACTCTTTAAAAAATCGAGGTAGGAATTCTGTGTCTTCCCTTGTGTTATATTATAATATTCATAATAGCTGCTATAAGTTATGCTTGTCTAATAATATTATTCTATTAATAAATCATTGTTGGTGATGAACCCCTGTGATTTAACTCTCTTGTGTCACTTTTTTAAGCTCATTCTGTGGGTGCATGACAATGGTATACACTTCCCCCTTACCGTTTTTTGGCTCTGCTTGTACAGTATGTGAAGAGTGGATTGTAACTACATGAAAATCACCCATGGAGTGGATTTGTCACACAAAGTATCACTTTCAAATTTTGAACATATAAACAGAAGAAACCAGTAATGTTTCAGCCAATGGATTTCAGAGTTTAACCTGTAGGTCCATTGGCTGGAACTTAGTGATTGTTATGCTTTGCAACAAATTTGTAGAATCTCCACTCTGTGAGTGATTTAGTGAAAACACACTCTCCATGCATAATCTCCACGCTGTGAGTGATTTAGAGAAAATACACTCTCCACATACTGTATTATAAAGTAAATTTAGAACTTGGGAGAAATCAAGTCAGTTTTGGTCAGTTCTGAAGCCATTGCTGACCCCTATTCTCACTATAGAGACACTAAACCATTAAGGATGTCCCCCATATTTGTCTATTTCAAGATGGATATTTTGTTTAGCAGTATGTGTATGTTAAGATTAGAGCATGGAAAGTGTTAATCGTCTGAGTGCTAGAAGCCACTATATATGAGGGTTTTAAAAAGAATAAGCGTGCTGTAGCAAAAACCAACATTTTCGTTGCTTATGTTTCATATTAAGTCAAACGCAAATAATATTTTGTTTATAAAAATTGTTTGATTAAAATTATTTGAGATGGCCCATGGAAACTCTCCAATAATTTGTAATAAAACAAATGCTGAATAACAAAACCGACCACCAAAAATAATCTAGCCTTCAACTAGTTAAAATAACTAATAAATATGATATTGTGGGATGAAACGGAAACCATTATTATTTTTGGGTACATATGAAAATAAACAAAAGAAAATAAACACTGAAAAACTGAGGAGTTGAGTATGTATAAATAAACTGCAGGTTCCCCCATTCTTCTGTTTTACCTATTGTCATACTGGGGTTGTAACAACACTTTTGACAGCCAGGATCACCTTATGCCAGACAGTTTTACTGGTAGGGTAGCCGGAGTACATGACGAGGACCACCATGGATAGGCGAGCAACTGTCAAGAGACATTTGCTGCCTATACATGTATATCGTACATGCAAATAGGCCGATTTCATTGTAAAATCTGCTGAAATCCACTATTAATATTACAATATAATGATTTTCCAGGGCATTACCTTCTTTAAAGGTCCAACAGAAATGATTAATAACAATTTAATGGCCTGAAGTCACAAGGTCTTATGACTATGAGCAGTCTGAGGTGAAGTCTTCGGCTGCTAATGAGACAGAGGACTGTTAATCATTCTGCATGGGATGATTACTAATAGAACAGTAAATCCCTGCCTGACAAAGTTGTGTTATTACTGCTATAACCACTAATGTAGATGTTTATGAGAATACTACTATTTATTTATTGGGGTTTAATTACACCTTCGAAAGCCAAGGTCACCACATGTCAGACAGTTATTCAGGTGGAGGAAGCTGGGGGTATGCAGAGGGAACTACAAAGCAGTGGCAAGCAACTATCAGGCTCCCCAACATATAAACTTCATACATGCAGGGTTAACATTGGATGAAGACAAGTGCACCATCGATGTGCAGTATGCCTTAGCACACGATGCCACTCTGCCCCAACATGGGCAACGGGGTGAAGTGTCTTGCCCAAGGACACAATGTGGTTGTCGCAGGTGGGATTCAAACCGAGGACCTTTTTGCATGCACCTCTACCTAATGAGAAGCATACTTCTAATACTAATGAAGTATACTGTGACACAGAACTTTTTTTTATTAAATTTCATCAGGTTTGGGCATTGAAAATCAGGAACTCGGTAAAAAGAAAAAATAAGTATTTCCAGAAATAGAATTAGAAGAAATTAGAAACACTTATTTGATTATTGCACAGCATTCCAGCACTGATCAGAAATACATGTTTGTGAGTTGGAATACTCTGCAATGTCCCATTATTCACCAGAGAATGCCATGTGGTAACCATAATTATTTATACTTATAGCGTTATTCTTAGAAAAATACATCACATATAGCATTTAATGTGACAAAATATCAAATTGTGTTTTTAATAGATTGGAATGCAATTATCAGTGAGGATTTCAGTTAGTTCATCATTAATCATGAATCTTCACTTGGACAGTTCCCCGATAGAACCTCTTGGTCATGCTGTATTCACATTGTCCAATTACTAATTCCTATGGCTATGTACATGAACCACTAACTGACAAGGGACTCATGGGCAAGATAATACAAAAATGTACTTTTTATACATAAATCTTCCTATAACTGCATACTACCATTTTATTAAAATGAAATAAGATTGGCTGCAGTAAACTGGGCCCCAGAGAAGTGAGTCCAAACAGTTTTGTTGAAGTCATTCTCTGGGAGATGTCTCCCAAATATATAGGAGAACTTACCACCAGGAAAAGACTGCCCCAAATACTATATAGAACACAAGGGTGCACAGTAGGTCAGTGGTTACGGCATTGGACTTCAAACTGCATTGTGTTCTTGGGTAAGGCACTTCATCCTGACTGCCCACATGTTCAAATCTTTGGGCTCACTGTGGAGGCCCAAGTTTTAACCAAGTTTAAGACAATACAGTCATCATGAACTGGTCATAATCCATGTGTGGTCAGTGATGTCCATGCATGCATTTACCAGGTAATAAAAATCATAATCAAAGTTTTAATTAATGAAGCACTGGGTCGTACCCATTGCTTCATTAACCCTTTACCAAAAGTAATGACCAAAACTTGCCAGTGTTTTCACAAACATCATCCATTCAATTTTTATTATTTTTTCATATTTTATCTCAAAAACATAGCTTATAACCCATCTGTCAGGACGAGCATGTTGAGCACATTCCAGTGAGGGGTCACAAGCTGAGCTGTTGACAATATATGTGGAAATTTAATTATTAAAATTTCTGATTTTCATTTCAGGTAAAGAGTTAATTAAAATTTTGATGATTATTCCTATAATCAGTGTTTGGAATCTAATATTAGTGTGTCTGTGGAAATATTACCCACCTGGGGAAAGTGACCAGTACACTGCAGCCATACTGTATGTTATGTATGTCATATTTGGACTCCAAATAGGAACTCTGGCTTTAACTAAGTACAATATGAAGAATATTTATTGGAAATCTAAGTTCTTCAGATTTATCAGTCAGAAACTTTTGATGATTGGTATAGAGCAGCCTTAAGGGATCAGTCATCAGATTCAAGTCCCTGAAATGATGTTTGAGCTGACCCAACCACTGTAGGAGCCCAATTTTAATGCTTTTCCCAAAAATTTAGGGGAGCATATAGTAGCCACACTGTCATCTGTCTCTCCGTCTCAAAAAAATGGTTTTCGGATGATAACTTTAGTTTGCCTGAGTGAAACAAAACAGCATTCTATACGTAAGTTTATAACCACATAATACAGTTTGCGATTGATAGTGGGCTTGGTCTGGTATTTTGTGGCAGAGTTATGTCCCTTTTCCAACTTAGACATGTTGATATTGGTTTCCGGATCATAACTTTAGTCTGAGTGAACAAAATTAAACAAAATATTATATGTAGGTTTATAACCACAAAATGCAGGTTGGGATTGATAGTGGGCTTAGTCTGATATTTTTTTTAGACAGAGTTATGGCACTTTTTCGACTTAGAAGACATGTTGATCTTGGTTTCTGAATGATAGATTTGGTCTGACTGAATGAAATAGAACAAAGTTTTATGCATTGGTTTATAACTACATAATACAGGTTGGGATTGATAGTGGGCTCGGTCCAATATTTTTCTGCAGAGCTATGACCCTTTTCCAACTAGTAGACATTATATTGGTTCACTTGGGGAGTGGTGGATCAGGCAGAGGTGCAGGTTCCTGACGAGAGGTCCTTGGTTTGAATCCCACCTGCAACAACCACATTGTGTCTTTGGGCAAGATACTCCACCCCATTGCCCACGTAGGGGCACGGTGGCATTGTGTACTAAGACATACAACACGTCGATGGTGCACTAATGCCTTCAACCAATGCTAAGCCTGCTTGTGTGGAGTTAGTATGTTGAGGAGCCTGATAGTTGCTTGACATTGCATGGTGGTTCTTTCTGGGTACTCCAGCTTCCTGCTTCCGTAAAACTTTCCAACACGAAGTGACCCAGGCTGTCGAAAGTGTCATTAAACCCGAATAAATTTGGCTTACTTTAGTTTGACTGAATTAAAAAAAAACTGTATACATAGGTTTATAGCCACATAATACAGAGTGGGATTGATTATGGGCTTGATCTGATATTTTTATGCTTCCAAAAAAAAATTTGGGGGAGCATATAGTTGCCCATCCGAAAGAAATGATTTCTGGGAGATAACTTAGTTTGACTGAACAAAATGAAACTTAGTTTGACTGAACAAAATGAAATGTAGTTTTATACATAGGTTTATAACTTCATAATACAGGTTGAGATTGATAGTAGGCTTAGTCCAATATTTTTTATCCGAGTTACATGTTTGGTCCTTTTCCAACTTAGAAAACATGTTGATATTGGCTTCTGGGTGATAACTTTAGTTTGAGTGTACAGAATGAAACAGAACTTTATACATAGGTTTATAACCACATGATACAGGATGGGATTGATAGTGGGCTTGGTCCAATATTTTTTGACAGAGTTATGGTCCTTTGAAAACAGACTCTGTCCGATATACGGCAGCAAAATTAATGGGCTGACATGGCAATTTGAGGGGAACCGATCTTAACGAAACGTCTTGGGTACCTTTGTTATCACTGTGGGATGAGAATGAGTGTTTTGGAGTGTGGTCCGAAATTCAAGATGACTACCGGCATGCATTTTGTACCAAAATTAGTGCAATCAGTTTTTTGAACTGAACTTCTATATGAAAGTTCTGATTTGAATAAATTTTTGTTTGAATGGTTAGTAACATGTAATACATCACATATAATACAGGTTTTTTTATCTTGTGCAGAAATTATGCAAATTAGATGAGCATTAATTTATTCAGTGCTACTTATACACAGTACATGTAAGTGCACATGTCAATATGGGGTGTGGTCCAAAATTCAAGATACCTGCTGGTGGCCATTTTATATCGAAATTAGGAGCAATCAGTTTTTTAGCTTAACTTGACAAAGTAAAGATAAGCTATTGCCATCACGTGTGCGGAAGTTTGTTAGTCTGTGCACATTTTCCTTCAGCACAGGCTACACCCCAGAGTTCTTGCCCAATTGTCACAAAATTTCATATGCCGGGTTGGGGTCATGTCTCGATGAGAACAACCACTTTTGGTCACAATCGGTCAACCCTGATGGCTGCCCAAGCCCAAAACCTGAAAAAAATTTAGCACAGTCTACAGGTCGTATTTATGAAGGGATTTCATTGTAACTAGGTAGGATGCCTCTGTATACAGTTAAAATTGGATGTCCTGTTATGAAATGTGCAGAAATAGCATGTCGATCTGCACGTTAAATCTAAGCGTTATGACCATAGTAAGGCCATCAAATTCTGTACATATGGCCTGTGCACATGCTATGTTTCTGCCATCCTGTGCACATGCTATGTTTCTGCCATTGGACCCCCAGGTAACCCACCTTTACAATACTTTACCTGTACATTTGTTACAGGCTACTGTCAGTATTTATGCACAGACCTTTACAATACTATACATGTACCTTTGTTATCAGGTCATTACCTAGATGTGTGTCATTGCTGTGTCACATACTATACATGTACATGTCTTACACAAGTTGAGCTACAGTGTCATTGACACTTTCATTTGCGAATTTTGTGCTTGATAATGCAATAACTTCAACAAAAGTCAACTGACCCAATTCATTTGTGTTATGTTGGTCTCCAGGAACATTTTCTTGATCGAGTATGAAAATGGGCTCTGTCCAATATATGTGGCAGCAGAATTATTGGCTGACTTTGTCATTTTTTAGCTCAACTTTGATCTAGTCAAATTTGAGGTTATGCCATGGCCCGTCGTCCATCTCTCTGTCTGGCTGTATGTCCGTCCACCAGTCAACAATTCAATACGGCTTGGGCTAGAGGCCATATTTATGAACCAATCTTTACAAAATTTCTTGGGTGTCTTTGTTTGTCACCGCGGGATGAGAGCGAGTGTTTTGGTGTGCGGTACGAAATTCAAGATGGCCACAGGCAGCCATTTTGCACCAAAATTAGTGCAATCAGTTTTTTGTACAGAACTTCTGTATGAAAATTCTGATTTGAATAAATTTTGTATGAATGTTTAGTAACATGGAATACATCACATATACTACAGGTTTTTTTTTTCTCGTGCTGAAATTATGCAAATTAGATGAACATTGATTTATTCAGTGCTACTTATACACAGTGAGCACACATTTCAATATGGCTCCGGCTAGAGGCTGTGTTTATGAACCGGTCTTCATGAAACTTCTTGGGTACCTTTGTTATCACCTTCGGACGAGAACAATTGTTTTTGGATGCGGTCCAAAATTCAAGATGGCTGCCGTGGCCATTTTGTACCAAAATTAGGTACAATCAGTTTTTTGTACAGAACTTCTATATGGCTCGGACTGGAGCCGTATTGGTGCACCAATCTTTACGAGACTTCTTGGGTATCTTTGTTATTAGCGTGCGACGAGAAGGAGTGTTTTTGGGTGCAGTTTGAAATTCATGATGGCTGTTAGTGGCCATTTTATACCAAAATTAGGTGTAGTCAGTTTTTTGTTCAGAACTTCAAGGACTACGTTTGTTATCAAGCTACAGATAAAAAATTCAAATACCTATATTTTAAGAAGGACTGGACAAATATTTACTAATTAGTTGAATCAACAACCTTAGAAGGGTTTGAATCACACAGGCTAAAACAGTTGCTAACATTTGGCTTATGGTGCACCATAGATTGCAACATTAACCCAGTGGAGATTTCTAGTTTAGCATCTAACTGTCACCCACCTTTACAATACTTTACCTATACATTTGTTACAGGCTACAGTCAGTATTTATGTACAGACCTTTACAATCCTTTACATGTTCCTTTGTTATCAGGTCATTACCTAGATGTGTGTCATTGCTGTGCCACATACAATATATGTACATGTCTTACACAAGTTGAGATACAGTGTCATTGACACTTTAATTTTGCAAATTTTGTGCTTGATATTGCCATAACTTGAACAAATGTAAATGATTTGATTCTTTTTTTATTATATGGGTTTCCAGGAAAATTGTCTTGACTGAGTTTGAAAATGGGCATCATCAGATATTCGGCATCAGAATTATTGGGCAGACTTGTATGTAAGTCGCTCAGCAGGTAGAGGTGCAGGCTGCAAGCCAAGGGGTCATGCAGTTCGAATCCCACCTGCGGCAACCACGTTGTGTCCTTGTGCAAGACACTTCACCCCCCCCCCCCCCCCCACAGTACCCATGTGGGGGCATGGTGGCATTGTGTACTAAGACATACAGTGTGTCGATGATGCACCAATGTATTCAACCAATGCTAACCCTGCTTGTGTGGAGTTTGTATGTAAGGGAGCTGACAGTGACATCTGCTCTCCAATGCCCGGTGGTTCACTTGGGTATTCCAGCTTCCTCCACCTGTAAAACTGTTGTCATGATTAGCCACTGTGCAGAAATATGTGACCTTAAACACCAGTAAATAAATAAATACATGTAAGTTTTTTGCAGATAAGTTATTTAGAAAATGTACACTAATGCTTTCTAGTTCACAGTTACCATTTTGTTAGCCATGAGGCAAACCCTTGTTAACTTATTGTTATCTGAGGATTATTTTTTTTAGCTCACCTGTCTGAAATTAAGGGTGAGCTATAGTGGTCACTTGTCCTTTGTCTGTCCATCGTCCATGAACATGTTGTTTGTACTTGTTCAAAACTTCTGGGCTAACTGCATTTTGTTTTTGTATTTTTGTTCAAATCAGCATGCCCAGTCCCATAGGGAGGGGGTTGGGATGGGGTAAATGCTTCCAAATTTGAAAAAAAGATCTCATGAACCAGTCAGTACAGTGACTTGATATTTGTTACCATGCTTTCTTTTAAGGCCTAAAATCAAATTTGTTCAAAGTTTGTAGAACAGTCTTTGCTTTTGAAATTGGAGGGGAAAATTTTGTTGGCCCTGCTTAAAATTTCTGTTTCCTGAAAAGATGAGTCAATTTGAACCAAATTTGGTATGCAGTACACTGTACAGTGGAACCCTGTTTACCGAATTACCACTTTGTCAAATGAATTATTCAATTAACAGGACTTACAGGAGTATTCAATTAAGAGGAGTATTCATTTAACAGGGGTATTTAATTAACAATGGTTTTCAATTAACAGGGATTGTATCACCTTCCCGTATTCTACAGATTACTGTAGTATTTATTCTATCTTGTTAATGTTTGACAGAGTTCCATGAGCTCTGTCAATGTCAAACAAGATATAATAGATTACAAAGTATACCATTGAGCTATATTATTTTGTTAATGATGCCATAGTAGCGCCTTATGTTGGCAATATTTCTATAGCATTAACGCGATATTTTCAACGTGTTGTGGCAAATATCGTAAGACAAATGCATGCATGAGTCGCATGATGGAAGATTTCCAAAACTATCATTCATAATTTTTTGGGTGGAAAGAAGAGTAGCAAATATTTATAATAATATGGACGATTAGAGCCATGCAAAGCTTTCTATGTTAAACAAACTGACGTAGTCGATATATTAATTGATGTCAATGCAATTAAAGCTTAGATTTCCCTGGTCTCCCCAGCTTCACGAGAGTCAAATGAGAGTATCTTTACTTAACTATAGTTAAAACTTTTATAAATATAAAGCTCTAAAATCAAGGGGAGAGGGAAGGGGTGGGCAACTCTTCCTTTCACGTTTCGATAACGACGATATTGACCACGAATGGGGGTGATGTGCATGTAAAATGAATTAAAAATCTATGTGAACGCAACAAAATGGCCTAATTAAATGTTAAGATGAGCCGATTAAAATGTGTGTTGTGTGTGGGGGGGGGGGGGGGGGGGGGTGGTTACAATACAGACAGGTACACATGGGACATGATGTTGATAGCATGTATATAGGGTTTGGGGATTTTGTCCTCTTAGTGTGTTATTATGACCAACATAACAAGACCAACTGACGCATTATTGCTATAAAAATATCGCGATATTCAGATATGAATGTGGTGCAAATATTGACCAAATAGCAAGTTATTATTCCACTTTATTGTAGGCTGTACTGTAAATGCCTGTATTGGTTGTACTGAAGCCAAATAGGTCTGTAAACAAAGGAAAACTGGGGAGAGTCAGGGTAATTTCTCGACAGTTTACTATCTTTTTAGCTCAACTTTACAATGTTGAGCTATTGGGATTGGTTGTGATCTGTCATCTGTCCGTATCTCCATATGTACGTATGTCTGTAGGTACGTTTGTCTGTCCATAATTCCTTTAGCACACCCTATGAGCTGCAGCTCTCACCTGATGGGTTTCAAATTTCATATGTGGCTTTGAGGCAATGTCTAGATGGGAGCAATCGATTCTTTTTCAAATTTTGTTGAAAACAATAGCTGCCAGTGGCCATGTTAGATTTGGCATATAAACTATCAACAATTCCATTAGCACAACCTACATGTTGCATCTCTCATCCGATCTTTTTCAAATATCATATGTAGCTTTGGCATAATGTCCAAATGGAAGCTATCAAATATTTCTGCATTTTGTTGAAAAACATGGCTGCCAGTGGCCATCTTGGATTTGGCATATTAATTGTCAACAATCCCATTAGCACACCCTACAGGCAACATCCCTCACCAAATCTTCTTCGAAATTTCATGTGTAGCTGTGGTGAATGTCTAGATGGAGCTGTCAAATTTCTCTGAATTTTGTTGCTAAACATGGCCACCAGCAACCATCTTGGATTTGGCATATACATTGTCAACAATTCCATTAGCAGACCCTACAGGCCACACCTCTCACCCAGTCTTTTTCAAATTTTATATGTAAGTTAGGTATGATGTCAAGATGGGAGTTATCAAATTTGACTGCATTCCATTGAAAAAGATGGCCGTCACCGTCCATCTTGGATTTGACATATAAATTGTCAACAATTCTATTGGTACACCCAACAGACTCCTTCCCTCACCCAATTTTTTTCAGATTCCATATGTAGCTTTGGTGTGAATCTGATGCCTTTTGTATAGAAACGTGAGTGAATGACGGGGCATTACTGGATCTTTCTATTTAGTTCAGTCCCTTGTACAAATTGAGCAGCAATGCCATTGATACTTTAATTATTCTATCAATAGGAGTTTACTCATCATTACTCTATATTCAATTAACAGGTCAAATTTGTACTGGAAGAATGGTAAATGGTTTTGTGTTAACAGGCCTTTAAATTCATTTATTTTGGGCTCACCATTTTGCCCTACTTTGGGCACATTAAACCAGAAATAACAGTCTTATATGGTTATGATTTATTGTCAGGCCTTCCTTTGTGTTTCTATGATCATATTGTGAGGGAAGTTATTCTTAAATGTAGAAGAGGAATGAAGAATTTATATATTTTTAGTTCAACTTTGGCGAAGCTAAATTTGAGCTTTTGTCATTGCTCGTCGTCTATCTGTCTGTCTGTCCGTACGTCAGCAATTGGATACGGCTCGGGCTGGAGGCCGTATTTATGGACCGATTTTTACGAAACTTCTTGGGTACCTTTGTTATGACCGTGAGACAAGAACGAGTGTTTTTGGGTGCGGTCCGAAATTCAAGATGGCTGTTTTTTGTACAGAACTTCCATATGAAAGCACTTATTTGAATAATTTTTTGTATGAATGTTTAGTACCATGGGATACATTACATATCATTCAGTTTTTTTTCTCGTGCTCAAATTATGCAAATTAGACAAACTTTGATGTATTTAGTGTTACTTTCAGCACTGTAAGTGCAAATGCCAATACGGCTCGGGCTGGAGGCCGTATTTATGAACCGATCTTTACGAAACTTCTTGGGTACCTTTGTTTTCACCATGGGACGAGAGCGAGTGTTTTTGGGTCCGGTCTGAAATTCAAGATGGCCGATGGCAGCCATTTTGTACAAAATTAGGTGCAATCAGATTTTTGCGCAAAACTTATTAAAATGCTGATTTGAATAATTTTTTGTGTGTGAATGTTTAGTACCATGGGATACATCACATATAATACGGGTTTTTTCTCGTGCAAAAATTATGCAAATTAGATGAACTTTGATTTTTTCAGTGCTTCTTACACACAGTAAGTACACATGTCAATATGGCTCGGGCAAGAGTCTGTATTTATGAAGCGATCTTCACGCAACGTCTTGGGTACCTTTGTTATCACCTTGGGATGAGGACGAGTGTTTCTGGGTGCGGTCCAAAATTCAAGATGGCAGCCAGTGGCCATTTTGTACTGAAATTAAGTCTAATCAGTTTTTTGTACACAACTTCTATACGGCTCAGGCTAGAGGCTGTATTTATGAACCGATCTTCACGAAACTTCTTGGGTACCTTTGTTATCACCGTGGGATGAGAACGAGTGTTTTTTGGGGTGTGGTCCAAAATTCAAGATGGCCACCAGCAGCCATTTTGTACCAAAATTAGTGCAGTCAGTCTTTTGTACAGAACTTCTGTATGAAAGTTCTGATTTGAATAAATTTTTGTATAAATGTTTAGTAACTTCTAATACATCACATATAGTACAGGTCTTTTTCTCATCCAGAAATTATGCAAATTAGATGAACTTTGATTTATTCAGTGCTACTTGTACACTGTAAGTGCACATGTCAATACGGCTCGGGCTAGAGTCTGTATTTATCAACCGACCTTCACGAAACTTCTTGGGTACCTTTATATCACCTTGGGATGAGAACGAGTGTTTCTGGGTGCGGTCCAAAATTCAAGATGGCTGCCAGTGGCCACTTTGTACCAAAATTAGGTCCAATCAGTTCTTTGTCACAACTTCTATACAGCTCATATTTATGAACTGATCTTCACAAAACTTCTTAGGTACCTTTGTTTTGACATGAACGAGTGAGTTTTGGGGTGCCTTTGCTATCACTGTGCTATGAGAACAAATATTTTGGGGTTCAGTCAGGCCCAATCTGGGACTCAAAGATTTCTTTTCTAGTTTAGCATCTGACTGTCACCCACCTTTACAATACTTTACCTATACATTTTTTACAGGCTACGGTCAGTATTTATGTACAGACTGTTACAATACTTTATATGTACCTTTGTTATCCGGTCATTACCTAGATGTTTGTCATTGTTGTGTCACATACTATACAAGTACATGTCTTGACAAGTTGAGCTACAGTGTCATTGACACTTTCATTCTTGCTGTCTTCACACCATCTCTAATTTGAGCACACCTGTAAATGGTGTGAACTTGGGCTAATCTAAAGGCCTGGTGTTACAAAACGATATTCAATTAACAGGGTTATTCAGTTAACTGACAGAGTGCTGGTAGCACATATTTGGGCTTTATTCTGAAGTGTCGGTACCACAACTTAAAGGCTTCATATTCAGTGGATGTTCTCCATACCACCTTTGAAGTGCAATTATTAAGTCTGTGAGGATTTGCCTTGTTACATTTTATGGGAGAGTGCCTATTGTAACAAGGCAAAGATATGTGAACAAATTTTGATGACTAAAAATAATTCAGCAGTCTACCAGTTGAGGGATATCCAATTTAGTGGGTTGCCTGTATTATTTAATCATATTAAAATACTTTATTCATGCAACAAAAGAATATCCTGTATGCCTGTGGGAACCCCAGGAGCTAAAAATAGAAACATTTTCATGCACATTCCCCAAACTGCACACAGCAGAGATATGTTATTTTGATATGAAGCATTCTTAGACCAGTAGAATTGACTTTGCCATCAGTTCTGTTCATAGTGTACTGTTTATGTTTATTGATGTTTAAGGTCACATATTTATGCACAATGGCTAATCATGACCGTGACAGTTTTACGGGTGGAGGAAGCCGTAGTACCCGGAGAGAACCACCGAGCTACGACGAGCAGCTGCCAGCTCCCCAACATCGTAACTCTGCACTGCAGCATAGGAGGCAGGGTTAGATTGGTTGAAGACATGCGTACCATCGACGTGCAGTACGCCTTAGTACACGGCGTCATTGTGCCCCCACGCGGGTAATGGAGATGAAGTATCTTGCCCAAGGACACAACGCGGTTGCCGCAGGTGGGATTCGAACCGAGGACCTCTCGGCTTGCAGCCTGCACCTCTACCTACCGAGTCACCGCGTCCTCATAGTGTACTGTAGGAGGGGAATGAAAAAAATGCTGTGTCAGCATAGTTGCAAAAATTTTGCAAAAATCTTCTCGTCCAAATTTTAGTTTCTTGCAATATGAGGAATAATCTTTAAAAATCTTCAGACCCACTATCCAGAATCTTTTGATATTTGGTACTCTCAGGTGCCGAATAAACATGTGGGCATGTTTATTAATTTGTGAAAAAAAATACAAACCGTCATGGATATTGTGACCCATTACCTTTATTTTTTTCCCCAAGTGAGGCCAACAAAAAAATAACTTTTTAGGGTAGGCTCTTTGCTCCTTAGAAATCCCATTGTTCTTCCACTGGATCCCACCCACTAACTTGATTTATTTATTGGTGTTTATGGTCACATACTTCTGCATAATGGCTAATCGTGACCACAGCATGGAGGTAAAGTCAAGGTCAGTTAATCGTTTATGCCCCATGTTGCCTATTTTAGAGCATTAGTGACTGCGTTCTATTTTACCAGTAAAATGGTACGTTTACCACAGTAAACCACAGTAAACAAGCACTGCCTAACACCTATCTTCCCGGGGTTCTTGTGGGGGCACTAACTTGATTTTCAGTGTTTGTCATGTCTATTGACAAATAAATTTGAAATATTTAATTAAATTCTCTTCTCAGTATTTAATAATTGGTGTTTAAGGTCACATATTTTTGCACAATGGCTAATCATGACCACAACATGACTATCAACCCAAGACCAGGGGTGAGCATTAATAAGCAATTTTGCCCATTTTAGAAAGTATTTGCACCTCCCAAGCGTTGGTGACTGGGTCCTATTTTACCCGAAAAACAGTGCCTGTGTACAACACTGAACAGGCACTGCTTCACTTCCCGGGGTTGAATCTCTTCTCAGTATTTCTTTCTTTAGAAATTTTACTTCTCTCTGCCAAAATCCTGTGGGGCTATGCTTGTGAAGAGTGTAGAAAATGGGGGGGGGGGGGGGGAGGGGGCAGGACAGCGGGCACTGTACTTGTACTGATGGCAGGGAAATAAAAAAAAATCTGATTTGGGGGGGGGGGGGGGGAGAGCTGTAAGGTGAAGACTGGAAATCTCATGGCTCCTCCTTGGTTTTTTTTTGTGGGGGGAGGTAAGGTGGAGGCTGGAATCTCATGGCTCCTCTACTGGATCCCACAAACTTGATTTTCAGAGTTTGAAAGGTCTGTTGAATTTTGAAATATTAAATTCTCATCTCTGAATTTTTCTCTTTAGAAATTTCACTTCTCCCAAAAGAGCTCTTGCTTTTCCCTCTTTTTCTGAGAGGGAGAAGTCACATCTACCTAAAATTCTCTCATTGGGGGTCCCTGGTAGAAATAAATATATTTGACATTGTAAATCTGGAGCAAGTGTCAAGTTCCAGTTCTGAAACTGTGTTTGATAAAGTGATTAATATTTTACAATGCTTCACCCTTGGTGTTGAGAAAGTCAACCATTGAGGCTGGGTTTTTTTTCATTAAATTTTCCAATAAAAAGACAGCAAAAGTTATTTTATATCAATTTCTACTGCAGTTAGCAATTAAGTGTATAATACAGATTTTTATCAATGGTCATGGAACGGTTAGCGAACCAACTGAAATTGTGTTTGGCAATTTCTTGGCAAGTCATTAGCAGTACAGGGGAGCGACATATTTTGGTACTCATGTAAAATTAGTTAAGTTTGCAAGCCAGCACATTTATTGTGCACCAGCACTATTATTCTTTTCAGTAGTGTAAATTGTTACCCAGCACTTTTATTCGGCAAACACTTGTATTCGGCACTTGAAGTATACATCATCCTTTGAGAGGTAAGATTTAAGTTTGTTCAAACCAAGTTCCTGTGTCAGTATTTGGGCTTACTGTTGGAGCCAAAATTTTAACTTACTGGAATAATAATGGCAATATGAGGAATCATTTTTAAAAATCTTTGTCTCCAGAGCCTTTAGTTGAAATCTTTTGATATATGGCATACAGAATTTTTACAGGGGTCAGATTGATGTGTGTTCAAATCAAGTCTATCAGTTATTAATTGGGCTTTCTATAGGAGCCTAAATTTTAATGTTGTGCAATCTGTAGAATAATCTACAAATTTTTTTTTCAGTTTTCAGATCCCCCAGGCTGAATCTTTTGATGTTTGGTTTACAGCATCCTATAGGGAGGCCAGATCTAATTTTGTTCAAACCAAGTCCATGCCTTAATATTTTGACTCCCTGTTGGAGACTAAATTTTAACTTAGTCTTATAGGAGGAATAATCTTTAAAACTCTTTTTAGCTCACCTGACTGTAAGTCAACGGGAGCTACCGCCATCACTTGTCATCTTGCGTCCGTTGTCTGGCATCCGTCGTCCGTCATCCATTAACTTCTGCAAAAGTGACTTCTTCTTCACAACCATCAGGCCAAATTCAAATACATATTGCACAGACCATCTAACGAGTATACCCTTTCTGTTTTGTTCAAATGAAGCAGCCGCCATCTTTGGGCTCTGGTTAATGCCCAAAATCTTTAAAAATCTTCTTCTCATGATCCACCAGAGGGAATGCCTTGTGATTTGGTATGGAACATGCTTTAGTGTTGAAGATTAAAGTTTGTTCAAGGGAAGTTGGTAAGTCAATATTTGGGCTCTGTGTGGGCATATCCATTTTGGGTTCTGCTCAAAATTTCTATTTGAGGGACTGATGGGCCAGTTTCAATCCAATTTGGCATATAGTTAAGTGGGTCCCAAGTAAATGATTGATGCCAAAAAAAAAATTTTTCACAGCCCCGTGGGAACGCGAGGGGCTACAAATCAAATAAAATTCAAAAGCACACATTTCCCAAACCACTTGGAGCAAAGAACAGATATTGGGTATGGATCATCCTTAGGACCAGTAGAATGGAATGGTTAAAAACTATTGCCCTTGGTAATGTTGGGGTGTGTGGTAGGAGGCATTGAAAAAATGATGAGTCAGCATTGTTGCTGTAATATTTTTCCCTGTACAAATTGTTAAAAGTTCTTCAGACTGTTTACTATTATCACTTAATGTCGACAAGAGACAGGAGAGACTCCTGTTACCTGTCGAACACACATGTTCTCTATATTAGTTTAAGCTTAACCCTCGACGGTTATCCAAAGCAGATGATATAAAAACTTAATGATTTTAATTATAGTGTTTTCAGAATTTTCTAAATATTTCAACAAACCATATCATGTGACCCCTCATTGGAACGAGCTCGATGAGCTCGTTCCAATGTGAGGGGTCACATGATATAGTGTGGTTGGAATTTTCTGAAAATTAATATTTCTTCAACTGCTGAATTTGCATATTGTGCGGACGGATGAGGCTGATTCATTAGGTAAAGGGTTAATTGAGTGAAAAGGGAGTGCAGAGGTGTACTGTTGGACTTCTTTGCTAGAGGTCCCGAGTTCGATCTCCTCTGGGTCGACCCCCATTGTGTTCTTGAGCAAGGCACTTTATCCAGGTTGCCTACATGGCGCTGTGTACTAAGGCGTACTGCCTGTCAATGGTGCACATGTCTTCAGCTGCTGTAACCCTGCTTGCACGGAGCTTGAACAGAGTTGAAATGTTGAAGTGCTGACAGTTGCTCTTCGATGCTCATACAGTTAAAACTAGAAGTCCTGTAATGAAATGCGCACAAATAGCACGTTACCTGCACTGATCTGCATGTTAATCTGCCTGTTATGACCATAGACAGGCTATCAAATTCTGTACATATGGCCTGTGCACAAGTATTGTTTCAACCAAAGGACCTCCGGATAACCCGGAGGTCCATTTGCAGACACATTGCCTGTCCTTGCTATGAGTAACTAGGAGAACCTGCCATGTTTTGGATTCCACTCAATATGGCAATTGCACACAATTCCTATGCGTAATTAAGCCTAGATAGGTGCACAGTTTGTGACAGGACTTTTAGTTTTAACTGTATGTTTTTTCTGTTTTCTTGGGATTTTTTTTTTCCGATTCCTGCGTGAATGTCATTAATTTAACCCTCTCAAGACTTCAATGTGGGTTCCAGAGATTTTATTTCATGTAATACTGTTAATGAAAACTTTTTTCTGATTTCTTTAAAAATAGTTTATCCCCCAAAATAAGCCACCAAAAATTCTCTTTCTGCTTTGTTTATTTTTGATGCTTGAACCATTTTCACACAGACATGAATTTACAGGGGCAGTAAAATTCTGTTTCTCCAGTTTGAAATTTTTTATTCTTTAAACCCATTCGGCCAAATTTGTTCATTTATGGCACCTACCATCCTCCCTCGGAGTAAACCTTTTCTCCTTTGTTCAAATGAAGCTGCTGCCATCTTCAGACTGGTGAAAGTTACTCGTCTGATTCCCCCCCCCCCCCCCACCCACCCAAAAATAAAAAAAAAAAATAAATAAATTACTATATCCTTTGGGGTGTGGTTATTGCTCCATAAGCCTAAAATGCTTTTAAAATCCTCTTTTTGTAAGCCGCTTGCAATAATGCTTAGATTTCTTGTTTGGAACTTACTTTAGAGATGCAAATTCACTTTTTTTCAAAGAAACTCAGTATGTCAAAATTTGGGCTGCACTCAAAATTTCTCAGATCCAATGGACAGATGTAAATCAAATTTGTCATGTGGTACATAACTGGGTCTTGAGTATTTCATTTATGAAGACTTTTTAGCTCAACTTTGGCGAAGCTAAATGTGAGGTATTGTCATGGCCCATCGTCCATCTGCCCGCCTGTTGCGGCGTCAACACGGCTCTGGCTAGAGGCCGTATTTATGAACCGATCTTTACGAAACTTCTTGGGTGCTTTTGTTATCACCGTGGGAGGAGAACAAGTGTTTTTGGGTCCGGTCCGAAATTCAAGACGGCCACTGGCAGCCATTTTGTACAAAATTAAGTACAATCACATTTTTGCACAGAACTTCCATATGAAAGCTCTGATTTGAATAATTTTTTTTTGTGTGAATGTTTAGTACCATGGGATACATCACATATAATACAGGTTTTTTTCTCATGCGAAATTATGCAAATTAGACTAACTTTGATTTATTTAGTGTTACTTTCAGCACTGTAAGTGCAAATGCCAATATGGCTCGAGCTAGAGGCTGTATTTATGAACCGATCTTTACAAAACTTCTTGGGTACCTTTGTTATCACCGTGGGACGAGAACGAGTGGTTTTTTGTCCGGTCTGAAATTCAAGAATATTGAAGATGGCTGCTGGCAGCCATTTTGTACAAAATTAGGTGCAATCAGATTTTTGTGCAGAACTTCCATATGAAAGCGCTGATTTGAATAATGTTTTGTGTGAATGTTTAGTACCATGGGATACATCACATATAATACAGGTTTTTTTCTCGTGCATAAATTATGCCAATTAGACTAACTTTGATCTATTTAGTGTTACTTTCAGCACTGTAACTGCAAATGTCAATACGGCTCGGGCTAGAGGCCACCAGCAGCCATTTTCTACTTTAGTTAGTGCAATCAGTTTTTATATGCCCGTTTGGAAAAAACGGTTGTATTATGGTATATTGCTGTCCGTCCATCCATCCACACATCGTATGTTAACTCGAAAACGCTTCGAGCAATTTTCATGATTTTTTGGTTGCAAGTATATGTTGATGGAAGGATTCCCACTTTCAATTTGTGTCGCTGCTGTCCGATATGTCATTCCAGAGTTATGGGACTTTATTCATCAAAATATAAGCAATTTTCCACATGTTGAACAATAACTTGAAAATGCTTAGTACACATGTATGCTCATATTGCGTGCTTCCCTCTTGTAATTAATAACGGGCGTATCATGCGCTCATTGCACAGCTGTTTATTTGTACACAACTTCTGCATGAAAGTTCTGATTTGAATAAATTTTTGTATGAATGTTTAGTAACATGGAATACATCACATATAATACAGGTTTTTTTTCTAGTGCAGAAATTATGCAAATTAGATGAACTTTGATTTAGTCAGTGCTACTTATATGCAGTACATGTAAGTCCACATGTCAATACAGCTCGGGCTAGAGTCTATTTATGAACCGATCTTCACAAAACTTCTTGGGTACCTTTGTTATCATCTTGGGACAAGAACGAGTGTTTTGGGGTGCCTTTGTTATCACAGTGCTATGAGAACAAATATTTTTGGGTTCAGTCAGACCCACTCTGGGACTCAGATTTCTTTTCTAGTTTAGCATCTAACTGTCACCCCCACCTTTAGAATGCTTTACCTATATATTTGTTACAGGCTATGGTCAGCATTTATGTACAGACCATTACAATACTTTACATGTAACTTTGTTATCAGGTCATTACCTAGATGTTTGTCATTGCTGTGTCACATCTATACATGTACATGTCATAAACAAGTTGAGCTACAGTGTCATTGACACTTTCAAGATGGCTGCCAATGGCCATTTTGTACCGAAATTAGATCCAATCAGTTTTTTAGCTCAACTTTGGTGAAGCCAAATTTGAGCTTATGCCATGGCCAGTTGTCCGTCGTCCGTCTGGCCGTCTGTCCATCAACAATTCAATACGGCTCGGACTAGAGGCCGTATATATGAACCGATCTTTACGAAACTTCTTGGGTACCTTTGTTATGACTTTGGACGAGAACGAGTGTTTTTGGGTCCGATCCGAAATTCAAGTTGGCCGTCAGCTGCCATCTTGTACCGACGATGCAGAAATCGTTTTTTTGTACAGAACTTCCATATGAAAGTGCTGATTTGAATAATTTTTTGTATGAATGTTTAGTACCATGGGATACATCACATATAATACAGGTTTTTTTCTCGTACGTAAACTATGCAAATTAGACTAACTTTGATGTATTTAGTGTTACTTTCAGCACTGTCAGTACAAATGCCAATACGGCTCGGGCTAGAGGCCGTATTTGTAAACCGATCTTTACGAAACTTCTTGGGTACCTTTGGTGTCACCGTGAGATGAGAACAAGTGTTTTTGGGTGCGGTCCAAAATTCAAGATGGCCGATGGCAGCCATTTTGTACAAAATTAGGTGCAATCAGATTTTTGCACAGAACTTCCACATGAAAGTGCTGACTTGAATAATTTTTTGTGTGAATGTTTGGTACCATGGGATACATCACATACAATACGGTTTTTTTTCTCGTGCAGAAATTATGCAAATTAGAGGAACTTTGATTTTTTCAGTGCTACTTACACACAGTAAGTACACATGTCAATACGGCTCGGGCTAGAGGCTGTATTTATCAACCGATCTTCACAAAACGTCTTGGGTACCTTTGTTATCACCTTGGGACGAGAACGAGTGTTTCTGGGTGCGGTCCGAAATTCAAGATGGCTGCCAGTGGCCATTTTGTACCGAAATTAGGTCTAATCAGTTTTTTGTACACAACTTCAAAACGGCTCAGGCTAGAGGCCGTATTTATGAACCGATCTTTACGAAACTTCTTGAGTACCTTTGTTATCTCCGTGGAATGAGAACGAGTGTTTTGGGGTGTGGTCCAAAATTCAAGATGGCCACCAGCAGCCATTTTGTACCAAAATTAGTGCAATCAGTCTTTTGTACAGAACTTCTGTATGAAAGTTCTGATTTTAATAAATTTTTATATGAATGTTTAGTAACATGGAATACATCACATATAGTACAGGTTTTTATCTCGTGCAGAAATTATGCAAGTTAGATGAACTTTGATTTATTCAGTGCTACTTATACACTGTAAGTGCACATGTCAATACGGCTCGGGCTAGAGGCTGTATTTATCAACCGATCTTCACGAAACTTCTTGGGTACCTTTGTTATCACCTTGGGATGAGAACGAGTGTTTCTGAGTGTGGTCCAAAATTCAAGATGGCTGCCAGTGGCCATTTTGTACCGAAATTAGGTCCAATCAGTTTTTTGTCACAACTTCTATACAGCTCGTATTTATGATCTTCACGAAACTTCTTGGGTACCTTTGTTTTCACCTTGGGACAGGAATGTGTGTGTTTTGGGGTACCTTTGTTATCACTGTGCTATGAGAACAAATATTTTGGGGTTCATTCAGACCCACTCTGGGACTCAAAGATTTCTTTTTCAGTTTAGCATCTGACTGTCACCCACCTTTACAATACTTTACCTATACATTTGTTACAGGCTACGGTCAGTATTTATGTACAGGCCGTTACAATACTTTATATGTACCTTTGTTATCAGGTCATTACCTAGATGTTTGTCATTGCTGTGTCACATACTATACATGTACATGTCTTGACAAGTTGAGCTACAGTGTCATTGACACTTTCATTTTTTTGGGGGGAGGGGGGGGGCAGGGTAGAGAGAACCTTAGTTGTTGAAAACAGAAGAAAAAATTTTGTTGGATTATTTTTAATACTTCACAAAACAGAGCTTGCTCAGAAGCTTTCTTAGCACCAGCTGGTTGTGTCAAAGCAAATCAAAACATTGCTGTTGCTGCTGATCACTTAATGATATACTTATCCTTTTTGGCAACTTCAGCCAGGTGAGCGTTTTAGGCTTGCTTGAGCCTCTGGTACTTTGGAACTGCTAGTCTAGTCAGAATGATTTGAAAATGTGGATCTTACAGAGGTCGAATTCACATTTAGGTTGCTGCGACTATTAATTTTAGAAGTCGATAAATCGCTGGCCTTAATCGATCATTAGTCGATTAATAGTCATTTCCAATGAATTCAACAAGCACCGGGTGCATGTAGCAGCACTATTCTTTAAAGATCTTCTTCTTCAGACCCACCGGGCAGGAGCAGAATCTCTTGATATTTGGTATGTCTATGACTCATGGATAAAAATTTGTACAAAGTGTTAGGCTTGATTGATTTTGGTAGGTATCAGGGGAGTTTAACACAGAATCCAATAAAAATTTACTGTTTGTTTAACCCCCTTCACTCTGATGTCAAAATACCAAAATTTCAGGAAGCTGTTTATTCCCAGAATGCATCTAGAAATTTAACCAATTCAATCTCGTTTGACAGAGCTCAATGAGCTCTGTCAAACGAGATTGAATTGGTTAAATTTCTAGTTGCATCATGGGTATTTTTTTCTGCCTGAAATTTAGATATTTTGACATCAGTGTGCAGGGGGTTAAATAAATGGTGATAACTTTCATTTAGATGTAAATGTGACATTAACGTTAAGTTTGCTTAAATGGGAACCATCAGGCCACTTGAGGACCCAAGTACACAACACAATTTTGTTCTTTTGAGCAATTTTTTTTTTGCTTGAAAAGAGGATGTTTTGTTATTTTATCAGATTTTATGAAAAAAATGAACTTCTGCCCTGGGGGGTGGGGGGTGTGGGTAGTTGAAAGGAGTCCACTAAGGGATTTTTTTCTCTTTGTTTCAAAATCTTTTTTGAAGAGGTTTGAGTGATTTTAGGCTAAAAATCTCCCACCCTTCTTCCCCACACTCATAGCTAAATTAGATTAAGTATAAGATGGGAGCACAGTAGCTCAGTAGGTATACCATTGGATTTCAAACTGAAAGGTCCATGGTTTGATCCCTGCTAGGGATAACTGTGTTGTGTCCTTGGATAAAAAGGCACTTAATGCCTATTGCCCAAGTGGGGAATGGTGGCGCTTTGTACAAAGGCGTACTGCATGTCAATGGTGCACTTGTCTTCTACAAATGCTAACACTGCTTGTATGGAGTTAGTATGCTGGGGGTATCTCAGATGCTCACCAGTTTTCACTGGTTCTTTCCAGTACTCTGGCTTCCACCACCCATAAACTGTCCGATGTGGGGTGACCATGGTTTCCGAAAGTGTTGTAAAACCCAATAAATAAAAATAAATAAATATTAACATGCAGATGATGAACGTGACCTTAAATTCTTCTCTAAACAAATTTATTAGGTAAGCATTTAAGGAGGGGGCCTCTTTTAAATATTCTTGTACATGTTTTGTAATATTAAACACATTGGGAGCGCGGTGGCTCTGTGGTAGACTGTTGGACTTCTATGCTAGAGGTTCTGAGTTCGATCCCTGTCCGGGACGACGCGCATTGTGTCCTTGGGCAAGGCACTTTATCCCGGTTGCCTACATGGGGGCACGATGACGCAGTGTACTAAGGCGCACTGGTCGTCGATGGTGCACATGTCTTCAGCTGCTTGACCAGAGTTAGAATGTTGGGGAGCTGACAGTTGTTTGTTGATGCTCGGTAGTTCTCTCTGGGAACTCCGGCTTCCTCCACCTGTAAAACTGTCACTGTCACGATTAGCCATTGTGCATAATTATGTGACATTAAACACCAATAAATAATTAAATTAAACACATCCGTATACATTTAATATGAGTTAAGTTTAATTTAGGTTAAATTTAAGATGCAGCAGATTTTGCTTTGTGAAAAATTCAGTGCCGCAACAAAAATCACTCTCCTTGTAGCTACTCAGATATGTCAATTGCTCTCCAGAACTATTTTTTTATTTTTTTCTTCACAAACATCCAAATGCCCAGTAAATGGTGTGTGTTCTTCTTGGAATGAATTGAAGTCAATCTTAGTTAATCACAGAGTGGCTGGCACATACATACATGTATACAATATACCGGTGTGTCAACCACTAGAATCAGGAATTCACATTTGTTCACATCAAGTCCCCTTACTAGTAGGAGCCCAAGTTTTAACTTGGTGCAATATGAGCAGCTTGTATAAAATTCTTCTCTAGGAATGTGATATACAACATCCTTAGAGAGGTCAGATTTGGGTTTGTTCAAATTGAGTTGCCTGATTCACGTTTGTTCAGATTGAGTTGCTGTGTGGGCTCCCTATGAGAGCCTGAATTTTAACTATGAGGAATAATCTTTAAAAATCTTTTTCTGATTTATATCTGAATTTTTTTTTTATATTTTGTTCAAATCAAGCCTCCAGGTTTATATTTGGCTCAATACAGGAGTTTGAGGTTTAACTTATGGAATATTCTTTAAAGATCTCCTTCTCCAGAAACACCAGTCAGAATGTTCTGATGTTTTGTATACAACATTATAAAATTGTAGTGGGGGCAGATTCATGTTTGTTAGGATCAAATACCCATGCAGGTTTATATTTTGGGCTCTGTATGGGAGTCTGAATTTTTATTTAATCCATATTGGGAATATTCTTTAAAAAATTTCTCTTTTAGAACCACCTATCAGAATCTTTTGATATTAACATACAACATTCATACGTGGGTCAGATTCAAGTTTGTTCCAGTCAAGTCCTTTTATTGACTCCTGCAATATTAGGAATATTCTTCAAAATTCTACTTCATCAGAACCACCTGTAGAATCTTTTGGTACTTAGTATGCAACATTCTTGTGTGTTTGTGTATGTTGGTGGTGGGGGTGGGGGAGGGAAAGGGCGCAGATTCAACTTCAGATCATGTGTCTAGAGTTGATATGTATTCTCCCTGTGGGAATTTTAACTTCAAGCTATATATGGGATAATTTTTAGCTCACCTGAGCAAAGCTAAAGGGGAGCTTTACTAATCTCTTTTTGTCCGTCGACGCCGTCCGTTGTCGTCCACTTCACATTATCGACTTCTCACAAACTACTTGATCAAATCTAACCAAATCTGATGTGCATGTTCCCTATCATATGTCAATTCATGTTTGTTCAAAATCAAGTTGCCGTGCCCCTCGGTAGGCCCAAAACGTGTGCCTAAATCTTTAAAAATCTTCTTCTCACGAACCAGTAGTAGCCGAGTCTTGATATTTGGTGTGCAGCTTCCTTTTGAGGTGTACTCTCAGATTTGTTAAGTGAAGTTCGAGGGGCTGTATTTGCCCCACCCAAAATTTCTATTTTACAAACTGAGGGGCTGATTTGAACCAAATTTGATATTTGGGCTTATTGGGTCATATGTAATTAATTTATGCAAAAAAAATATTTCCCATTGCCCGGATGGGAACTGCGGGAGCTAAAAATAGAAAAAAATTAAAATGCCCATATCTCCAAAATCACACAGCACTGAGAATTTTTATTTGGTGTGAAGCTTCCTTAGGACCAACAGGATGGAATGGTCAAAAAAAAATTGCTATCAGTTTGATCTTAGGGTACTTTTTCAGAACTGAGTCAGCATTTTTTAACACGCTGGATAATAGGGAAAACATTAAAGAACCTTCTTCTCCCAAACCACAACTCCAAAAGCTTTCATATTTCACATATAACATCTTTGGAAGATTGATTCACATATTTGTTGAAATCAATTTCCTGGGTCCATATTTGGGCTCTCTATGGGAGCCAAAATTTTCAAAGTAGTGCAATATGAGAAATATTCATTAAAAATTTTCTTCCTCAGATCATCCAATCATACTCTTTTGATATTTGTTATGCAGAATCCTTAGGGAGGTGAGATTCAAGTTTGTTCAAGCCAAGTCCCTGGGTTCATATTTGGCCTCACAGTGGGAGCCCAAATTGTAACTTAATTTAAAATGAGGAATTTTCTTTTAAGACCTCCTTCAGATCCAGCAGTCGGAATGTTTTGATATTTGTTATGCAGTATCCTTAGGGGGTGAGATTCAAGTTTGTTCAAGCCAAGTCCCTGGGTTCATATTTGGACTCCCTGTGGGAGCTCAAATTATAACTTAGTTCAATATGAGGAATATTCTTCAAAAATATTATTCTTAACATCCACCAGTCAGAATCTTTTGATATTTGGTATACAGCATCCTTAGGGAGGTGAGATATAAGTTTATCAAAGCCAAGTCCCTGGGTTCACATTTGGGCTTCCTGTGGGAGCCCAAGTTATACCAAAATTTCTGTTTTACGAACTGAGAGGCCAATTTGAACCAAATTTGACATGAGGACTCATTGGGCCATAAGTACCTAATTTATGCCAATATAATTCCCGTCGCCCTCATGGGAACCACAGATGCTAAGAATAGAAAAAAAAGTAAAGTGCCCATATCTCCAAAACTACACGGCACTGAGAATTTTTATTTTGTGTGAAGCTTCCTTTGGAACAGCAGAAAGGAATGGTAAAAAAAATTGTCATCGGTTTCATCATAGGGTACTATTCCAGGACTTTGAAAAAATTTTGAGTCATCATTTTTTGACTCCTGTGAGTTATGGGAAAAACATTAAAGAATCTTCTCCCAAACCACTGCTCCAAAAGGCTTTCATATTTCACATATAACATCTTTGGAAGATTCATACACATGTTTGTTGAAATCAGATCCCTGAGTCCATGTTCGAGCTCTCTTAGGGAGCCCAAATGTTCAGATTAGTGCAATATGAGGAATGTTCTTTAAAAATCTTCTTCCAATCCACCAATCAGAATCTTTTGATATTTGGCATGCATCATGTATGGGAGGGGGTGGGGGATTCAAGTTTGTTCAATTTCAGTCCCTGGCTTCATATTTGGGCTTTCTATGGGTGGGGTGAGGGGATGGCAGGAGGGCGTATGCTAGGCTCAGGTTTGTTCAAATCCTGGATCGCATTCCTTAGTGTTTTTCCATAAAATTTACCTCATTCCTTTGTAGTGTTGATTAACCATGTCTAACTCAATGTGACCCCCAAATACTTCTTTGAACCATTTTGGCAGGTGAGCAATTAAGGCAACTTGCAATTGGGGCTCTTGTTAAAAAAATAAAATCAAACTTTTCTTCACCTCCACCTGTCAAAGGCTTGTATATGGTTTACAGGATCCTTTGTGAGGTCAGATTCAATTTGTTTCAGTGAAGTCCCTGGGTTCATTATTGGGATCTGTATGGGATCCTGAGTTTTAACTCAGTGCAATATCAGGAATAATTTTGAGAAATCTTCTCCTCTAAAACCAACAATTAGACTCTTGATATTTGGTGTACAGCATCCATGTGGAATTTAGATTTATGTTTGTTTAAATTTAGTCCCTCGGAAAAACTGTCTCAATCATTTTCTTGTCACAATTTTGCCATTTCACTTTATTTCTTCACACACTGATAGATTCACTCAATTTCAATCCCAAATACTAATCTGCCTTGGGGAGGGCGGTGGCTCAATGGTTACGACATTGGACTTCAAGCTGAAAGGTCCTTAGGCAATGCACTTATAATCCGGATTGCCGCTGTTTGGGTTCAGTAGTGCTGTGTACTGATGTGTACTCCATTTTGATACAGTACTTTTCTTCAACCAATGTTAACCATGCTTTTGCCGAGTTAGTTCTTTGGTGACTACTCCTTTATTTTTAGCTCACCTTGACAAAGTCAAGTTGAGCTAATCTAATCGCTCTCTGTCCAAAACCACTGGGCCAATTCAAGTGAAAGTTTGTGTTAGTGATGGTCCTGAAGAGGCATTGCATTTTTGTTTAACTCAACATCTCAACATGCCCATAGGGGGGTGGGGGGAGGGGGGTGGGGTGGGAGGGGGGGCTGAATGAATGCTCAAAAATATTTTTAAAATCTTCTCATGAACCAGGGAGTAGAATGACTTGATATTTGTTACGCAGTTTCCTTTTGAGGTGTAGAATCAGGTTTGTACTAAAAAAGTTCGTGAAGCAATATTTTAAGATTTTTGGCTCCGCCCAAAATTTCTTTTTTCTGAACCGATCGTAGGATTTGAACCCAAATTGGCATGTGGTATTCTTGAGTCATAAGTACTTGACTTGTGCAAAAAAAAAAAAAATTCCTGCATCCCCATGGAAACCTCAGGAGCTAAAAATAGGAATATTTTCAAATGCCCATATTTCCCAAACCACACGGAACAGAGAGCTGTTATTTTGTATGAAGGATCCTTAGGGCCAGTAGGATTGAATGGTAAAATAAAAATGTCATTGTTTATGTTAGGGTGTTATGTAGTGGGCATCGAAAAAATGCTGAGTCCGCATATTTGCAAAAATTAAAAAAAATAATTTTCCACAACCAGTGGTCAGAATCTTTTGAAATGTGGTATACAGCATTCATGGGGGGGGGGGGGGGGGGGTGCTGGCTGTCAGATACAAGTTTATTAAACTAAAACCCTTTGGTTCATATTTGGGCTCAATACAGGAGCCCAAATATTTAACTTAGGGCAATATGGGGAATATTCTTTAAAAGTCTTCTTCATGAAATAGAGCTTTTAGGTGGGGCCCACAATGAGCATGCTGCCACAGAGCCAAAACATTGACCTTGAACAAAATCCAGTCTTCGCCACTAAAGGCCATTTCATACCAAAATGTTAAATCATTCTCCATGGTAGTTCATGAAAAGAACATTCTAAAACTTGTATAGGTTTTTGGGGCATTAAACCCAAGGTGAGTAGCACTGTTTTGAAAAAAAAGAGTGTTATCCACCAAGTTGTTTTGTACCAAATTAGTTTAGATTCGACCCAAAGGTTCTGAAGAAGATCACTTAATTGATAGAACATGTGATAGATATAGACGATGACTCAGAATTTTCCCAAAATATTTGTAAAATCTTCTTCTCATGAACCCGTGTGTACAATGACTTGATATTTGCTATGGAGCTTCCTTTTGAGGTTTAGAATCAAGTTTGTTCATACGAAGTTCGTGAAGCAATTTTTGGCTTTGTAATGGAAGGGGGTAAGATTTTTGGCCCCACCCAAAATTTCTATTTACTGACCCGATGGTCCGGTTTGAATCAAATTTGGTATGTGGTATTATTGGATCATAAGTACTTGACCCATGTAAAAAAAAAAATTCTGCATCCCCATGGAAAGCCTGGGAGCTCAATACAGGAGCCCATATTTTGTACATAGGGTAATATGGGGAATATTCTTTAAAAATATTGTTCAAACCTAGTCCCCAGGTTAATATTTTAACTTTGTGCTTTCATATTTGGTATGCAACATCTCTGGGGGAGGGGGGTGGGGGTCAGATTCAAGTTTGTTCAAATCAGATCCCTAGGTATATATTTCGGCTCGCTATGGTAGCCCAAATGTTTACTTAGTGTGATATGAGGAAATTTCTTTAAAAATCTTCTTCTTCGGATCCACCAGTAGGAATGCTTTCATATTTGGTAAACAACGTCTCTAAGAGGGGGGGGGGGGGGGGGGGGGACAGATTCCAGTTTGTTCAATACGAGTGCCTGGGTTAATATTTGGGCCCCATATGGAAACCTGAAATTTAACTTAGTACAATATGAGGGAATTTCTTTAAAAATCTTCTTCCGATCCACTACTCAGAATGCTTTCATATTTGGTATACAACATCTCAAGGGGGGTCAGATTCAAGTTTGTTCAAATCGGATCCATAGGTTAACATGTGGGCTTCCTATGGAAGCCAGAAGTAGCCATTTTGCTGAATTTTTTTTTAGCTCATCTTGACAAAGTCAAGCTGAGCTAATCTAATCGCTTCCCGTCCGTCGTCCGTCAACACCATGTTTTGGTCTTCTCCTCCAAAGCCACTGGGCCAATTCAAGTGAAAGTTTGTGTGAGTGATGGTCCCAAAGGGGCATTTCATTTTTGTTCAACTCAGTATGCCCGGCCCCATAGGGAGGGAGTGGGGGATAATGCTCCAAAATATTTTAAAAATCTTCTTCTCAAGAACCAGTGTGTGCAATGACTTGATATTTGCTATGGAGCTTCCATATGAGGTGTAGAATCAATTTGTTCAAACGAAGTTCGTAAAGTAATATTTGGCTTTGTAATAGGAGGGGTAAGATTTTTGGCTCCCCCCAAAATTTCTATTTTCTGAACCGATGGTCCGGAATGAACCAAATTTGGTTTGTGGTAGTATTGGGTCATAAGTACTTGACCCATGCAAAAAAAAAAATTCCCGCATCCCCGTGGGAACCCTGGGAGCTAAAAATAGAAATATTTTCAAACGCCCATATTTCCCAAACCCCACGGAACAGAGAGCTTTCATTTGGTATGAAGTATCCTTATGACCAGTAGAATTGAATGGTAAAAAAAAATTGCCATCGGTTATGTTAGGGTGTTCTGTAATGGGCATCGAAAAAATGCTGAGTCAGCATATTTGCAAAAATTAAAAAAAATCTTTTCTCCAGAACCAATCATCAGAATCTTTTGATATTTGGTATACAGCATTCATAGGGGGGTCAGATAAAAGTTTGTTGAAATAAAGCTCATTGGTTCATATTTGGGCTCTTTACAGGAGCCTGAAGTTTTAACATAGGGTAATATGGGGAATATTCTCTAAAAATTTTCTTCTTCAGAACCACCAGTCAGAATCTTTTAATATTTGGTATACATCATTGTTATGAGGGTCAGATTCTAGATTGTTCAAACCAAGTCCCTAGGTTAATATTTGGGCTTCCTACGGAAGCCCAAATTTTATCTTTGTTCAATATGGAGGGTAATTTAAAAAAATCTTCTTCTTCAGATCCATCAGTCAGAATGCTTTGATATTTGGTATGCAACATCTCTATGGGGGTCAGATTCAAGTTTGTTCAAATCAAATCCCTAGGTATATATTTGGGCTCACTATGGTAGCCCAAATTTTTACTTAGTGCAATATGAGAAAATTTCTTTAAAAATCTTCTTCTTCAGATCCACCAGTCGGAATGCTTTTATATTTGGTATACAACATCTCTAGGGGGGTCAGATTCCAGGTTGTTCAATTCGAGTGCCTAGGTTAATATTTGGGCTCCATATGGGAACATGAAATTTAACTTAGTACAATATGAGGGAATTTCTTCAAAAATCTTCTTCTTCAGATTCACTTGTCAGAATGCTTTCACATTTGGTATACAACATCTCTAGGGGGGGTCAGATTCAAGTTTGTTCAAATCGGATCCATAGGTCAACATTTGGGCTCGCTATTGTAGCCCAAATTTGAACTTAGTGCAATTCGAAGAAATTTCTTTACAATTTCTCTTCTTCAGATCCAACAGTCAGAATGCTTTCATATTCGGTACACAACATCTCTAGGGAAGTCAGATTTAACTGTGTTCAAATCAAGAGCCTGGGTTAATATTTGGGCTCTCTATGGGAGCCGGAATTGGCCATTTTGCTGAAGAATTAAAAATTTTGTATTCAGTACCCTCTAGAGGTACTAAGATTAATCCACATAGGTTGTATCAAGGGGCTTCATAGGGGAGCTCTGCATTTTACTTATGATCAGCTGAAGAAAAGGCATGATGCCCAGATTATTTTTGTCACACCTGAGGGACTCAAGGATTGACAGTGTAGTCTATGGAGATGGCTTGCTTAATGTAGACTCATTCTTGGACTCTGTTTAAATTGTGTTCTGTACAAGATGAGCGCTTCAGGCCCCGTGGGGCCTCTTGTTTTAAATCGTATTCAGTACCCTCTTGAGGTGTGTAATAATGAATCCACATAGGTTGTGGGGCTTCGTAGGGGAGCTCTGCATTTTACATTATGAACAACTGAAGAAAAGGCATGTTGCTCGGACTATTTTTGTCACTCCTGAAGGGGCTCAAGGATTGACAATGTATCCTATGGAGATGGATTGCTTAATGTAGACTCATTCTTGGACTCTGTTTATAGGGACTCTTTTTTTATCGTGTTCTGTTCAAGGCGAGCGTTTCAGGGCCAGTGGGACCTCTTTTTGAAATATGTCTTTGTGATTTTTAGCTCAACCGATCTTCACAAAACTTCTTGGGTACCTTTGTTATCACCTTGGGACGAGAACAAGTGTTTCTGAGTGCAGTCCAAAATTCAAGATGGCTGCCAATTAGGTCCAATCAGTTTTTTTTTACAACTTCTATACAGCTCGTATTTATGAACTGATCTTCACGAAACTCCTTGGGTACCTTTGTTTTCATCTTGGGACAGGAATGAGTGTGTTTTGGGGTGCTTTTGTAATCACTGTGCTATGAGAACAAATATTTTGGGGTTCAGTCAGACCCACTCTGGGACTCATATTTCTTTTCTAGTTTAGCATCTGACTGTCACCCACCTTCACAAAACTTTACCTATACATTTGTTACAGGCTGCGGCCAGTATTTATGTACAGACCATTACAATACTTTATATGTACCTTTGTTATCAGGTCATTACCTAGATGTTTGTCATTGCTGTGTCACATACTATACATTTACATGTCTTGACAAGTTGAGCTACAGTGTCATTGACACTTTCATTAGCTCAACTTTGGCGAAGCCAAATTTGAGCTTTTGTCATGGCCCGTCGTCCGTCTGGCCGTCTGTCCATCTGTCCGTCTGTCCGTACGTCAATAATTGGATACGGCTCGGGCTAGAGGCCGTATTTATGAACCAATCTTTACAAAACTTCTTGGGTACCTTTGTTATGACCGTGGGACGAGAATGAGTGTTTTTGGGTGCGGTCCGAAATTCAAGATGGCTGCCAGCCGCCATTTTGTACTGACGATGCAGAAATCTGTTTTTTGTACAGAACTTCCATATGAAAGCTCTGATTTGAATAATTTTTTGTATGAATGTTTAGTACCATGGGATACATCACATATAATACGGATTTTTTTCTCGTGCGTAAATTGTGAAAATTAGACTAATTTTGATGTTTTTTGGTGTTACTTTCAGCACTGTAAGAGCAAATGCCAATACGGCTCGGGCTAGAGGCCGTATTTATGAACCGATCTTTACGAAACTTCTTGGGTACCCTTGGTATCACCGTGGGACGAGAACGAGTGTTTTGGGGTCCGGTCTGAAATTCAAGATGGCCGATGGCAGCCATTTTGTACAAAATTAGGTGCAATCAGATTTTTGCACAGAACTTCCATATGAAAGCGCTGATTTGAATAATTTTTTGTGTGAATGTTTATTACCATGGGATACATCACATATAATACGGGTTTTTTTTCTCGTGCAGAAATTATGCAAATTAGATGAACTTTGATTTTTTCAGTGCGACTTACACACAGTAAGTACACATGTCAATACGGCTCAGACTAGAGTCTGTATTTATGAACTGATCTTCACGAAATGTCTTGGGTACCTTTGTTATCACCTTGGGATGAGAACAAGTGTTTCTGGGTGCGGTCTAAAATTCAAGATGGCTGCCAGTGGCCATTTTGTACCGAAATTAGGTCTAATCAGTTTTTTGTACACAACTTCTTTACAGCTCAGATTAGAGGCCATATTTATGAACCAATCTTTACGAAACTTCTTGGGTACCTTTGTTATCACCGTGGGATGAGAGCGAGTGTTTTTGGGTGTGGTCCAAAATTCACGATGGCCACCAGCAGCCATTTTGTACCAAAATTAGTGCAATCAGTCTTTTGTACAGAACTTCTGTATGAAAGTTCTGATTTGAATAAATTTTTGTATGAATGTTTAGTAACATGGAATACATCACATATTGTAAGGGGTTTTTTTCATGCAGAAATTATGCAAATTAGATGAACTTTGATTTATTCAGTGCTACTTACATAATGTAAGCACACATGTCAATATGGCTCAGGGCAGAGACTGTATTTATGAACCGATCTTCACAAAACTTCTTGGGTACCTTTGTTATCACCTTGGGACGAGAATGAGTGTTTCTGGGTACGGTCCAAAATTCAAGATGGCTGCCAGTGGCCATTTTGTACCAAAATTAAGTCCAATCAGTTTTTTGTCACAGCTTGTATTTATGAACTGATCTTCACAAAACTTCTTGGGTACCATTGTTTTCACCTTGGGACAGGAACGAGTGTGTTTGGGGGTGCCTTTGTTATCACTGTGCTATGAGAACAAATATTTTGGGGATCAGTCAGACCCACTCTGGGACTAAGATTTCTTTTCTAGTTCAGCATCTGACTGTCACCCACCTTTACAATACTTTACCTATACATTTGTTACAGGCAACAGTCAATATTTATGTACAGACTGTTACAATACTTTATATGTACCTTTGTTATCAGGTCATTACCTAGATGTTTGTCATTGCTGTGTCACATACTATACATGTACATGTCTTTGTCTTGACAAGTTGAGCTACAGTGTCATTGACACTTTCATTTTTTTTCTATTTTTAGCTTCTGGGTTCCCACGGAGCTGTGCATTTTTAGCTCAACTTTGACGAAGTCAAATTTGAGCTATTGTCATGGCCCGTCGTCCGTCGTCCGTCTGTCCGTACGTCAACAATTGGCTCTGGCTCGGGCTAGAGGTCGTATTTATGAACCGATCTTTACGAAACTTCTTGTGTACCTTTGTTATGACCCTGGGACGGGAACGAGTGTTTTTAGGTGTGGTCCGAAATTCAAGATGGCTGCGAGTGGCCATTTTGTACCGATGATGCAAAAATCAGTTTTTTGTACAGAACTTCTGTATGAAAGTTCTGATTTGAATAAAGTTTTGTATAAATGTTTTGTACCATGGGATACATCACATATAATACGGGTTTTTTTCTCGTACGCAAATTGTGCAAATTAGACTAATTTTGATGTTTTTTGGGGTTACTTTCAGCACTGTAAGTGCAAATGCCAATACGGCTCGGGCTAGAGGCCGTATTTATGAACCGATCTTTACGAAACTTCTTGGGTACCTTTGGTATCACCGTGGGACGAGAATGAGTGTTTTTGGGTCCGGTCCGAAATTCAAGATGGCCGATGGCAGCCATTTTGTACAAAATTAGGTGCAATCAGATTTTTGCACAGAACTTCCATATGAAAGCCCTGATTTGAATAATTTTTTTGTGTGAATGTTTAGTACCATGGGATGCATCACATATAATACAGGTTTTTTTCTCGTGCAGAAATTATGCAAATTAGATGAACTTTGATTTTTTCAGTGCGACTTACACACAATAAGTACACATGTCAATACGGCTCAGACTAGAGTCTGTATTTATGAACTGATCTTCACGAAATGTCTTGGGTACCTTTGTTATCACCTTGGGACGAGAACGAGTGTTTCTGGGTGCGGTCTAAAATTCAAGATGGCTGCCAGTGGCCATTTTGTACCGAAATTAGGTCTAATCAGTTTTTTGTACACAACTTCTATACAGCTCAGACTAGAGGCCATATTTATGAACCAATCTTTACGAAACTTCTTGGGTACCTTTGTTATCACCGTGGGATGAGAGCGAGTGTTTTGGGGTGTGGTCCGAAATTCAAGATGGCCACCAGCATCCATTTTGTACCAAAATTAGTGCAGTCAGTCTTTTGTATAGAACTTCTGTATGAAAGTTCTGATTTTAATAAATTTTTGTATGATTGTTTAGTAACATGGAATACATCACATATTGTAAGGGTTTTTTTTTTCGTGCAGTAATTATGCAAATTAGATGAACTTTGATTTATTCAGTGCAACTTACACAATGTAAGCACACATGTCAATATGGCTCAGGGTAGAGGCTGTATTTATGAACCGATCTTCACAAAACTTCTTGGGTACCTTTGTTATCTCCTTGGGATGAGAATGAGTGTTTCTGGGTACGGTCCAAAATTCAAGATGGCTGCCAGTGGCCATTTTGTACCGAAATTAGGTCCAATCAGTTTTTTGTCACAAGTTCTATAGAGCTCGTATTTATGAACTGATCTTCACAAAACTTCTTGAGTACTTTTGTTTTCACCTTGGGACAGGAACGAGTGTGTTTTGGGGTGCCTTTGTTATCACTGTGCTATGAGAACAAATATTTTGGGGTTCTGTCAGACCCACTCTGGGA
The DNA here is from genome assembly GCA_031216915.1 of Pictodentalium vernedei. Lineage (NCBI taxonomy): Eukaryota > Metazoa > Mollusca > Scaphopoda > Dentaliida > Dentaliidae > Pictodentalium > Pictodentalium vernedei. The sequence continues at coordinate 78,431,055 of CM062288.1, read as the reverse complement.
CTCAAAGATTTTTTCTAGTTCAGCATCTGACTGTCACCCACCTTTACAATACTTTACCTATACATTTGTTACAGGCAACGGTCAGTATTTATGTACAGACCGTTACAATACTTTATATGTACCTTTGTTATCAGGTCATTACCTAGATGTTTGTCATTGCTGTGTCACATACTATACATGTACATGTCTTTGTCTTGACAAGTTGAGCTACAGTGTCATTGACACTTTCATTTTTTTTGCATCAATAAAGTATGTTTACCCTATTATACTACATGCCAAATTTAGTTCAATTCAGACAATCGGTTTTAATTTGAACGAAGTAGAAAGGGTATACTCCCAAGATAGTCTGGACCATGTGTGAATGAATTCAGCCCAGTGGTTTTAAAGAAGGCAAGTTTCAAATCAGCTGATGGGAATATACAAGATGACTCAGCATTTTCCCGTTGCCATTGTTAAAATTTGCATCCCCATACGCCCCCCGACTCCCCCGCCCCCGCCTGACAAAGCCGATAGGATGGTTTTCCGCTGGATCTAAGGCTGCTGCATACACAACAAAAAATATATTCTTGTCTACGTAGGCCTTAGCTTCAGGATGAGCGATAGTTACCACTCATCGTCCGTCATCTGTCGCCGGCATCCGTAAACATGGTGTTTGCACCTGCCCCTCGTAAACCGCTGAACCAATTTTAGTTATATTTGAGGTGATTGCTTATTGTGACAGCGCATTTTGGGTTTCTTTTTTCAAATCAACTTGCCCAGCCTAATAGGGAGAGGGTGGGGAAAAATCCACCAAAGTTCTTTAAAAATCTACCGGTGGGTACAATGACATCATATTTGGCATGCAGCTTCCTTTTAAGATGTAGAATCAAGATTGTTTAAACGAAATTTCAGGATCAGGATTTGCCTTCGTAATGGGAGGGGCAAGATTTTTGGCCGTACCCAAAATTTCTGTTTTCTGAACCAATGGTCCGATTTGAGCCAAATTTGATATGTGGTATCATTGAGTCATAAGATTTGCCTTCGTAATGGGAGGGGCAAGATTTTTGGCCGTACCCAAAATTTCTGTTTTCTGAACCAATGGTCCGATTTGAGCCAAATTTGATATGTGGTATCATTGAGTCATAAGTACTTGATTCATGCAAAAACCCCTATTTTCCCGTTTCCGTGGGAAAGGGAGTGTTTATTTGGTGTGAAGCAATCTTAGGACCAGTCGAATTGAAAGATAAAAACAAATTACCACCGGTTGTGTCAGTGTGTTCTGTAGTGTGTGCGTGGGGTGGGGGGGGGGGGGGTGGGGGCAGCGAAAAAATGCTAGTCAACATAGTTGCAAAAATATTAAAAGAAATTTCTCCACAGCAACTGCTCAGAATCTTTTGATATATTGGTATACAGCATACATAGGGGGGTCAGACACAAGTGTGTTAAAACGAAGCCTCTTGGTTCATGTTTGGGTTCAATACAGCAGCCTGAATTATTAAATTAGTGTAATAAGAGCGCATTTCTTTGAAATCGTCTTTAGATCCACCATTCAGAATGCTTTCATATTTGGTATACAACATCTCTGGGGTTGGTGGGGGGGGGGGGGGGAGGGGGGTCACAATTTAACTTGTTGAAATCGATTCCCTGGGTTCATACTTGGGCTTACTACGTTAGCCCAAATTTTAACTTGGTGCAATATGAGGAAGTTTCTTTAAAATGTTCTTCAGATTCACCACTTAGAATCCTGTCATATTTAATATACAACATCTCTTTGGGGTCAGATTCATGTTTGTTCAAATCGAGTCCCTGGGTTAATATTTGGGTTTTTTATGGCTGTACATGGTTTCTGGCAAACTGAACAGTTTCACTTACAAAGAAGATACCATAAAAAACGAAACCAGGATTTCAACCTCTGATCGTCCTCAAAATTCTTCACACTTGTCTCTTATTTTCCACGTCCATGAACGACAAACTAATACAGCTGTGGGGGTCTTACGGGGCTTTCCCTACTCTGGCCCTGCGCACCTTCGGCGCACAAAAGTCATTTGATCATATCGACCCCCCTGAATTCCAAAGTGTTCTGTGTGTCAGTAGGCACATAAGTACTAAAAGGGGTTCGGAAGGCCAGATGTTTTCCAAAAAGTGGGATTCCATGGGAAATGCCTGTTAAATACCGAGATGAGTCTGGGATAGTAAATGAGGCTTCATTGAGGGGTTTTCTCATGGCCCCAAACGACTACAAAGGGGTTCGGAAGGTCATATGTTTCCGAAAAAAATGGGATTCCATGATCTAGATGAATGAAACCACAAAACTACTCGGAATAGGGTCAGAACTGACAAGAACAGACCAGAAATGGCTAAATACCCCGGGGCCCCCTCGGTACCATAACACTACGTGCTAAGCCGACAAAATGGGGAATCCGTAGTAAATAAAGTAGTTGTTGGTGATTTGAAGGGATTGTCGGGTTGTTTGTGGTAACCCTACGAATCGAGAAATTACTCCTGTACAAAAGAACATACCCTCCGAACATACCCCTGTCCTATTATAAGGTTTTGGGTCACATAGCAACAACGTGCTACCATAGAAACCAAGATGGCGGCCTCAAGTGTACAAAATGGACGACGGAAACATGTATCACCCTAACATGAGCTGCGCGTGCGCACTCACATCACGTATTACTGTGAGGATGACGTCACAAAATAACCGCTCACGTGGGTTATCACAACAACCAAACCTGGCGCCACTGGGTCACGTGACATGACGTCAAATAGGACCCTTCGGGTACATGTTATACTACTCACATAGAACACTTTGGAACTCAGGGGACGATGTATCGAATTTAGAATGCGAAGCAGTTTTGGAGACTTCGTGAGCTTAACTCAACAGGTCCAATTACATTTTTCGTTGTAACATAACACTGTTGCGTGACTGCAGTTCGAATTCCCCGGATACTGCTTTTCTTTTGATAATTCGGATATTAAGTTTGTCACACGCACATACAAACAAAAACAAATCTATTGACAGTTTAAATTTGAATAGCTGGAATCCATTTCGATTTTACCGGAATTCGGGAATGTTACGATTTTACGAAAATATTACGAGAATATGATTCCCTGTCCAAAAAGAAGTCTTTAAGGTGAGCTGAACTCTGCATATATCGCGATCAACCATATTTGACCGCTTCACCGATGCGTCAAGCGAAGTATCGTGATGTCCGACGCAGCAGTGTTTCCTTACATCTCTAGCCATTGTCCAAACATGGCCTGAGGGCCATATTTTAATTTTTCGTTTGGTATCCGTCCTTGAAATGGTTTTATTTAAATCCCCTGCACTCCGCATGTGTACATCCGGAGTCTGGCTGGAGTGACCTTCCAAAGGGTCCTCAATCAGAAAAACAAGTCAGTAAGGCTTTCAAGAGCACCACAGGCTCTCAATATATGAGTTTTATTGAAATATGGCCAAACAGAGGGCTTATCTTTTTTGACATTCTCGTCCCCTGTGATTCCGACCCAACATACTTTTCATCGAAGCAATCCTCAATCATGAAAATACACGTCACTTGTTACTTTTAAGAAAATACCAGACTCTCGATATGGGGTTTGATAGAATCCGGCCAAAAAGCGGAATTTCCTCTTCACCATTCCCTTCTGAATTCTAGATGTGTTAAACCAGTGTCCGACCCGGTCTGGTTATCACGCATACCAACCGAAATTATAATTTTCTGAATGGGTTGTAACCTTCCAGACCACCCCAGACACACAAGATATGGGTGTAATGAAATCTGAGCCTAAAAAGCAGATTTTCTGATATGCTATGCCCCTGCAAAATCGAGATTTGTTTTACCAGAGCTGACCCGAACTGTTTTTTCACCCAAGCGAGCGAATCATAATGACGCAGGTACTTATTTACTTTTGAGATCACTCTCGGGTCTCCAAGATAACGGTTTTATTGAAAAGCGCACAATTTTCATTTTTTTTCATTTGCAACGCCCCCCCCCCCCCCCCCACCCCGCCCCCTTATTGAACTCGCAGCCTAGAGTCACGCCCTTTTCCCCCATTATTCTGTGAACTACGGATGTGCTCAAGCATCTAAATGTGCCCAACACAAGATAACATAAGTCCCTAGTGGACTCTGAGAGCACCCAGACTCTCAAGATGTGGGCTTTTTGAAATCCGCGCCTAAAAAGTAGAATTTTCGAATTTGCCACCCCCGTGTGACCTTACGAATTGTTCGACCAGTGTCCGACCCGACCTGTTATTCATGTTAACTAGTACAAATTATGGATACACGAGTCATAATTGCCCTTGAAACCATAACAAGCTGCCATGTAAGGGGGTCTCATTGCAATCTAGGCCCAAAAGCTGACTATTCTTATTTGCCACCCTCCGTGAACTTTTAATGTGCTCAACCGTGGGCGGGGCCGAAAAGCGGACTTCTCTTATTTGTCACCCCATGTGAACTCCGGATGTGTCTAACTGGGATCCACCCGTCCTGGCTTTCCTGCGAACTAACATAAACCATAAGAGCATATGTTGTTAGCAACCTTTGATTCCAATCTAAGCTACCAAGATTAGGTTTTTCATTGAAATCCAGGCCTGAGACCGGACTAATATTAGTGGACATCAACTTGTGAACCCCAGATGTTCGAATCATGATAACACGGGTCATTAGTTACTTTTTCGTGGTACTGCGATGGTTGGGGAAGTTAGAGTGGGCCTCGTCGTGAAATACACGTCCCTTTTGCAGATAGAAGGCTCATCCGCACTTTCCTAACCATTGCAGTCGAGGCATCTCACCAAAAGAGTAGCTGGGTTTACTCGGATAAGCACCCACACCCGTGCCCCGTCCCTCGCAAAAATATGGACAGTGCATTTCGGGCACGGACCCTCTCGGTTGGAAGCGCACAGAAGATTGCAGAACGAGGACTTCCATTACAACACGAGGACGACGTAGTGGTAACTAGGTCCCCATCTGACCAAAGACGGACGGTTCACTGCACGCAAATACCCCCACCCCACCCCACACAAACACACACAAAACAAACCACGCTTTACGAGAGAGGACCCTCTCGTCAAAAGCAGATCGGAACGGTTTAGACGTGACTCCCATTCGACAGATGGTGGAAAGTCCGACGGTGCCTTGAAGAGCGGGGCTCCGTTTGGAAAAAGCTCACAGCTCATTGTAAAACAGTATTCTAAAATCAGTAGAGTTAAAAATTAACCCTAATCAACAGGGTTGAGAGAATATGACCCAATTGTGTCGTAACCCCGCTTTCCGCCTTCTTGCTGTAGCTTGAACTCTGCTAAATAACTACCCTGTAACCGACCAGGCTTCTTCATTTATAATAAATTTATTGTAAAATATAAAGCTTCGTCTAATATTAACTACACAATAAGTTCGTCTCATAATCTCAAGATCAACAAGGAAAAAAATGTTTGAGTGATTGTGTATGTGCCTGGGTCGAGTGGTTATCTATCGGTTCACAAACCTATAGTGACTGTAGGTGAAGATTGAAGGGGACGCTCTCTTCACTGACTGGAGGATCCTGGTGCAGTATGGGGCACGTTGGTCAGATGGAATCCACTGGACCAGTCTGCCAACTTAATCACAAATCTGAGTGTGGTCAGGTTCTCCAGCAGGTACTTCCACAGATAACTACTTACCAGCTATATTGTGGGAAAATGTTTCGAACATCACCCATTTTAGGCATATTTTTCATGATACCACTTCCAGTTGGAATTGCTGAAGGGAAGTTAGCTTACGTTTGCTAAAATGCATAAAACATATTTCCAATTTTTATTTGCCCTTTCACATTGGCCTTCCACCACATCCCATCTATTTTTGCTCTAGTGGATCATAAGTTCATATTGATTTTTGAAACTGTGTCACTCATACACACATGTAAACGCGACTTTGTTTTGCCGGTGAACGAAGAAAACCACCGAGCTTCGGCGAGTAACTATTAGATTCTAACTTTTGAACCCAGTAGAAACGGTGTTGATAGTGTCAGAAGACAAGTATTCTATCGCGTGCTGTACTGTTGTGCTGTGTTCAGTGGTACACAGTGACACCAAGAGCATTGTCTATGGACACATTGCAGACGATGAATGGGGATTATCATCGAAACGTTGCCATGATCCTTCAGTTTGATCAAACTTGACTCGAATGTTCTATATTGTTGTAAACTGAAAACCAGGTGATTGAAACACCTATATTGTAATTAATCCCTGTGAGTGCAGTGTCAGTGCAGTGCCTGGTCGACCCTCGGCATGGAAAATCAAATTCACAGAGACAGACTCAAGGTGCAGAAAGGACATCAATCAATTAATCAATCACTTTGTTTTTCTCTCTCTCTCTCTCGCTATCTTTTATTGCGAAGTTATATTTTCTTGCACATGTTTTTTTTACATTTCTCTCATTTGTTTGTTTCGCCATTGTATTGATTTTTAGCTCAACTTGACAAAGTCAAGCTGAGCTATTGCCATCACTTCTCGTCCGTCGGCGTACGTACGTACGTACGTTAGTATGTTAGTACGTTAGTACGTACGTCCACAATTTCCTTTGACACACCTCACAGGTCACATTTATGATCAGATTACTTTGAAACTTCTTATGCTTGTTTGGGGTGACCTCTAGATGGGAGCTATCGATTTTCTTCAATTTCCGTCAAAAAATGTTGCCGCGGCCAACGTTCTTAGAACTTAGTTTAGTCAAACCACAATATTTCCCTTTGGCACACCCTACAGGGCACATTTATGATTTGATTGCTTTGAAACCTGATACGCTTATTTAGGGTGATCCCTAGATGGGAGCTATCGATTTTCTTCAATTTCCGGCAAAAAATGTTGCCACGGCCAACGTTCGTAGAACTTAGTTTAGTCAGACCTCAATATTTCCCTTTGGCACACCGTACAGGGTACATTTACGATCAGATTGCTTTGAAACCTGGTATGCTTGTTTGGGGAGACCTCTAGATGGGAGCTATCGATTTTCTTCAATTTCTGTCAAAAAATGTTGCCGCGGCCAACGTTCTTAGAACTTAGTTTAGTCAGAAGACTCAATATTTCCCTTTGGCACACCCTACAGGGTACATTTATGATCGGATTGCTTTGAAACCTGGCATGCTTGTTTGGGGTGACCTCTAGATGGGAGCTATCGATTTTCTTCAATTTCTGTAAAAAAAATGTTGCCGCGGCCAACGTTCTTAGAACTTAGTTTAGTCAAACCACAATATTTCCCTTTGGCACACCCTACAGGGCACATTTATGATTTGATTGCTTTGAAATCTGGTATGCTTATTTAGGGTGACCTCTTGATGGGAGCTATCGATTTTCTTCAATTTCCGGCAAAAAATGTTGCCACGGCCTACGTTCGTGGCACTTAGTTCAGTCAGACCTCAATATTTCCCTTTGGCACACCTTTGGGGAGACCTCTAGATGGGAGCTATCTATTTTCTTCAATTTCTGTCAAAAAATGTTGCCGCGGCCAACGTTCTTAGAACTTAGTTTAGTCAGAAGACTCAATATTTCCCTTTGGCACACCCTACAGGGTACATTTATGATCGGATTGCTTTGAAACCTGGCATGCTTGTTTGGGGTGACATCTAGATGGGAGCTATTGATTGTCTTCAATTGTCGTCAAAAAATGTTGCCGCGGCCAACATTTTTAGAACTCTGTTTAGTCAGACCACAATATTTCCCTTTGGCACACCCTACAGGGCACATTTATGATTTGATTGCTTTGAAACCTGGTATGCTTGTTTGGGGTGACCTCTAGATGGGAGCTATCGATTTTCTTCAATTTCCATCAAAAAGTGTTGCCGCGGCCAACGTTCTTAGAACTTGGTTTAGTCAGAAGACTTGATATTTCCCTTTGGCACACCCTACAGGGCACATTTATGATCGGATTGCTTTGAAGCATTTCATGCTTGTTTGGGGTGACCTCTAGATGGGAGCTATCGATTTTCTTCAATTTCCATCAAAAAATGTTGCCGCAGCCAACATTCTTAGAACTCAGTTTAGTCAGACCACAATATTTCCTTTTGGCTCACCCTACAGGGCTCATTTATGATTAGATTGCTTTGAAACCTGGTATGCTTATTTATGGTGACCTCTAGATGGGAGCTATCGATTTTCTTCCATTTCCGTCAAAAAATGTTGCCACGGCCAACGTTCTTAGAATTTAGTCTAGTCAGACCACAATATTTCCCTTTTGTACACCCTACAGGGCACATGTATGATCGGATTGCTTTTAAACCTGGCATGCTTGTTTGGGGAGGCCTCTAGATGGGAGCTATCGATTTTCTTCGGTTTCTGTCAAAAAATGTTGCCACTGGCCAAAAAACTGACATTGGTCCCAGTGATCTTCAATTTTGCCATTTCATTTATAACTTACCAAGTTCAAGTTTGTCAAGTTGAGCTACAGTGTCATTGACACTTTCATTTGTATCATGTTAAGGGAGCGGATGGTACACTAAGTGGAAAGCACTTGTCCTCCTATCCCAATTTGCAACTTATTTGTTTGGCAAATAAAACTATGTTTAACCTAATCCCTGTGACTCAATCAGAGAGCGTCATTGTATTATTAAGCAGAGCAGACGATTTGCCAGTAAATCGCGTATTGTTGTTCTCAGTTTGTAAATGATTATGGCGCTTTGAATAAATATTTATTTATTTATTTATTGGTGTTTAAGGTCACATACTTATGCACATTGGCTAATTATGATCGTGACAGTTTTACGGATGGAGGAATCTGTAGTACACGGAGAGAACCACCCAGCAACGACGAGCAAGTGCCAGCTTCCCAACATCGTAACTCCGCACTGCGGCACATGCAGGGTTAGATTGGTTGAAGACATGCGCACCATCGACGTGCAGTGCGCCTTAGTACACGGCGTTATCGTGCCCCCATGTGGACAATCGGGGTTACGTGGCTTCACGTTGCTTCACTTCGGTGATCTGACGAGAACCGGTTACCGCAACGCCACCGCCCCCTCCCCCTCCCCCTTTGAATAAATAATCTGTGCCTGTTAATTGAGCTTTCTCATTTGCCATGATGTTGAGTTTGAATTGTTTACCGTTGTTTGGGCGACACTGGAGGATATAAATGTTTCTTCTTTAACTGGGGCAGATACTCCAGTCATGTTGAATAAATCATTTATATCGTTCATTCGTCTTTACCTCGGGTCTACCATAAGTCCATGGAAAGTGTTCCTGTCATGCTGTGCTCGAGTTACAATAAAGGACGTATAAGCGAGTTGTAATTCCCAGCCAAACCTCAATCATAACACTGTAACAGTTATTCAAGATTCTGATCCACTTCGCATTGTGCAAAAAGAAGTTCTTGTTCAGGGGCGGCGGAACCGGGGGAGGGGTTGGGGGGTTGGCTGGGGCCAGGCCATGCATACATTTTAACAGAACCAATGACTGGTGAAACAAGGGACGGATCTAGAGCCTTCCCATATTTTCGTCAGCCATGTTTCTCTCGTACTAGTGTAAGGTTAGCGTGTTTAATGTTTGTCACAAACTGTGACTATCATACAGCTGGTTAAGCAGTGGCTTGGGTATGAACATCTTGACAATTTTTTAACGGCTCTGAAAGTGTGAAATCTTTCAAATACGTGTCCTGAAAAATTTCAAAATATCCGCTCAGATGCATGGAGATGGGGGTTTTGGGACCCTGGAATTTAAAATTTTTATACCGCGGTCTGAACCATGGTCGGCCCGTCATACCGACAACCATCGATCGCCCTAACCACCCCCCCCCCCCCCCACCCACCCCCAAACACACACACACTTTGAAATTCGTTACGACGCCCCTGTACTTTAAATCTCTTACATTAATATTGATAAATGCAAAACGTTTCTGAATAACTTTCATGTGGAAAAGCGACACATATATATTACGTTGCCTAAATGACTCCCATAGTAATAGTAAAAGTCGAAGTTATTGAAATTAACACCTCTTGAAGCAAATCACAAAATGAAACACAGTATACAGTATGCAGACGATATAATCATCACAGTTGGGCTTGAGAATAATGCAGAGACTCAAGATATGGGTTGGAAAGCAAATGTAACTTCTAAGGCTACTTGGCTATAATTTGCCAACCCCTTGTGAACTTCAAGTACGCCTGATCGTCCATGTTTTCCTGTGAAGAAACCGTCCCAAATTATGAATGAGTACACGAGCTATAAGTTGCATTTGATACCCCCCTCACACTCAGTTACGTGGGTTTGTTTAATGATCCTGGGATCGAAATCGGAGTATTTATTACAGTCACTCCAGGCTCTCAAGATAAAGATTTTATTGAAGTATGATCCTAAAATCGGAATTTTTTTTTTATTTAACATCACTATGTTGTTAACCCCTGACCCAGTGTAACGCCAAAAACAAGCCAGCAATATTCACCATTCAATTTTCATTATTTTTACATTTTTGCTTTAAAAACATAACTAACGACTCCTCTTTGGAACGAGCTCATTAAGCTTATTCATTCCAAAAATGGGTCATAAGCTATGTTTTTCATGCAAAAAATAAAAAAAAAATAATTATTCAATTATTTTGCTTGCATGCGATGTCTGCTTTTGGTGTCGGGTAAAGGTTTAACTCTGGATATGTTCAACTGAGATCCTACCATAGCAGGCGAAGGGACCGCGTCAAGAATGAGGTAGCAACAAAACATGAAGAGTAATTATTGGAATGTCGTTCGAGAAGTGCCCCCCCCCCCCCCCCCCCCCCCACACACACACACACCACCACCACCACCACCAAGCTGGACTTGAGATCCCAGAGGATTAGAGCCTCGCCGATTTTGATCGCGAAATGTGTATTTCAGGCGGGGGCCTTTTCATCGGTGCACGGACTGTACTTTGAAGGCGAGGGCTTCCTCTTACGAAAGTGGAAGATAAAGTCGATAGGTATCTCACTATGTGCGGACAAGCCACGCTAGTAACTAGCACTCTCTTCAGAAGATGATTTTCTTGAAATCAGAAAGCGCAGTTGGATGAGTTTTGGGAGTGGACAGTGCCCCCAGCCCTCGATAAAGGAGTGTTTTGTACGCGAGCATCGCCCTCTTTGTCGAAAATTTCAGCCGCCACCCTAAGACCGATAGCGGCTTCTCCCACCCATATAATTCATTTGGGTAAAAAAATAACCTCAAATCAACAGAGTGAGTGAATTCGACTCGTTTCTGTACGACCCTCACCTCTCCTAGATGTAACGTGGACAGTGCTAAATAACCGCCCTGTAACCGACCCGACTTTTTCATTTATAGTAAATTTATCTATTTGTCAATGTAAAATGTATATATTCGCCCAGAATCATTATAACTGCAATAAGTGAGGTATGTGTATGCGTTGGTAGAGGGGTTATCTGTCAGTTTATACGCCTATACTGGCTGTAGGTGTAGATGGGAAGACACGCTCTCGTCACCGTGTGGGGTATCCTCGACACGGTATGGGGCATGTTGTCCAGATGGAATCTACTAGCCGACCAGTCTGCCAACTTAATCCCAAATCTGTGTGTGGTCAGGTTCTCCAGCAGGTACTTCCACAGACGACAACTTACCAGCTATATTGTTGGAAAATTTTTCGAACTTCACCCATTTTTAGGCATATTTTTTATGATACCACCTCCAATTGGAATTTCTGAAGGGAAGTTAGCTTTCGTTTGCTAAAATGCATAAAACATATTCCCAATTTTTATTTGCCATTTTACATTGGCCTAGCTCCACATCCCATCTATTTTTGCTCTTGTGGGACGTAAGTTCATACTGATTTTTGAAACGTTGTCACACACCCACACATGTAAACGCGACTTTGTTTTGCCGCTGAACGAAGAGCGGAGAAAACCACCGAGCTGCGACGAGTAACTATTAGACTCTAACTTTTGAACCCGGTAGAAACGGAGTTGATAGTATCAGAAGACAAGTATTCTACCGCGTACTCTTGTGCTGTGTTCAGTAGTACACAATGACACTAAGAGCCTTACACATTGCAGACGATGAAATGGGGATTATCACCGTCTCGGCCTACTTTTAATCAGAACGAACCAAAATCATAATAATAATCATCATAAATTCACCATCCCCAACACAGTCCACACTCTCGTCCCCCCCCCCCCCCCCCCCCGCCACGACAGGAATGAGATCCAGCCACCCATCCATCAAATCCACTCTTAGGTACCCGAGGAGATGGAGGAGGACAGACCACCATACGACTTCCAGAACATGTCCTGGGATGAATTTACCAATCTTGCAGACGACTACTTGAGAACGGAATACGGCACAGTAAAAATCAACTCCATCGGCACAATGGAACAATATCAAGACAACTTAAGATCACATATGCCAGAAACCAGCACATGACCCTGAACTGTTTCACTAACAATTAAGATACCTTAAACAATGAAACCAGGATTTCAACCGCTGATCGTCCTCCAAATTCCTCATACTTTTCCCTCCTTCTCCACGCCCATGTACCACAAAATTAGGCAGCTGGGGAGGGTCGCAAGGAGCTTGCCCCACACTGTCCCGCGTGCCTTCGGTGCACAAAAATTATTTGATCATACCGTCCCCTGAATTCCAAAGTGTGCTTTGTGTCAATTGGCACAGAGACCACATTGGAACTCAGGGGACGATATGTCGAATTTAGAATGCGAAGCTCTTCATGGAGACTTCGTGAGCTCAATTCAACTGACCCAACTTGCCCTTTTCGTTGTAACATAACACTGTTGCGTGACTGCAGTTCGCAATTACCGGGATATTGATTTTCTATTGATAATTCGGATATTAAGTTTGTCACACGCACATACGAACAAATCTTTATTTACATCTGAATAGCTGCAATCCACTTTGATTTTACGGGAATACGGGCTTTTTGTAGTTTTACGTAAATACTTCGAGAATCTCTTTCCCTGTCGAAAAAGAAGTCTGCGACGTTAGCTGAACTTGGTTTGCATGTATCGCGATCAACGATATTTGACTGCTATCACCGATACGTGTATCGTCAGGCAAAGTATCATGGTCTACCTGTGCATCAGTGTTTCCGTACACCTCCAGCCCCTTGTCCAAACGTGGCCTGAAATGCCATATTTTAATTTTTGGATTTGGTTCGTCCTTAAAAGGTTTTATTGAAATCTGGGCATCAAAGAAGTCCTTTCTTATTTTAAATCCCCTGAACTCTGGGTGTGTACGGCCAGAGTCTGGCCCGTTATGTTTTTATTCCAAAGGGCCCCCAATCGGGACAACACAAGCCAGTAAGGCTTTCAAAAGCACCACAGGCTCTCAACATATGGGTTTTATTGAAATATGGCCAAACAGAGGGCTTTTCTTATTTGACATTCTCACCCCCTGTGAACACAGGATGATTGCGACCCAACATGCTTTTCATCGAAGCAATCCTCAGTCATGAAAATAAATGTCACTTATAACTTTTAAGAAAACCTCAGACTTTCGATATGGGTTTTGATAGAATCCGGACAAAAGGCGGATTTTTCCTCTTTATCATTCTCATGTGAACTCTATTTATGTTAAACCAGGGTCCGACCCGGTCTGGTTATCATGCATACCAGCTGCAATTATAATTTCTTGAATGGCTTGTTTCCTTTCAGACCACTCCAGTGTGCTGGGGAGCTGACAGTCGCTCGCCGTTGCTCGGTGGTTCTCTCCTGTACTCCGATAAAACTGCTGTGGTCATGATTAGCCATGGTGCAGAAATGTGTGACCTTAAACACCAATAAATACATACATCGCTCCCAGTTCTCCAAGTTATCGGTTTTATTGAAATCCTCGTCGAAAAGTGGACATTTATTTTTATTTAACCCGCCTTCACACCCCCCTCACCCCCCCCCCCCCCCCCCACCCCGCCCGTGTACTTCGGATGTGCTTAACCAGGGTCTGATCAGGCCTCGTCTTCTTGCAGGCACACGAGATATGGATTTATTGAATGCGCGGTCTAAAATAAAACTTTTTTTTATTTCACATTATCATGTGAACTATATACGGATGTAAATGAGCCCAACACAAGATACCAGTAGTCACTAGTGAACTCTGAGCCCCCCCCCCCCCCCCCCCGGACTCTCAAGAAGTAGGGTTTATTGAAATTCGCCTAAAAAGTGGAATTTTTCGAATTTTACCATCCCCTTGTGAACTTCCGAATTGTTCAACTGGTGTCCAACCCGACCTGCTTTTCATGTTAACTAGTTCAAATTCAAATTCGTGAATACAAGACTCATTAATTGCCATTGAAACCACCACAGACTGCCATGTCATGGGGGTCTCAATTCAATTTTGGCGCAAAAGCTAACTATTCTTATTTGCCACCCTTTGTGGACATTTAATGTGTTCAACTGTGGACGGGACCTAAAAGCCGACTTCTCTTATTTGTCACCCCATGTGAACTCCGGATGTGTCTAACTAGGATCCACCCGCCCTGGATTTCCTTCGAACTAACCCAAATCATAAGAGCATATGTCGTTAGGAATCTTTGATACCGGACTCGGCTACCAAGATTAGGTTTTTCAGTGAAATCCAGACATGAGACCGGAGTAATATTATTGGACAACAACTTGTGAACTCCAGATGTGTTAAGCCATGGTCTGACATGGCCTGGTGTTTAGGCAATCGAGGTCGAATCGTAACACGGGTCACTAGTTAAAGGACCGGTTCTCGTAATACTGCGATGGTTGGGGAAGTTTTTATTGAGTGGGCCCCGTCGTGAGATACACTTCACAATGTTTCCAGTTAGAAGGCTTATCTGCACCTTCCAAACCATCGCAGACGAGGCCTCTCACCAAAAGAGTAGCTGGCTTTACTCAGGTAAGCACCCTCCCCCCCCCCCCCACCCCGCCGTCCCTCGCAAATATTTGGGCAGTGTATTTCAGGCATAGGCCCTATCAGTTGAAAACGCACAGAATATTGCAGAACGAGAACCTCCATTGCAAGACGAGGACGACGTAGCGGTAACTAAGTCCCCATTCGAGCAAAGATGGACAGTTCAATGCACCCCCACACCCACAAAAACGAATCGCGCATTATAGGAGTGGGCCCTGTCGTCAAAAGCTTATCGGCACAGTTTAGACGTGGCCCCCGATCAACAAATAGTGGAAAGTCCGACGGTGCCTTGTAGGGCGTGGTTCCAGTAGGTAAAAAGCTCACAGCTCATTACAAAACTATATTCTAAAATCAGTTGAGTTATTTATTTATTTATTGGTGTTTAAGGTCACATACTTATGCACGATGGCTAATCGTGACCGTTGCAGTTTTACAGATTTTGGAAGCTGGAGTAACCGGAGAGACCCATCGAGCAATGACGAGCAACTGTCAGCTTTTCAACTTTCCAACTTTTTACAGCGGTTAAAAACATGTGCAGTACTCGACGTTATCGTGCGCCCATGTAGGCAACCAGGATAAAGTGCCTTGCCCAAGGACCCAGCGCGGGTCGTCCCGGACGGGGATCGAACTCGGGACCTCTACCATGGAAGTCCAACGGTGATCCACTGTGCCAAACGTCGCCGTGATCCTTCAGTTTGATCAAACTCGACTCTGATGTTCTATCTATTGTTGTAAGCTGAAAATCAGGTGATAGAAACATGTATTTTGTAATTAATCCCTTCGACTCAATCAGCGAGCGTCATTGTATTATTAAGCAGAGCAGACGATTAGCCAGTAAATCGCGTATTGTTGTTCTCAGTTAGTAAATGATTATGGCGCTTTGAATAAATAATTATTTATTTATTTATTGGTGTTTAAGGTCACATACTTAAGCACGATGGTTAATCATGATCGTGACAGTTTTACGGGTGGTGGAAGCCGAAGTACCCAGAGAGAACCACCGAGCAACGACGAGCAGCTGCCAGCTCTCCAACATCGTAACTCTGAACTCTGCACCGCGGCACAGCCAAGGTTAGATTGGTTGAAGACATGCACACCTTCGACGTGCAGTACGCCTTAGTCCACAGCGTCATCGTGCCCCCATGTAGGCAATTGGGGCTAAGTGCCTTGCCCAATGACACAACGCGGGAGAGCGAAGCAGTCGCTGAAATGGTCACCCGTCAAACTACTAACCGCGCTCGACGTTGCTTAACAGCTGCCAACTCCCCGACATCGTAACTCAGCACTGCAGCACAGGCAGGGTTAGATTAATTGAACACATGCGCACTATCGACGTGCAGTACGCCTTTGTGCACGGCGTCATCGTGCCCCCATGTGGACCATCGGGGTTAAGTGCCTTGTCCAAGGACACAACGCGGGAGTCCGAATCGATCGCTCAGACGGTTACCCATCTGAGGACTAACGGGCTCGACGTGGCTTAATTTCGGTGACCTGACGAAAACCAATTACCGCAACGCCCCCCCCCCCCCCCCCCCCCACCCCTTGAATAAATAATCTATGCCTGTTTATTGAGCTTTCCCATTTGCCATGATGTTGAGTTTGATTTGTTTACCGTTGTTTGGGCCACACTGGAGGATATAAATGTTTCTTCTTTAACTGGCAGATACTCCAGTCATGTAAAATAACTCATTTATATCGTTCATTCGTCTTTACTTCAGGTCTACCATAAGTCCATAGAAAGTGTTCCTGTCAGCACAGTTACATTAAATGCCGTATAAACGAGTTGTAATTCCAGGCTAAACCCCAATCATAACACTGTAAGAGTTATTCAAGATTCTGACTTCTGAAAGTATGAAATCTTTCAAACGCGTCTCCCGAGAAATCTCAAAATATCTGCTCAGATGCATGGGGGTGTTTGGGGGCTCTTGAATTTAAAATGTTCGTAACGAGGGCTGAAACATGGTCGGTCCGTCGTACCCACCCCTACCCCTGAACACACCTTGAAAATCGTTACGACGCCCCTGTTCTTTAAATCTTGTATATTAATATTGATAAAATGCAAAACGTTTCTGAATAACCTTCATATGGAAAAGCGATACACATATATCACGTTGCCTAAATGACTCCCATAGTAGTAGTAGAAGTCGAAGAAGTTATTGAAATTAACATCTCTTGAAGCAGATCGCAGAATGAAACACGGTACAGACGATATAATATAACCATCACAGTTGACCTTGAGAATAATGCAGACACACATGATATCTATTGGAAAGCAAAAGTAACTTCTAAGGCCGGCTTGGCTATAATTTGCCAACCCCTTGTGAACTTCAAACACGCCTGATCTGCCCTATTTTCTTGCGAAGAACCGTCCAAATTTTGAGTACACGAGCTATGAGTTGCATTTGATACCCCCTCACACTCAGTTAAGTGGGCTTTTTTAATGACCCTGGGACCGAAATCTGACTATTCATTACGGACACTTCAGGCTCTCAAGATATAGATTGTATTGAAGTATGAGTCTAAAATCGGATTTTCTTATGTAACATCCCTATGTTAACCCCTGACCCAAGGTAACGCCAAAAGCTAGCCAGCAATATTCACCATTCAATTTTCTTTATTTTTACATTTTTGATTTTAAAAACCTAACTTACGACTCCTCTTTGGAACGAGCTCATTTTAAGCTTATTCCTTCCAATGATGGGTCATAAGCTATGTTTTTCATGCAAAAAATGAAAAAAAGAATTATTCAGTAATTCTGCTTGCATGTGATGTCTGCTTTCGGTGTCAGGTAAAGGGTTAACTCCGGATATGTTCACCTCAGAGCCTACCTATTGTAACAGGCGAAGGGACCGCGTCATGAATGAGATAGCAACAGAACATGAAGAGTAATTATTGGAGTGTCGTTCGAGAAGTGCCCCTCCCCCACCAAGCTGAACTTGAGAGCATGGAGGATTAGAGCCTCGCCGATTTTGATCGCGAAATGTGGATTTCAGGCGAGGGCCTTTTCATCGGTGTACGGACTGTACTTTGAAGGCGATGGCTTCTTCTTACAAAAGTGGAAGATAAGGTCGAGATGTAGCTCACTGTGTACGGACAAGCCACGCTGGTAACTAGGACTCTCTTCAGATGATGTTTTTGAACACAGAAAGCGCAATTGGATGAGTTTTTGAGGGTGGACAGTGACCCCCAGCCCTCGATAAAATGCTGAGTGCTTTATACGAAACTTTCAGCCGCCTCCCCAAGATCGAAAACGGCTCCCCGCCCATATAACCCCCCCCCCCCACACACACACACACACACACACACAGCCACCACACACACACACACACACACACGCATATATACTCGGTAAGAGCGATTGTGTCTTTGAAGGTAATTTAAATGCCCCCTCCCTCCCCATTCGATAAAAACAGTTTATGTGAATAGCAAGATGCACTCCTCCCTCCGCTCATCGTTATAACACGATGTTTTGCAGACGAGAGCCTGCCTCATCATAAACGGACGGCGTGGATGATGTTAATGTTATCGGGAGAGTGACCGGCAATTTGAGCCTCCTCTCTGGTAAAAGCGGACGTGCATCTCACGACGAGGCCCACTGAATAAAAACCTTCCAAACATTGCAGGTGAGGCGTCTCGTCAAAAAAGTCGAAAGTAGCCGGCTAAACTCGGATAAGACCCCCCCCCCCCCCCCGCCCCCTCGAAAAAAATGGACGCTTTATCCCAGGCATAGGACCTCACGGTAAAAAGCACACTGCACATTGCAGAACGAGGACCCTCCTCCTCCTTCATAAGACGTGTACGGTGCAGTGGAGACTAGGTCCCCATCCGATAAAAGGCGGACAGTTGAGTGCATGCACCCCCCCCCCCCCACACGCCCATAAAAAACGAACCAAGCATCACAGGTGAGAGCTCTCCCGTAAAAGGCGGATCGGAACAGTTCAGACGTGGCTCCCGCTCGACAAGTAGTGGTCTGTCCGACGGTGTCTTACTGGACGAGGTTTCGTTAAGTAAAAAGCTCACAGCCCATTGCAGAATTATACACTAAAATCATTTGGGTTAAAAATTTCCCCAAATCAACAGAGTTGAGTGAGTTCGACTCGTTCCGTACGACCCCCAGCTCTCCTAGATGTAACGCGGAAGTGCTACAATAAGTGAGGTATGTGTATGCGTGGTTAGAGGGGTTATCTGTCAGTTCATACGCCCATACTGGCTGAAGGTGCAGAAGGGAAGACACACTCTCTTCACTGTGTGGGGTATCCTCGACGCGGTATGTTGGCCAGGTGGACTTCACTCGTCGACCTGTGTATGGTCAGGTTCTCTAGCTGGTGCTTCCATAGATGACTACTTACCTGCTATATTGTGGGAAATGTTTTTTTTTTAAAAATTCACCCATTTTTAGGCATATTTTTCTTGATACCACTTCCAGTTGGAATTGCTGAAGGGACGTTAGCTTACGTTTGCTAAAATGCATAGAACATATTTCCAATTTTTATTTGCCATTTTACATGGGCCTAGCACCACATCCCATCTATTTTTGATCTCGTGGATCGTAAGTTCATACTGATTTTTGAAACTTTGTCACTCATACACACATGAAACGCGAGTTTGTTTTGCCGGTGAACGAAGTCGGAGAAAACCACCGAGCTGCGGCGAGTAACTATTAGACTCTTAACTTGTATGGACCTCCCATTGTTGTGTGTGTGTGTGGGGAAGGGCTACTCCCAATCCCCACCCCGCCAATTAGAGGGCCATACTCATCACACCCCAGGCCTACGTTATTTCCTCCCATTGGTGGGTTTCGGAAAGGGGTCTACCCGAGAAAATTTTGAAAATACACTCAGAGTGAATCTGGGCGCCTCTGGTGCTTTAATTTTCCCATTTTGAGTGGGACACTAAATTTAAGGGGTAGGGGCAGACCTGAGAATTTATTGGCATCTGGGGGTAACAGTGGACCTTTCGTATTTGCCATACCCTTTGAACTCCGGGTAATTATGGCCAACCAGCGTCTGATGCGACCTTGTATTCCTTGATCCGAGCCGAAATCAGTGAATCATTAGTAACCGCTGAGACCACACCAGACTTTCAGATATTGTTTCTTATTGGAATCCGGTACGAAAAAATGGTTTTCTTTGTAAGCTATCTCTTGAAAACTCCGGGTGGGTTCCACCAGGGTCCGTCCCGGCCCACTTTTCATCAGAAGGAGCTCAAATCATGATAATAATCATCATGATTGCAGTATCCACAACACAGTCCACACTCTCGCCCCCCCCCCGCCCCACCCCTTTGCATCACACAGGACAGAAGGCGGGAAGAAGGTCGACGAGATGGAAGTTAACCGACTTAAACCTGGATCACCTACCGGTTCTGATCAATCCAACCACCCATCCCTCAAATCCACTTTTTAGGTACCCGAGGAGATGGAGGAGGACAGACCACCATACGACTTCCAGAACATGTTCTGGGATGAATTTACCAACCTTACAGACGACTGCTTGAGAACGGAAACGGCTCAGTAAAAATCAACTCCATCGGCACAATGAAACAATATCAAGACAACTTAAGATCACATATGCCAGAAACCAGCACATGACCCTGAACTGTTTCAATAACAAATAAGATACCATAAAAAACGAAACCAGAATTTCAACCGCGGATCTTCCTCCAAATTCTTCATACTTTCCCCTCCTTCTCCACGCCCATGTACCACAAAAGTAGGCAGCTGTGGAGGGTCTCAAGGAGCGTGCCCCACACCGTCCTTACGTGCCTTCGGCGCACAGAAATCATTTGATCATGCCGTCCCCTGAATTCCAGTGTTCTGTGTGTCAGTTCTCACAAAGAACGCATTGGAACTCAGGGGACGATATATCGAATTTAGAATGTGAATCTCTTTTACATGGAGACTCCGTGAGCTCAATTCAGCGGACCCAACTTGCCCTTTTCGTTGTAACAAACCACTGTTGCGTGACTGCGTTCGCAATTACCTGGATATTGATTTTCTTTTGATAATTCGGATATTACGTTTGTCACGCGCGCATATAAACAAATCTTTATTTACATTTGAATAGCTGCAATCCACTTCGATTTTACGGGAATACGGGAATATTGCGGTTTTATGAAAATATTACGAGAATCTGATTCCCTGTCCAAAAAGAAGTCTGTGACCTCAGCTGAACTCGGTTTGCATGTATCGCGATCAACGGTATTTGACTGTTATCACCGATGCGTGTATCGTCAGGCGAAGTATCACGATCCACCTGTGCATTAGTGTTTCCTTACACCTCTTGTCCGTTGTCCAAACATGACCTGAAATGCCATATTTTATTTTTTTTAGTTTGGTTCGTCCTTAAAAGGTTTTATCGAAATCTGGGCATCAAAGAAGTCCTTTCTTATTTCAAATCCCCTGAACTCCGGGTGTGTATGGCCAGTCTCTGACCCGGCATGTTATTATTCCAAAGAGCCCCAATCGGGACAACACAAGCCAGCAAGACTTTCACGGTCACCACAGGCTCTCAACATATGGGTTTTATTGAAATATGGCCAAACAGAGGGCTTTTCTTATTTGGCATTCTCACCCCCTGTGAACATAGGATGATTCCGACCTAGCATGCTTTTTCATCGAAGCAATCCTCAATCATGAAAATACATGTCACTTATAACTTTTAAGAAAACCCCAGACTTTCGATATGGGTTTTGATAAAATCCGACCAAAAAGCGGATTTTCCGATTTATCATTCCCATGTGAACTCTAGATATGTTAAACCATTGTCTGACCCGGCCTGGTTATCATGGGTATCAGCTGAAATTATAATTTCGTGAATGGTTTGTTACCTTTCAGACCACTCCAGACACACAAGATATGAATGAATTGAAATCTGAGCCTACAAAACAGATTTTCTTATACCCCTGCAAACTTAAGATGTGTTTTTCAAGAGCTGATTCGACCTGGGTTTTTTCACCCAAGCTAGCGAATCATAATGACTCGGGTACTTAGTTGCCTTTGAGATCATTCCCAGTTCTCCAAGATATCGGTTTTATTGAAATCCTGGTCGAAAAGTGGACATTTATTTTTATTTTCCCCGCCTTCTCCCCCCTTCCAAGACCCCCCCCCCCCACCCTATGTATTACGGATATGCTTAACTAGGGTGCGATCAGACCTCGTTTTCATGCAGGCACCCAAGATATGGATTTATTGAACTCGCGGCCTAAAATCACACTTTTTTATTTCACATTGTCATGTGAACTACGGATGTAAATGTGCCCAACATAAAATAACAGTAGTCACTACTGAATTCTGAGCCCTCCCGGACTCTCAAGAAGTTGGCTTTATTGAAATTCGTCTAAAAGTGGAATCTTTTGAATTTTGCCACCCCTGTGTGAACTTCCGAATTGTTCAACAAGTGTCCGACCCGACCTGCTTTTCATCTCAACTGGTTCAAATTATGAATACACGAGTCATTAATTGCCCTTGAAACCACCAAATGCTGCCATGCAATGGGGGTCTCAATGCAATCAGGGCCCAAAAGCTAGACATTTAAAAGCGGACTTCTCTTATTTGTTATCCCCCGTGAACTCCGGATCTGTCTAACCGCCCTGGATTTCTTGCGAACTAACCGAAATCACAAGAGCATATGTCGTTAGGAACCTTTGATACCGGACTCGGCTACCAAGATTAGATTGTTTATTGAAATCCAGGCCTGAAACCAGAGTAATATTATTGAACAACAACTTGTGAACTCCAGATGTGTTAATCCATGGTCTGACATGGCCTGGTGTTTAGGCAATCGAGGTCGAATCGTAACACGGGCCACTAGTTAAACGACCATTCCCGGTTCTGGTAATTCTTCGATGGTTGGGAAAGTTTTTATTGAATGTGCCCCGTCGTGAGATACACTTCACAATGTTTCCAAGTAGAAGGCTTATCAGCACCTTCCAAACCATCTCAAGGTCTCTCTCCACAAGAGTAGCTGGCGTTATTTGGATAAGCACCCCCCTCCCCCTCCCGCCGTCCCTTGCAAAAATATGGACAGTGTATTTCAGGCATTGGCCCTATCGGTTGAAAGCGCACAGAATATTGTAGAACGAGGACCTTCATTGCAAGACGAGGACGACGTAGAGGTAACTAAGTCCCCATCCGAGCAAAGATGGACAGTTCAATGCACGCAACCTCTCCATCTTACCCCCCCCCCCCCCCCCGCCCATAAAAAAAAAAACGAATCACGCATTATAGGAGTGGGCTCTGTCATCAAAAGCTGACAGGCACAGTTTAGATGCGACTCTCGCTCGACAAATAGTGGAAAGTCTGACGGTGCCTTGTAGGGCGGGGGTTCCAGTAGGTAAAAAGCGCACAGCTCATTACAAAACTATATTCTGAATACAGTTGAGTTTTTTATTTATTTTGGTGTTTAAGATCACATGCTTATGCACGATGCCTAATCGTGGCAGTTTTACAAGTGGAGGAAGCTGGAGTAACCGGAGAGAACCACTGAGCATCGACGAGCAATTGTCAGCTCCTCAACATTCCAACTCTGTTCAAGCTCCGCCCAGACAAGGTTACAGCGATTGAAAACATGTGCAATACGCCTGAGTACTTGGCGTTATTGTGCGTCCATGTAGGGAACCGGGATAAAGTGCCTTGCCCAAGAACACAACGCGGGTCGTCCCGGACGATGATCGAACTCGGGACCTCTACCATGGAAGTCCTACAGTCAACCACTGTGCCGCTGCGACCCAACAGTTGTGTTAAAAATTAACCCAAATCAACGGGGTTGAGTGAATATGACCCGATTGTGTAGGACCCCCCCTCCCACCACACACACACTTTCTTGCTATAATGTGGACAGTGCTAATTAACCACCCTTTAACCTACCAGGCTTCTTCATTTATAATAAATTTCTCTGATATTGTAAAATATAAAGTTTCGTCCAATATCATTAACTACACAAAACGTTCTTCATTTAATCTCAATGTCAACAAGGAAAAATGTTGGTGTGTTTGAGTGATTGTGTATGTATCTAGGTCGAGTGGTTATCTGCCGGTTCACAAACCTATACTGACTATAGGTGTAGATTGAAGGGGACACTCTCTTCACTGAGTGGAGGATCCTGGTGTACTATGGGGTACGTTGGTCAGATGGAATCTACTCGCCGACCAGTTTGTCAACTTAATCCGAAATCTGAGTGCTATCAGGTTCTCCAGCAGGTACTTCCACAGATGACTACTTACCAGCTATAATTTTGGAACATTTTTCGAACATCACCCATTTTTATGCATATTTTTCATGATACCACTTTCAGTTGGAACTGAAGTTAGCTAATGTTTGCTAAAATGCATAAAACATATTTCCAATTTTTATTACCCTTTTACATTGGCCTTGCACCACATCCCATCTATT
Source organism: Pictodentalium vernedei (assembly GCA_031216915.1). NCBI lineage: Eukaryota > Metazoa > Mollusca > Scaphopoda > Dentaliida > Dentaliidae > Pictodentalium > Pictodentalium vernedei. Next base: position 78,406,851 of record CM062288.1, on the reverse strand, counting down.
TTTCCTCTAGTGGATCGTAAGTTCATACTGATTTTTGAAACTTTGTCACTCATACACACTTGTAAACGCGACTTTGTTTTGCTTACGAACGAAGCCGGAGAAAACCACCGAGCTTCGGTGAGTAACTATTAGACTCTAACTTTTGAACCCGGTAGAAACGGAGTTGATAGTGTTAGAAGACAAGTATTCTACAGCGTACTGTTGTGCTGTGTTCAGTAGTACACAATGACACCAAGAGCATTGTCTAAGGACACATTGCAGACGATGACTGGGGATCATGATCGAAAACGACGCCGTGATCCTTCAGTTTGATCAATGAACCATTGTGTTTCGCTTTTTCAACGCTGATGTTCTAGCTGTAACAGTTATTCGAGATTCTGATCCGCTTCGAATTGTGCAAAAAGAAGTTCAGAGACGGCTGAACCGGGGGGGGGGGGGGGGCAGCCCCCCCCCCCCCCCCCACACACACACACTTTTTTGCCGGGTCATGTTTTGTTGTATGCATATATTTTAACACAAACAATGCCTGGTGAAACACGGGGCGGATCCAGAGCCTCCCCCATATTTTCGCCAGCTATGTTTCTCTCGTACTGGTGTAAGGTTAGCGTGTTTGATGTTTGTCAGAATTGTGACTATCAAACAGCTGGTTAAGCAGTGGCATAGGTCTGAAAATCTCGTAAAATTGTTAAGGGCTCTCAAAGTGTGAAATCATTCAAATACGCCTCCTGAAAAATCTCCAAATATCCGCTCAGATGCATGGAAATGGGGGTTTTGGGACACTGGAATTTAAATTTTTGTACCGCGGCCCGTTTTACCGACGACCATCGATCGCCCTATCCAGCCCCCAACCCCACTTTGAAAATCGTTCCGGCGCCCTTGTTCTTTAAATCTCGCATATTAATATTGATAAAATACAAAACGTTGTTTCAATGACCTTCACATGGAAAAGCGAACATATATATTACGTTGCCTAAATGACTCCTATATTAGTAGTAGAAGACGAAGAAGTTATTGCAATTAACATCTCTTGAGGCAGATCGCAGAATGAAACAGTACACTTGACCTTAAGAGCAATGCAGACACTCAATATATGGATTGGAAAGAAAATGTAGATTCTATAAGGCCGACTTGGCTATAATTTGCCAATCCCTTATGAACTTCAAATACGCCTGATCTGTCCTCTTTTCTCGTGAAGAATTACACGAGCTATAAGCTGCATTTGATACCCCCTCACACTCAGTTAAGCGGTTTTTTTAATGACCATGGGACCGAAGTCTGACTATTCATTACGGACACTTCAGGCTCTCAAGATATAGATTTTATTGAAGTATGAGCCCAAAATCATATTTTCTTATGTAACATTCCCATGTTAACCCCTGACCCAGCGTGACGCCAAAAACTAGCCAGCAATATTCACAAAAATCACCATTCAGTTTTCATTATTTTTACATTTTTTGTTTTAAAAACATAACTTACGACTCCTCTTAGGAACAACCTCATTAAGTTTATTCATTCAAATGATGGGTCATAAGCTATGTTTTCATGCAAAAAATAAAACAAATAATTATTCAATAATTTTGCTTGCTTGTGATGTCTGCTTTTGGTGTCAGGTAAAGGGTTAACTCCTGATATGTTCAGCTTAGATCCTACCCACCGAAGCAGGAGAAGGGACCGCGTCAAGAATGAGGTAGCAACAAAACATGAAGAGTAAATATTGGCGTGTCGTTCGAGAAGTGCCACCCCCCCCCCCCCCCCCCCCCCACACACACACACACAAACATACAAGCTGAACTTGAGCGCATGGAGGACTGTGCATTTCTCCCAACATGTATACTTGGTAAAAGCGATTGTGTTTTTGATGGTAATTTAAATGCAACCCCCCCCCCCCCCCTATTCTATAAGAACAGTTGTTGTGAATAGCAAGATGCACCCCTCCCTCCCCTCCTTGTTATAACACAATGTTTTGCAGACGGGAGCCTCCCTGATCAAAACGGGCGGCGTGGATGATGTTAATGTCATCGGAAGAGTGACCGGCAATTTGAGCCTGCTCTCTGGTAAAAGTGGACGTGCATCTGAGGACGAGGCCCACTGAATAAAAACCTTCCAAACCATTGCAGGTGATGCGTCTCGTCAAAAAAGGTCGAAAGTAGCCGGCTTAACTCGGATAAGACCACCTCGAAAAAATGGAGACTGTGTTTCAGGCATAGAACCTCACCATAAAAAGCACACTGCACATTGCAGAACGAGCCCCCCCCCCCCCTCCCCTTTCCGTTATAAGACGTGGACGGTGCAGTGAAGACGAGGTCCCCGTCCGATAAAAGTAAGACAGTTGAATGCATGCATCCCCCCCCCCCCCCCCCCACACACACACACACACACATACACGCATTTGTATTCGGTAAAAGCGATTGAGTCTTTGAAGGTAATTTAAATGCACCCCCCCCCCCCCCACATTCGATAAGAACAGTTGTTGTGAATAAAAAGATGCCCCCCCCCCCCTCTTTATAACACGATGTTTTGCAGACTAGAGCTTCCCTCATCAAAAACGGTCGGCGTGGATGATGTTAATGTTATCGGGAGAGTGACCGGCAATTTGAGCCTCCTCTCTTGTAAAAGCGGACGTGTATCTTACGACGAGGCCCACTGAATGAAAACCTTCCAAACCATTGCAGGTGAGGCATATCGTCAAAAAAGGTCGAAAGTAGCCTGCTTAACTCGGATAAGATTCCCCCCCCCCCCCCCGAAAAAATGGACACTGTTTTTCAGGCATAGAACCTCACAATAAAAAGCACACTGCACATTGTAGAACGAAAACCTACCCTCCCATTCAGAAGACGTGGACGGTGCAGTGAAGACGAGGTCCCCATCCAATAAAAGTCGGACAATTGAATGCATGCACCCCTTCCCCCTCCCCTCACGCCCATGAAAACGAACCACGCATCACAGGTGAGAGGCCTCCCGTCAAATTATTCGTAGTGATCGCTTTTGCATGTTCATGACTTTCTTAGTGGCCCTGGAACTACCCCATATCTGGACTTCGTATAACAATTGGCTGTGTATTAAGGCGTAGTATAGTGTTTTCATGGCCCCATGGGGGAGAATCCTCTTGACTTTGTTAAGACTATAGTTCGCGAGTGCTATTTTGGAATAGGAAGGGATTTCATTGCAAAATTCTAGCATGGCTCAGTATGATGTCTAGATGAAAACGTCGTATTTTAGCCGTGACGGACGCTCAAGCCGCTAACCAAGTTTTATTTAGCACAGCCTACAGTTCATATTTATGAAGCGATTTCATTGTAACGTAGAAGGATAACTCGATATGATATCTAGATGAGACTGCCCTATTTTGTTCACTATAGTTCAGCCGTTACCGCCGCCTGGTCATGTGACCTAGATTAATTTATCACTGTTTGTATGAAGGGATTTCATTGTAACTTGGTAGGATAATTTGGTATGATATTTAGATGAGACTCTCCTATTTTGGTCGTAATCGGCCAACCTTGACCGCCGAGCTGTCGCGTTACCTAGATTCCTTAAGCAAAGTCTACGAGTAATATTTATGAAGGGATTTCATTGTAACTTGGTACGATAACTCGTTTTGGAATAAGTTGACAGTAATTTAGTAATTTTGGTAGACATACATTAGCAGTGAGGGCCACGTTAACCCAGGCCTCACTTCTTTAACATAGTCTAAACCACAAATTATTCTTATTGAAAACATAGCATATAGGGAACAGAAATTAACACATTCACGACTATCATTGTCGTATTTCATAATTCTTTCATAAACATTCAATATTATCCTTTTCACCAAACACTACACACAGCCAAGCTGAGCTACAGTGTTTTTGACACTTTCATTTGAACCATTGACACACATACATACACACAAACGCGATTGGTTTGCTGGTTAACGCAGCCGGAGAAAACCGCCGAGCTGTGTTAAGTAACTATTAGACTCTCCAACATTTTAACCCTGTAAAAACCGGAGTGACAGTATCAGAAACCAATTATACACCCGCGTGCTGTTCTGTTGTGTTGTGTTCACTTGTACACAATGGTACCACACACCACATGGGAAAAAGACACTAAGAACATTGTCTAAGAACACATGACAGATGATGAATGAGGATCATGGTCGAACCTTCACCGTGATCTTTCAATTTGAAAATCACTGTGCTGATTAATGAACCACTGCGCTTCTCAAACTCGGCTCTGAAGTTCTGTTTGTGACAGATATTCAAGATTCTGGTCCACTTTGTTGAAAAAACAAATAGGAGAAAACCGCCGAGCTGTGTTAAGTAACTATTAGACTCTCCAACATTTTAACCCTGTAAAAACCGGACTGACAGTATCAGAAACCAATTATACACCCGCGTGCTGTTCTGTTGTGCTGTGTTCATTTGTACACAATGGTACCACGCCCACATGGGAAAAAGACACAAAGAACATTGTCTAAGAACACATGACAGATGATGAATGAGGATCATGGTCGAACCTTCACCGTGATCTTTCAATTTGAAAATCACTGTGCTGATTAATGAACCATTGCGATTCTCAAACTCGACTCTGAAGTTCTGTTTGTGACAGATATTCAAGATTCTGATCCACTTCGTTGAAAAAAACAAATACTTGTTGTTTAGATGTAGTCTATTTAATATTGATAAAATGGAAAACGTTTTGTGAATGACTTTGACAGAAACCGAAAATACATATAACGTTGCCCAAATGACTCCCATATGATAAAAATACATATACAGCACGTTGCCCAAATGACGTTAACCAGGGTTGAAACTCTGGCTGATTTTCACCCAAATGAGTCAAAATCACGACAAACATGTCATTAGTTGCTTGCTATTTTAGGCCACTCTATGATCTAAAGATGTGGTCATTTTTTAAATCAGGCCAAAATGCATATTTTTTTATTTTCTATCCTCTTGTGAATTGGGAATGGATTCAACCAGAGGCCAACGCGGATTAGCTTTCTTGCCAACGACCACAAATCATGTTAACGTGAATCATTACTTATCTTTGAGACAACTACAGGATCTCAAGTGTGGATTTTATTGAAATCTGGGACTGAAATGGATCCTTTCCTTGTTTGCCACCCCTGTGTACCCCAGATGTGTTCATTTATGATCCGACTCGCCGTGGTTTTCATACAATTTACTTGACAACACAAGTAATTAGCACCCTTGAGACCATTCCGGGTTCTAAAGATTATAGGCTTTTTATTGAAAGCTGGGCCTGAAATGGGATTATTCTAATTTGCCATCCACTTACCAATACCGAATGTATTTCGCCAGGGTCGGAATGGGTCTGTTTTCATACAAACAAACCCAGATTATGACAACGTCGATCATTATTTTTATTTCGAGCCCCAAATCGGCCTTTTCTCACGTGTCATACTATTGCGAACTCTGGATGTGTACAAGCCGCGTCCGAGCATGTCTGGTTTTCATCCAACTGAACCCGCCTCAATGACAAGACGAGTCATGGTAGTTTTTGCCAGCACTGCTGACTCTCAAGATATGGATTTAATTGGAATGTAAACCATGGCTAAGGCGGACATGGCTATATTTTGCCAACCCCTAGCGAACTTCGGATTCACGGGATCTGTCCTGTTTTTGTAACGAACAGTCCAAATTATGAATACACATGTCATACCTTACATCTGAGACCCATTCGCACTGAGATAAGTGTCTATTCTATAGGGGCATTCCAGACTCTAAAGATAAAGATTTTTGTTTTAAATCAGAGCGTAAAATCGAACGGTTCTTATTTAACATCCCCATGATGTTAACTCCGGATATGTTCAATTAGAATCCTACTCACCATAGCAGGCGAAGGGACAGTGTCAAAAATGCGATAGCAGGAAAACGGGAGAATTGGAGTGTCGTTCGAGAACTTTAGCGAATGGAGGACGAGAGCTTCACCGATTTTGACAACGAACTGTGCATTTTAGGTGAGGGCCTTTTCATCAGAACACGGACCGTACTTTCAGGCGAGGGCTTCTTCTTAACAAAGTGAAATGTAAGGTCGATAGGTAGCTAACCACGAGCGGTAAAGCCACGGTAGTAACTAGTACTTTCTTCAGAAGATGAGTATTTTACAAGCAGTGAACGCAGTTGAGTTTTTGAGAGTGGACAGTGCTCTCAGCCCTCGTTAGAATGCGGAGTACTTTGTACATAGTAGGTACAAGCGATCTTTTATTTGAAGGTAATTAAACGCCCCCCCCCCCCCCCCCCCCCCACAATCGTTGAAGTGAAAAGTGAAAACAGTTGGTGGATAGAAAAAGCACCACCCCTCCTCGTTCTAACACGATGCTTTGCAAACGAGGGCATCTCTCTTCAAAAACGGACGGCGTATTTGACGTTATTGGGACATTGACTAGCAGATGAGCTTCCCCTCTGGTAAAAGCGGACCTCCATCTCTCGACGAGGCCCATTGACAAAAACCTTCCAAACCATCGTAGATGAGGCTTTTCGTATAAAAGAAAGGTCGAATGTAGCTGGCTTTCCTCGGATAAGCACCCCCCCCCCCCCCTCCTGTGTACATTCAGTCATAGGTCCTCTCTGTAAAAAGCACACGACACACTACAGAACGAGCACTCCTTTATAAGACGTGGACAGTGCAGTGGAGACGCGGACAGATTTGAATGCATGCAAATACCTCCCATCGCCTCAGCCCATAAAAACGAACCACGCATTACAGGAAAGGACCCTGCCATCAAAAGCGGATCGATACAGTTCTAACTTCCCTCCCTCTCGACAAATAGTGGACTGTCCGAAAGCGTTTTGTAAGACGCGATTCCGTTAGGTAAAAAGCCCACGGGTCATTGCAAAATTACACTCTAAAATCAATTGGGTTAAAAATTAATCCACAATCAACTGTGTTGAGTGAATATGGCGCGTTTCTGTACGACCTCACTCTTCCTGATGTAACGTGGACAATGCTACCTAATCACCCTGTACCAGAACAGATTTCTTCATTTATAATAAATTTATTTCTCTGTTTCTTATTGTAAAATAAAAAGTTTCGTCCAATATCATTAAGTAAAATAATTTCTTCATTTCTCAAGGTAAACTCGGAAAAAGGTTGGTGTGTTTGAATGAGGGTATGTGTATGCTTGGGTGTGTTGGGGGGGGGGGGGGGGGTATCTGTCAGTTCATAAACCTATACTGACTGTAAGTGTAGATGTGAATTCACACTCTCTTCACTGAGTGGTGTATCCTCGACGCGGTATGAAACACGTTGACCAGATGAAATCAACTCGCCGACCAGTCTGCCAATTTAAACCCAAATCAATGTGTGAGCAAGTTCTCCGGCAGGTACTTTGACAGGTGTCTACACTTATCGGTTATATTGTGGGAAATATTTCGAGCACCACCTATCTTTAGCCATATTTTTCATGATTCTACTTTCAGTTGGAATTAATGAAGAGATGATAGCTTACGTTTGCTAAACTGCATAAAATATTTTTTGCCCTTTTACTTTGCCCTAGCACCACATCCTATCTATATTTGTTCCAGTGGATTGTTCGTTCATACTGCTTTTTAACTTAACTTGACAATGTCAAGATAAGCTATTGCCTCCACGCGCACGGAAGTCAGTCTATCTGTTCAGATTTCCTTTAGCACAGGAAACAACTCGTAGTTCTTGTCCGATCACCACGGAGTTTCATATGCGGGTTCACGGTCATGTCTGGAAAAGACTTTCTCCTTTTGATGGCGATCAGGCAGACTTGTCAAATGCCCAAGCCTGTAACCCGTAAACGTTTAGTACAGTCTAAAGATCGTATTTATGAAGGGATTTCATCGTAACTCGGTAAAAAGAAATTCCATGTAATGTCTTGACGACAATGTTCGATTTTGGTCGCGATCGATGAACCCTGAGGCTTCGCGGATCCGAAGCCCGAAAACCTTCAACATAGTCTAAAGGTTGTATTTATGAAGGGGTTTCGTTGAATCTTTTAGGATGACTCCGTGTAATGTCTAGAAGAGAACGCGCCTTTGTGGTCGCGATCGGTCTACCATGATGGCTTCGCGGGCTCGAAGCACGAAAATCTTTACCACACTCTACAGGTGGTATTTTTGAAGGGATTTGATTTTAACATCGCAGGATGACTCTGAAAAAAAAAACTGGATGAGAACGTCCTTTTTGGTTGGGTTCAGTCAACCGTGTCAGTCGCAGGGGCTCATTGCCTAGATTCCTTTAGCCCAGTCAGATTGCATTTACGAAGGGATGTTCGATGCAAAATTGTGGAATGACTCAGTATAATGTCTGGATGAGAACATCCTATTTTGGCTGTGATCGATCAGCCGTGACGGCACACAGACCTATGACGTAGATTTGTTTAGCACAGCCCACAGTTCATATTTAAGAAGCAATTTCATTTTAACTTGGACAGATAACTCGGTATAATGTTTACATGAGTCTGCTCTGTTTTGGTCAGGATCGTTCAGCTTTTATCGCCGCCTGGTCACTTGATCTAGATTCCTTTAGTACTGTCTACAGGTTGTTTTTTATGAAGGCATTTCACTGCAAGTTGGTAGGATAACATGGTACGAGCTCTTAGTGAGACTTTCCTGTTTTGGTCATGATCGTCCACCCATGACCACCGAGCTGTCGCGTGAACTAGGTTCCTTTAGCAACGTCTTCAAGTTATATTTAACAAGGGATTACATTGCAACTTGGTAAGATGGCTTGTTTTGGATCGTTCATTTTTTAAATCAGGCCAAAATGCATATTTTTTTTATTTTCTATCCTCTTGTGAATTGGGAATGGATTCAACCAGAGGCCAACGCGGATTAGCTTTCTTGCCAACGACCACAAATCATGTTAACGTGAATCATTACTTATCTTTGAGACAACTACAGGATCTCAAGTGTGGATTTTATTGAAATCTGGGACTGAAATGGATCCTTTCCTTGTTTGCCACCCCTGTGTACCCCAGATGTGTTCATTTATGATCCGACTCGCCGTGGTTTTCATACAATTTACTTGACAACACAAGTAATTAGCACCCTTGAGACCACTCCGGGTTCTAAAGATTATAGGCTTTTTATTGAAAGCTGGGCCTGAAATGGGATTATTCTAATTTGCCATCCACTTACCAATACCGAATGTATTTCGCCAGGGTCGGAATGGGTCTGTTTTCATACAAACAAACCCAGATTATGACAACGTCGATCATTATTTTTATTTCGAGCCCCAAATCGGCCTTTTCTCACGTGTCATACTATTGCGAACTCTGGATGTGTACAAGCCGCGTCCGAGCATGTCTGGTTTTCATCCAACTGAACCCGCCTCAATGACAAGACGAGTCATGGTAGTTTTTGCCAGCACTGCTGACTCTCAAGATATGGATTTAATTGGAATGTAAACCATGGCTAAGGCGGACATGGCTATATTTTGCCAACCCCTAGTGAACTTCGGATTCACGGGATCTGTCCTGTTTTTGTAACGAACAGTCCAAATTATGAATACACATGTCATACCTTACATCTGAGACCCATTCGCACTGAGATAAGTGTCTATTCTATAGGGGCATTCCAGACTCTAAAGATAAAGATTTTTTTTTTAAATCAGAGCGTAAAATCGAACGGTTCGTATTTAACATCCCCATGATGTTAACTCCGGATATGTTCAATTAGAATCCTACTCACCATAGCAGGCGAAGGGACAGTGTCAAAAATGCGATAGCAGGAAAACGGGAGAATTGGAGTGTCGTTCGAGAACTTTAGCGAATGGAGGACGAGAGCTTCACCGATTTTGACAACGAACTGTGCATTTTAGGTGAGGGCCTTTTCATCAGAACACGGACCGTACTTTCAGGCGAGGGCTTCTTCTTAACAAAGTGAAATGTAAGGTCGATAGGTAGCTAACCACGAGCGGTAAAGCCACGGTAGTAACTAGTACTTTCTTCAGAAGATGAGTATTTTACAAGCAGTGAACGCAGTTGAGTTTTTGAGAGTGGACAGTGCTCTCAGCCCTCGTTAGAATGCGGAGTACTTTGTACATAGTAGGTACAAGCGATCTTTTATTTGAAGGTAATTAAACGCCCCCCCCCCCCCCCCCCCACAATCGTTGAAGTGAAAAGTGAAAACAGTTGGTGGATAGAAAAAGCACCACCCCTCCTCGTTCTAACACGATGCTTTGCAAACGAGGGCATCTCTCTTCAAAAACGGACGGCGTATTTGACGTTATTGGGACATTGACTAGCAGATGAGCTTCCCCTCTGGTAAAAGCGGACCTCCATCTCTCGACGAGGCCCATTGACAAAAACCTTCCAAACCATCGTAGATGAGGCTTTTCGTATAAAAGAAAGGTCGAATGTAGCTGGCTTTCCTCGGATAAGCACCCCCCCCCCCCCCCTCCTGTGTACATTCAGTCATAGGTCCTCTCTGTAAAAAGCACACGACACACTACAGAACGAGGACTCCTTTATAAGACGTGGACAGTGCAGTGGAGACGCGGACAGATTTGAATGCATGCAAATACCTCCCATCGCCTCAGCCCATAAAAACGAACCACGCATTACAGGAAAGGACCCTGCCATCAAAAGCGGATCGATACAGTTCTAACTTCCCTCCCTCTCGACAAATAGTGGACTGTCCGAAAGCGTTTTGTAAGACGCGATTCCGTTAGGTAAAAAGCCCACGGGTCATTGCAAAATTACACTCTAAAATCAATTGGGTTAAAAATTAATCCACAATCAACTGTGTTGAGTGAATATGGCGCGTTTCTGTACGACCTCACTCTTCCTGATGTAACGTGGACAATGCTACCTAACCACCCTGTACCAGAACAGATTTCTTCATTTATAATAAATTTATTTCTCTGTTTCTTATTGTAAAATAAAAAGTTTCGTCCAATATCATTAAGTAAAAATAATTTCTTCATTTCTCAAGGTAAACAAGGAAAAAGGTTGGTGTGTTTGAATGAGGGTATGTGTATGCTTGGGTGTGTTGGGGGGGGGGGGGGGTATCTGTCAGTTCATAAACCTATACTGACTGTAAGTGTAGATGTGAATTCACACTCTCTTCACTGAGTGGTGTATCCTCGACGCGGTATGAAACACGTTGACCAGATGAAATCAACTCGCCGACCAGTCTGCCAATTTAAACCCAAATCAATGTGTGAGCAAGTTCTCCGGCAGGTACTTTGACAGGTGTCTACACTTATCGGTTATATTGTGGGAAATATTTCGAGCACCACCTATCTTTAGCCATATTTTTCATGATTCTACTTTCAGTAGGAATTAATGAAGAGATGATAGCTTACGTTTGCTAAACTGCATAAAATATTTTTTGCCCTTTTACTTTGCCCTAGCACCACATCCTATCTATATTTGTTCCAGTGGATTGTTCGTTCATACTGCTTTTTAACTTAACTTGACAATGTCAAGATAAGCTATTGCCTCCACGCGCACGGAAGTCAGTCTATCTGTTCAGATTTCCTTTAGCACAGGAAACAACTCGTAGTTCTTGTCCGATCACCACGAAATTTCATATGCGGGTTCACGGTCATGTCTGGAAAAGACTTTCTCCTTTTGATGGCGATCAGGCAGACTTGTCAAATGCCCAAGCCTGTAACCCGTAAACGTTTAGTACAGTCTAAAGATCGTATTTATGAAGGGATTTCATCGTAACTCGGTAAAAAGAAATTCCATGTAATGTCTTGACGACAATGTTCGATTTTGGTCGCGATCGATGAACCCTGAGGCTTCGCGGATCCGAAGCCCGAAAACCTTCAACATAGTCTAAAGGTTGTATTTATGAAGGGGTTTCGTTGAATCTTTTAGGATGACTCCGTGTAATGTCTAGAAGAGAACGCGCCTTTGTGGTCGCGATCGGTCTACCATGATGGCTACGCGGGCTCGAAGCACGAAAATCTTTACCACACTCTACAGGTGGTATTTTTGAAGGGATTTGATTTTAACATCGCAGGATGACTCTGAAAAAAACTGGATGAGAACGTCCTTTTTGGTTGGGTTCAGTCAACCGTGTCAGTCGCAGGGGCTCATTGCCTAGATTCCTTTCGCCCAGTCAGATTGCATTTACGAAGGGATGTTCGATGCAAAATTGTGGAATGACTCAGTATAATGTCTGGATGAGAACATCCTATTTTGGCTGTGATCGATCAGCCGTGACGGCACACAGACCTATGACGTAGATTTGTTTAGCACAGCCCACAGTTCATATTTAAGAAGCGATTTCATTTTAACTTGGACAGATAACTCGGTATAATGTTTACATGAGTCTGCTCTGTTTTGGTCAGGATCGTTCAGCTTTTATCGCCGCCTGGTCACTTGATCTAGATTCCTTTAGTACTGTCTACAGGTTGTTTTTTATGAAGGCATTTCACTGCAAGTTGGTAGGATAACATGGTACGAGCTTTTCGTGAGACTTTCCTGTTTTGGTCATGATCGTCCACCCATGACCACCGAGCTGTCGCGTGAACTAGGTTCCTTTAGCAACGTCTTCAAGTTATATTTAACAAGGGATTACATTGCAACTTGGTAAGATGGCTTGTTTTGGAATAAGTTTACTGAAACTTGGTAAGTTTGGTCGCCATACATTAACTGTGAGTGCCACATTAACCCAGACCTCACTTCTTTAGTGCAGTCTAAACTTCAAATTATTCTTATTGAAAACATAGCAAACAGGGAACAGAAATTAACATATTCTCAATTATCAAACTTCTTGTATTCCATAATCCTTTCGTAGACATTGAACCTTATCCACTTCACAAAACACAACACACAGTCTGGTTATGCTAAAGTGTCAGTGACACTTTCATTTGAACCATTGGCAAACACACATACATGTATACAAATGCGACTATTTTATTGTTTAACGCAGCCGGAGAAAACGACCGAGCTGCGGCAAGTAACTATTAGAGTCCCCAACTTTTTAACCCGTTGGATACCGGGTTGACAGCGTCAGAAGCCAGTATACCCCCGTGTACTGTTCTGTCGTGCTGAGTGCATCAGTATGCAATGGTACCACATAGTATATGGGAAAATGATTCCAAGAACCTTGTCTAAGGACTCACGGATGGCAGATGATGAATGAGGATCATCAGCGAACTGTCACCTTGGTCTTTCAATTTTAAAATGGCTCTGCACACCAATGGACCATTGTGCATCTCAAACTCGACACTGATATTCCATTTGTGACAGATATTCAAAATTTTGATCCACTTCGTACTTAAAAAAAAAACAAATCCTGGTTGTTTGGATGTAGTCTATTTAATTTTGATAAAATGCAAAACGTTGCGTGAATGGCGTTCATTTAGAAAACGAACTTATATATAACGTTGCCTAAATGACTCCAATATGATAAAAATATTTATTACACATCCAATCAACATTAAATCCCTGTATTTAACGGATTGGCCGCTATGGCATAAATTATTATGTATTCAATGGGTAGTGTACAAGCCGGAACATTTTTCCCCTGCATCGTTTATAGTAGTTCCTTTCCCGTCGAGTCATCAGTTACGCTTCGAAAAGTTCCCAAATGTTGTCATACAATTATTATCGACAGTCTGTCGCATAGTGTTAAAATGAAAACGTCCAAAGCAAAATTAAGTCGGTTCACAAAAAAATTAGTTAACAAAAAATTAGATAAGAAAAAAACCAAAAAAAACCCCAATCATTTCCAACCAGAACATTAACCCAGTCCAGTGGCCGTCTGGTTTTGTGGATCCGTTACATCCAAATTGGTCAAATTAATTTCGGTAAATCATCGTACATCTTGACATGCTTCGAACTTCTTTTAAAAATGTTTCTCCCAGCTGTTTTGCAAATCAAATTTGTACTTATATTTTTACTAACAGTAATAGCCACCAAATTGTTAGGCGTGAATGGGCACAAACCGAAGAGAAACAGCGATACGATTTTCAACAAACACTGGTTCCGAAAAGGTTTTTTTTATTATTTTTTATCGATCCTTCAGCCAAAACAAACAGACTCTTCACCTTTGGGTTTAAAATTAAAATTTGTTTATTTAAATTAATTTTAATGCATGGGTTGTGTAATAAACACAGAACGCGATGTGTGTTTGAATTGGTGGATGTTTTACATAAGGACGCATGAGTGCGATAATGTTCTATCTGTACTTTGGCGCGAAAATGAGATATTGGTGTCATCATATTGGCCGCTCCATTCTGCGCCGGCAGATGAAAAAATATCTGGGGTTTATTGGTTCGTATTCACGCAAAACGCTATGCGAAATTATTCTATCTCCAAAAAATGGCAAAATCATGCGTGCTTAAATTTTTTATGTGCTTGCCCAATGAAACTCTTCGAATTGGATCACATGCTGAAAGCTAACGAATGGCGAATGCGAATTTACAGAACGAAAGATAAATATTATTAAGATCTCCAATCGGTAATATATTGCGCCTAGTATTCACACAATGTAATCAAGTTGCTCCACAAATGTATAGTTTATATCGTGTTCTTGTAATTTAGATATATATGAAAGTTAAATTTTCTGTATAACATTTATTTTGAGGCAGCACGGAGATAGAACATTTTAGCATGAACAAAATTACTAACTGCCATACACCCGTGTATGATAGAACAGTTTAGTATTGAAGACTACAGTATTTGTTTTACAAACTCGATATGTAGTTGGAACGCATCTGTTCTTAACTTCAAATATGGAGAATCTGATCGCTTGTAATTTCATAAGGAAATTTCGAATGCATGGTTGCGGATTCAAAATTGACGTGGTGGTGGGTCAATAACGGCTCATACGACATTGGCAACACACAGGATCTCTGTTTGTCTACTGGGATAGGTATTATCCACGATATTACACAGACATCCACTACCCAGGCACCCGACGCCTAAGTTTTATCGTGGATAATATTATACCCTCTTGTCCTGGGGCTTGAAAAGTGGAGTTAAAAAGGAGGGGCCCGCATAGGGTGCTTACCATCTGAATCCTCCCGTACAAAATAAATTTACACAATCTGCCAATTTTGATGGACTGTGTCGGTGCGCTATGGGAGATTGGGCTTGCTCTAAATGTTTTGTGTTTCAAGTAGGTTTTAGTCGATACCCCCCCCCCCCTCCCCGCCCCGGCGAGAGCCATGGTAGGTGAAGCAGTACTCTTTATTGTGGTAAACAAGTTCCGCTTCACTGGTAAAGTAATCCGGCAACTATTGCCTGTGATGGATGTCCTCTAAAATGGATGGAATGTGTTTATATTTACTTATCGGAGCAGATATGAATAATTGTGGCCACAAGAGAAGATTTAAAGTCAGGTTTTTCCAATCGTTTATACCCCTGTTGCCCATTTTAAAGGACTCCCGCCCCCGACACTGGCTACCGGTTAACATTTTACCGGTAAAAGAGACCTTTTTTCACCACAGTAAACAAGCACCGCTTTACTTTACTTCAAAGTAACCTTAACACAGATAAACAGATAAATAGTCGATATTTTAGTCGCAAAATGCAATGTGACGTACTGTGCGGCCCGGGCAATACAGGGATTTATTATTTTGTCGAACAACTTTTACTTAAAAACCCCGGATCAGTTGATGGATTTGCCACCAGATTTAACTTTAGATACTATAGAGCAGAAGCTTTCAACTCCTGGGCAATCGAGTGTGCAACTCCCACAACCAGAAAGCGTTATCTGTCTCTGAAATTTTCAGCCCAGTTGGTTTGGTCCGTGGACTCGCAACTGTGAGACCTGATCATACCAGAGTCGTGCAACTAAAAGAGAAGGATTTCGTGGACTTCCAGAAGGCTGCGTGTCAAATGAAATTCACGAAAGTCCTATTTACCCAAATAAAACATTTGGTGCTCGAGAAGGGAAAACCATTTCTTCAGCAGAGTTCATGGAAGTTTTCTTGATACGCGAAGAGCAACGACAAATCTATGTGTGACCGCGTGATTTGCCAGGGGTCACTGTGATCGGCAGACGCCGAATTCTGCCTAAGAATAAGACAACGGACATTATGCCCATGTTTATGCCGTTACTGGATAGGGAGTTCTATAAAGCAATCTTCGCGTCCATAAGCTTAAAAAGTGATGTCACTAGGCCCTTTTTCGTTTTTTGGACGCGAAGATTGCTTCCATGGTACTGACATGACAATAATGACATTAAGGTTACAGATGTCACACAGTTAGAATTCGTGAAGATGGTCAACGAAAATGTGTTTACCAACATCTTTTCCACACATTGTTTTTTAAATAAATGATTTCCGTTGTTCATCTACGCGATTTCTAAAAGGCAAAATGTTGATTTATCTCTTGTGTTCGATTGGGGACAAAGGCGAAATTCCTTTGTTTTTTGTTCATTTTCAATTAATGACCTGAACTTTGAGAAGGCATAGGTTTAGCCTTCAAGTCTTGTTTATTTTTCTTTTTATGAGCTTGGTTGTTGGTTCATATTTGGTTTGTTACATGTTAAAATTCAATTTTAGTGGGCATGGTTTTCGCCCTCAGAGTTGCGTTCAGTTAAACGACAATTATTCGCCGTCAGGTAAACCGACAGCCTTAGAAATTCGCCACGGCCATCGCCAATGCGATGGTAAGAGCCGTGGCTGGATGCCAGACCTCTCACCATGGCATTGCCGATTTTCACGGCGAATTTCTAGGAGTGAACCTTGTTCATAATTTTGTTTCATTTCATGTGCATGTGTTAGCATTCTAAGTAAATGGGAGTTTTTTTAATATGCTAAACTTCAGGTGAAGATGTTTTGTGCCCTCAATGTATTCGTTTAACTCCACCGCTGATAGGACACTTTTGGCTCAGACCAGTCTTGAATAGGTTACACGAACTCAAAGTACGATGTCTGATGTGACCAATCAGAACAATGCAGAAAATAATACCAACCAAAACATTAAACATTAGGATCACCACTCGTATATATAATTTTGACCACTTTGAGGACGCTTTACATTCGAAAGTTTGCACATTAGCTTTTGGCAATACTGTTGCATCGTAATCTATTTCTATTTTCAATATTCTGATTGTTCGTGTCAGATAACCTCACATGAATTAGTGTACCGCCTAACGATTTTTAGAGTTTTATATCGTTTTCTGTATTAGACCCCATATCCTCTGGTCTGCTTTACCGTGCAGGTCACCAATGCAAAACCAAATTGTGTCTATAACCTGCAGGCTCAAGATGAAACGAAAACAGTCTGAGAAGTACATTTTGCACCTGCCTGAAGAATCGAACACCTCATCTTGAACAACTGGGGCATATATAAAGTTTATACTGTGGCAAATAGAATTCAGATTGAAAGTAATCCAGGATGCGGAAATGTCTGCATTGCACCATCATACGAATTCTGCTTGTGGCATTATCTTTGCCAAAATTGTCCAAAGTGAGGTGTTATATTCATCATACGCCTACTTTCGCAGATGTGTTTCTCGTTCTGAGTCCTCGGGTTAGATTCAAACTGTTACTCACTTTTTTGGAGCGATGGAGTGAATTGCTCATCCATTCGATTTGATATTTCTGGATTCGATTGCCAATTACATCTTCGGAATGCCCTTATAGAGATGATGAGCGAGATAATTCTTCCTCTAGCCTTCTAACGATATAAAACAAATAGATCACGTTTGGTAAAAAGGCGTTTCCTGAAGCCCGCATGACCCTTCTAATTAATCCTTTATTACTTCAAAATAGTAACAGCGTGACTGATCTGCGTTGTTATCGCCTAGCGCCTTTTCAACACGACTTCACTGAAGTTCCAGGGGGAACTTGGTAACTCAATAGCAACTTTGCAAACCGTGGCCCACAGGATAGTTTACCGTTGACACACGGTGTACAAATTTGTAGCCTAGTTTTCAAGCTCTACTAGACTGACAGGAATGCACATTGATGGATGTCCACACAGTGAGAGTCAAAGTTCCAAATGACTCTGTATGTACTGCACATGCAGTCTTGTGCCCTTATATACGTGACAGCATCAGCGAGCACATTGTTGTTTAAGTCGTGTTAACCCTTTACCTAATGTAACGGCCAAAACCGGCCAGCGCTACCCACGAAAATCGCCATTCAATTTGTTTATAAGGCGCTCGTTCCAATGAGGGATCATAACATATGTTTTGTAAGTAAAAAATGAAACGTTTTAGTTATACCAGGATTTGTTCCCAAGTGTCGTCTGCAACTCACATTGGTAAAGGGTTAAGAAGGTATATCAGCTGCGAATGACAGTAACTGTTAGTGACCGAAGCCAGATGGTTCAGAAGGTACTGCATTGCGAGATATCCCTGCATGTCGACCAATTAGTTGAATGAAAGTAGTTTGCGTACTTTGTTTTTCTTTGTTCTTATTAAACATTTTGATATCTTATCATCTCTTTCTGTCCTCACTAGCTTCCCCTTTACAAGTTTGGCCAAGTGTTCAGCCGTTAGGGGCGTAGCCAGGATTCTATAATGGGGGGGGGGGGGGGGGGGGGGGCTAGCCATTTTACCATGATTTGGAATGTTGATGTAGGATTTCGGGGATCCTCCCCTAGTCCTAACTAGGACCCTCCATCGTTACCCCCTCCTCCCACATCCCGTCAGGGAAGTGGGAGGAAGGAGTAACGACGAATGGTCTGAGTTAGGTAAGATAAGTGGGAGGAGGGGTTAGCGACCGGTGGGTCCTAGTTAAGACAAGTCCTCTCCCGAGAGAATGTTGCAAAATTCAGCGCTCGAAGATCGCATCTGAAGCAATTGTAGCATGTAAAGCATAAAGTGGAGAGCAGCTTTGGGGCTCTAAGTTATGTGAAACTTCCACTGGGTCAATGTTTTTTATGGGGGGAGGGAGCTCAAATTTTGGGGTGTACTGGTTCCCTCAGCACCCCCCCCCCCCCCCCACCCGCTACACCACGGGGGGAGGGTGCAAATGCATTTTCCTGAAGTTGGATGTCGATAACCTAAGAGATTATGGTTTAGCGAGAATGCGGGGGAACCCCCGCTATCTCATCCATCAACACCAACCTATAGCTATTTCCGGGTATGTACATACAGCTAGGATAATAATAAACACAATAAGGTTATTGCTTCCTATCATTTCTATTTTCTCAGTATGTACTCGGACATTATAGCACTGAGCAAAAATGGTAAATTTGTTTAAAAAATGTTCTATCTGCGTCATTCTGCAAACAGAAAAATGCTTATTACATTGGAACCGACATGCCAACTTTTATAATATAATTATCTGTAAAAACATTTGTTAAATCTACATTATTTTGAATGCCCGACCAAAATCTGGTGTGGTTTTATATGAAATGTTTCTGGGGATATATGAACTGAAGGTCAAAATCTTCAAATTCAATTTCCCACAAAAAGGTAAAATGGTAGATAGAACATTATTGCACTCATGCGTCGATAACTCGTTGGAATTGTGTAATCACATTTCGTTCGAGCCTACGGCTCTCTCGAAATATGCCTACGCCATTCAAACTCGTTATGCAAAACACCCACCGATTTGGCTCGAGCGAAATATCATTACGCCATTACAATGAGTTATGTAAGTCGCCCACCGATTCAAACACACATCGCGTTCTGTCTATATACAACACGTTGTCCAAATGACGTTTACCCGTATTTCAGATTCTGCCTGCTTTTCACCCAAACAAGTCCAAATAACGATAAAGGTGTTATTAGTTGCTATTTGGGTCACCCCGTGCTCTCAAGATGACAATCACAGGCTCTCAAGTTGAGGATTTCATTGAAACTTGAACCTAAAATGTGACTTTCCTTGTTTGCCACCCCTGTGTACTTCGCATGTGTTCAATTTGGATCTGATCCGATGTGGTTTTCATGCAATTTACTTGATAACACACGTAATTAGCACCTGTGAGACCGCTCATGTTTCTAAAGATGATAGGTTTTTATTGAAATCTATGTACAGTATACAGGGAACAGAAAACAACATATAAAAATTCTTGTCGTATTTCAAAATCCTTTCAGAGACATTGAACATTATCCATTTCACAAAACACTACACATGCAGGCTATGCTAAAGTGTCATCGGCACTTCCATTTGAACCATTGGTACGTATACATACATACAAACGCGACTACTTTGCTGGTTAATGCAGTCGGAGAAAACTACCTAGCTGTGACAAGTAACTATCAGACTCTCCAACTTTTTAACCCGCTGGATCCGGGGTTGACAGTGTCAGAAGCCAGGTAAACATCCGCGTGATGTTCTGTTTTGCTGTGTGCATTAGTACGCAATAGTACCACATAGTACATGGTGAAATGACTCCAAGAACCTTGTCGAAAAACTCACGGATGGCAGATGATGAATGAGGATCATCAGCGAACAGTCACCGTGATCTTCCAATTTTAAAATCATTGTGCCTATCAATGAACCATTGCGCGTCTCAAACTCGACTGATATTCCATTTGTGACAGATATTCAAGATTCTGATCCACTTCGTTCTTTAAAAGAAAAACAAATACTGGTTGTTTATATGTAGTCTATTTAATATTGATAAAATGCAAAACGTTGCGTGAATGGCGTTCATTTAGAAAACGAACATATATATATGTATCTAAAGTAGCTGGCTCTCCTCGGAGAGCCCCCACCCCTCGCAAAAATGGACAATGTATTTCCTCTCGGTAAAAGCGCACGATACACTGCAGAACGAGGACCTCCTTTATAAGACCGGAGGAAACCATTGAACTGGGGCGAGTAACTATCAGACTCTCCAACATTTTATTTCGGTGGAAACGGGGTTGACAGTGTCAGAAGCCAAATATATCACCGCATAGTGTACTGTCATGTGTGCGCATTAGTAAACAATGGCACCACACCTCACATGGGCAAATGACACCAAGGGCCTTGTCTAAGGCCACATTGCAGTTGAGGAATGAGGATCATGAGCGAACCGTCCTCGTAATCGTTCAATTTGAAGTTCACTGTGCTGACCAAGGAATGATTGCACTTCGCAAACGCAACTCCGCTGTTGTATTTGTGACAGATATTCAAGATTCCGATCCACTTCGCACTTTTAAAAAACAAATACTTGTTATTTAGATGTCGTCTATTTAATATCGATAATAATGCAAAACGTTGCCTGAATGGCGTTCATATAGAAAGCGAACATATATATAACGTTGCCTGAATGACTCCCATGATAAAAATATATACAACACATTGCCCAAATGACGTTTAACCGGATTTCAGTCTCTGTCTGCTTTTCTACGAACAAGTCCAAATAACGATAAACATGTGATTTGTTGCCATTTGGGTCACTCCGTGCTCACAAGATGTGGTCTTTTTTAAATCCGGCCAAAATGCATATTTATCTTAAATTTCCCATCCTCCTGTGAATTGTGGATGCGTTAGCGAAGCACCGACGCATACTGGTTTTCATGCCAATGACCCCAAATCGTGTTCACCTGAATCATCTCTTATCTTTGAGACAATTACAGGCTCTCAATATAAGGAGTTTATTGAAACCTGGGCCTAAAGTGGGACCTTCATTATTTGAAAGCTCACCCACGGCTCACTGCAGAATTATACTCTTAAATGAGTTAGGCTACAAATTAACCCACATCCACTGTGTTGAGTGAATACGACCCGATTTTGTACGATCCACCCCCTCCCTTTGATGTATTGTGGACAGTGCTAAATAACCACCCTGTAACAGACCAATCTTCTTCATTTATAATAAATTTCTCTGTTCGTTATTGTAAAATATATAGTTTCGTCCAATAGTACGTCCTTCATTTAAACTCAAGTAAACAAGGACAGATGTTGGTGTGTTTGACTGAGGGTATGTGTATGCTTGGGTAGGGCGGGTTATCTGTCGGGTCATAAACCTATACCGGTTGTATGTGTAGATGTGAAGACACTCTCTCTTCACTGAGTGGTGTATCCTCGACGCGGTATGGAGCAATTTGACCAGATGGAATTCACTCGCAGACCAGTCTACCAAATTAATCTCAAATCAATGTGTGGGCAGATTCCCCGACATTTACTCCGACAGGTGTCTGTACTTACCGGCTATATCGTGGGAAATATTTCGAGGACGATCCATCTTTAGCCATATTTTTCCTGATACCAGTTTCAGTAGGAATTGATGATGGGAAGATCGGTTACGTTTACTAAAATGTATGAAACAACTGTTCAGGTTTTTTTGCCCTTTTACTTTGGCCTTGCACCACATCCCATCTATATTTGCTTTAGTGGATCGTAGGTTCATACGGATTTTTAGCTCAACTTGACAAAGTCAAGATAAGCTATTATTTCCATCACGCGTGTGGAAGTCTGTCAGTCTGTTTACATTTACTTTAGCATAGGTTACACTCCACAGTTCTACTCGGATCCTCGCGAATGTTCACATGCTGTTTAAGGTCCTTTCCGGATGACAATGTCCACTTCTGGCCGTGATCGGTCAGTTGTGACGGCTGTCGGAGCCTGAAACACGAAAACATTCAGTACAGCTCCCAGGTCGAATTTATGAAGGGATTTCGTTGTAACTTGGTGGGAAAACTTCGAATGTCTAGATGAGAACGTCCACTTTTGGTCGCGACCGATCGGCCGTAACGGCTACGTGGTCCGAAGCCCGAAAACCACTCACACACCCTACAGGTAGTATTTATAAAGTGATTTTATTGTAACTTTGTACGACGATTCCTCCGTATAATGTGCAGAAGGAAGAAAACGTCCCCTTTTGGTCTTGATCGGCCCACCTTGACAGCTACGCGGGCCCGAAGCCCGAACATGTTTTCCACAGTCTATAGGTCGTTTTTACGAAGGTATTTGATTTTAACTTCGTAGGATGACTCTGTATAATGTCGAGATGAGAACTTTTTGGTCGGTTTCAGTCAACCGTGACGGCCGCATGGGGCGTTTCCTAGATTCCTTTAGCACAGTCTGCAGATTGCATTTAATAAAGCTTTGTCATTGCAAAATTGATCAGCCGTGACGTAGGATAACTTGGTATGATATTGCAAAATTGATCAGCCGTGACGTAGGATAACTTGGTATGATATCTAGATGGAACTCTCCTATTTTGGTAATGATCGGCCAACTGTGACCTAGATTCCTTTGGCAATGTCTGCGAGTTATATTTATAAAGGAATTTCATTGGAACTTGGTAGGATGACTCTTTTTGAAATAATTTATACTCAGGCCTCACTTCTTCAGCACAGTCTAAACCTTAAATTATTCTTATTCCAAACATAGCAAACAGAGAATAGAAATTAACATATTCTCAGTTATCAGTTCTTGTATTTCATTTCATAAACAGAGAGACGAGAGCTTCACCGATTTTGATCACGAACTGTGCATTTTAGGTGAGGGTTTTTTCATCAGAACACGGACCGTACTTCTAAGCGAGGGCTTCCTCTTACCAAAGTGGAAGGTAAGGTCGAGATAGCTAACCATGAGCGGGAAAGCCACGGCAGTAACTAATACTCTCTTCAGAAGATGAGCGTCTTACTATGAGGGAGTGCAGTTGAATGAGTTTTTGAGAGTGAACAGTGCACCCAGCCCTCGTTAGAATGCGGAGTGCTTTGTACGCGAAAGCACTCTCTTCACTGAATGGTGTATCCTCAACGCGCTATGGGCATGTTGACCAGATGAAATCCACTCGCCGACCAGTCTGCCAACTTAATCCCAAATCAATCTGTGAGCAGGTTCCTCGGCAGATACATCGACAGGTGTCTGTACTTACCGGATATATTGTGGGGAATATTTCGCGCACCACTTATTTTCAGCCATATTTTTCATGATTTCACTTTCAGTAGGAATTAATGAAGGGACGATAGCTTACGCTTGCTGAAGTGCATAAAATATGTTTTCCTGTTTGTTTTGCCATTTTACTTTGGCATAGCATCCACATCCCATATAATTTGTTCTAGTGGATCGTTAGTTCATACTGCTTTATAACTGAACTTGACAATGTCAAGATAAGCTATTACCACCACTCGTACGGAAGTCAATCTGTCTGTCAGTCTGTTCAGATTTTCTTTTCCACAGAGTACACCCCGTAGTACTTGTGAGATCATCACAAAATTCCATATGTGGGTTCACGGTCAGGTCGGGGTGAGACTTCCCCCTTTTTTTCGCATCAGTACGCCGTGTTAAATGCCCGAGGCTGAAACCCAAAAACTTTTAGTACAGTCCAAATGTCGTATTTATGAAGGGATTTCATCGTAACTCGGTACAAAGACTCAGTATAATGTCTAGACGAGAACGTCCTATTTTAGTCGTGATCGGTCAACCCTGACGGCTACGCGGGTCCGAAGCCCGAAGCCCGAAAAACTTTAACATAGTCTAAAGGTCGTATTTAGGAAGGGATTTCATTGAATCTTTATAGGGTGACTCCGTATGATGTCTTGACAAGAACGCGCCCTTTTGATAGCGATCGGTCCACCGTGACGGCTACAAGTCCCGAAGCCCGAAAATCTTTACCACACTCCACAGGTCATATTTATGAAGGGATTATATTTTAACGTCGTAGGATGACTCTGCGTAATTACTGGAGCAGAACGTCCTGTTTGGTTGGGTTCAGTCAACCGTGACTATCGCAGAGGCGCGTTACCTAGATTTCTTTGGCCCAGTCTACAGATTGCATTTCTTAAGGGAATTCCATTGCAAAATTGTAGGATGACTCAGTATAATGTCATGATCGACGCCTATGGCGTAGATTTGTTAGCACAGTCTACAGTTCATATTTGTTAAGCGATTTCATGTTAACTTGGACGGATAACTCAGTATAATGTTTAGATGAGTCTGCTCTGTTTTGGTCGCGATCGGTCAGGCGTTATCCCGCCTGGTCAGTTGACCTATATTCCTTTAGTACTTCTACAGTTTGTTTTTATGAAAGGATTCCATTGCAAGTTGGTAGAATAACGCGGTATGATCTCTAAGTGAGTCTTTCCTATTTTGGGCATGATCGGCCAACCGTGACCGCCGAGCTGTCGTGTGAACTAGATTCCTTCAGCAACGTCTTCGAGCTATATTTAACAAGGGAGTTCATTGCAACCTGGTAACATGGCTTGTTTTGGAATAAGTTTACTGAAACTTGGTAACTTTGGTCGCCATGCATTAACTGAGTGCCACATTAACCCAGGCCTCATTTCTTTAGTACAGTCTAAACTTCGAACTATTCTGATTGGAAACATAGCATACAGGGAACAGAAATTAACATATTCTCATTTATCAAACTTGTTGTCGTATTTCATAATCAATTCATAGACAACATTATCCATTCCACAAAACACAACACAAAGTCAGGTTATGCTAAAGTGTCATTGACACTTTCATTTGAACCATTGGCACGCAAACATACACACGAACGCGACTATTTTGCTGGTTAACGCAGCCGAAAAAACAACCGAGCTGCGACAAGTAACTATTAGACTCCCCAACATTTTAATCTGGTGGATACCGTGTTGAAAGTGTCAGAAGCCAGTGTACCCCGCATGCTGTTCTGTTGTGCTCTGTGCCTTAGTACGCAATGGTACCACATAGTACATGGGAAAAAGACTCCAAGAACCTTGTCTAAGGGCTCACGGATGGCAGATGATGAATGAGTCACCGTGAGCTTTCAATTTTAAAATCACTGTGCCATCAATGAACCATTGCGCTTCACTAACTCGACTCTCATATTCCATTTGTGAAGGATATTCAAGATTCTGATCCACTTCGCACATTGAAAAAAAAACAAATAATGGTTGTTTAGATGTAGTCTATTTAAAATTGATAAAATGCAAAACGTTGTGTGAAAGGCGTTCATTTAGAAAACTAACATATATATAACGTTGCCTAAACTACTCCCATATGATAAAAATATATGCAACACGTTGCGCAAATGACGTTTAACCGGATTTCAGTCTCTGTCTGCGTTTCACCGAACAAGTAAAATAACGATAAACATGTTATTTGTTGCCATTTGGATCACTCCGTGCTCTCAAGATGTGGTCTTTTTTTAAATCCGGCCAAAATGCATATTTTTCTTAAATTTCCCATCCTCCTGTGAATTGGGGATGCGTTAGCGAAGCACCGACTCATACTGGTTTTCATGCCAACGACCCCAAATCGTGTTCACCCGTAGCATCTCTTATCTTTGAGACAATTACAGGCTCTCAAGATAAGGATTTTATTGAAACCTGGGCCTAAAGTGGGACCTTCGTTGTGTATCTCACGAGCCCCACTCAATAGAAGCCTCCGAGACAAACGCAGTTGAGGCCGCTCGTCAAAAGTATCTAAAGTAGCTGGCTCTCCTTGGAGAGCCCCCACCCCTCGCAAAAATGGACAATCTATTTCCTCTCGGTAAAAACGCAGGATACACTGCAGAACGAGGAACTCCTTTATACGACCGAGAAAACCACTGAACTGGGGCGAGTAACTATCAGACTCTCCAACATTTTATTCCGATGGAAACGGGGTTGACAGTGTCAGAAACCAAATATATCACCACATACTGTACTGTCATGCTCTGTGCATTAGTAAACAATGGCACCACACCTCACATGGGTAAATGACACCAAGAGCCTTGTTTAAGGCCACATTGCAGTTGAGGAATGAGGATCATCAGCGAACCGACCTCGTAATCTTTCAATTTGAAGTTCACTGTGCTGATCAAGGAACGATTGCACTTCGCAAACGCAACTCTGATGTTGTATTTGTGACAGATATTCAAGCTTCTGATCCACTTCGCACTTTTAAAAAACAAATACTTGTTATTTAGATGTCGTCTATTTAATATTGATAATAATGCAAAACGTTGCCTGAATGGCGTTCATATAGAAAGCGAGCATATATATTACGTTGCCTGAATGACTCCCATATGATAAAAATATATACAACACGTTGCCCAAATGACGTTTAACCGGATTTCAGTCTCTGTCTGCTTTTCTCCGAACAAGTCCAAATAACGATAAACATGTGATTTGTTGCCATTTGGGTCACTCCGTGCTCACAAGATGTGTTTTTTTTTAAATCCGGCCAAAATGCATATTTTTCTTAAATTTCCCATCCACCTATGAATTGTGGATGCGTTACCGACGCATACTGGTTTTTTCCTGCCAATGACCCCAAATCGTGTTCACCTGAATCATCTCTTATCTTTGAGACAACTACAGGCTCTCAAGATAAGGAGTTTATTGAAACCTGGGCCTAAAGTGGGACCTTCATTATTTGAAAGCTCACCCACGGCTCACTGCAGAATTATACTCTTAAATCAGTTAGGCTACAAATTAACCCACATCCACTGTGTTGAGTAAATACGACCCGATTTTGTACGATCCACCCCCCCCCCCTCCCTTTGATGTATTGTGGACAGTGCTAAATAACCACCCTGTAACAGACCAATCTTCTTCATTTATAATAAATTTCTCTGTTCGTTATTGTAAAATATATAGTTTCGTCCAATAGTACGTCCTTCATTTAAACTCAAGTAAACAAGGACAGATGTTGGTGTGTTTGACTGGGGGTATGTGTATGCTTGGGTAGGGCGGGTTATCTGTCGGGTCATAAACCTATACCGGTTGTATGTGTAGATGTGAAGACACTCTCTCTTCACTGAGTGGTGTATCCTCGACGCGGTATGGAACAATTTGACCAGATGGAATTCACTCGCAGACCAGTCTACCAAATTAATCTCAAATCAATGTGTGGGCAGATTCCCCGACATTTACTCCGACAGGTGTCTGTACTTACCGGCTATATCGTGGGAAATATTTCGAGGACGATCCATCTTTAGCCATATTTTTCCTGATACCAGTTTCAGTAGGAATTGATGATGGGAAGATCGGTTACGTTTACTAAAATGCATGAAACATCTGTTCATGTTTTTTTTTGCTCTTTTACTTTGGTATTGCACCACATCCCATCTATATTTGCTTTAATGGATCGTAGGATCATACGGATTTTTAGCTCAACTTGACAAAGTCAAGATAAGCTATTATTTCCACCACGCGTGTGGAAGTCTGTCAGTCTGTTTACATTTACTTTAACATAGGTTACACTCCACAGTTCTACTCGGATCCTCGCGAATGTTCACATGCTGGTTTAAGGTCCTTTCCGGATGACAATGTCCACTTCTGGCCGTGATCGGTCAGTTGTGACGGCTGTCGGAGCCTGAAACACGAAAACATTCAGTACAGCTCCCAGGTCGAATTTATGAAGGGATTTCGTTGTAACTTGGTGGGAAAACTTCGAATGTCTAGATGAGAACGTCCACTTTTGGTCGCGACCGATCGGCCGTAACGGCTACGTGGTCCGAAGCCCGAAAACCACTCACACACCCTACAGGTAGTATTTATAAAGTGATTTTATTGTAAGTTTGTACGACGATTCCTCCGTATAATGTGCAGAAGGAAGAAAACGTCCCCTTTTGGTCTCGATCGGCCCACCTTGACAGCTACGCGGGCCCGAAGCCCGAACATGTTTTCCACAGTCTACAGGTCGTTTTTACGAAGGTATTTGATTTTAACTTCGTAGGATGACTCTGTATAATGTCGAGATGAGAACTTTTTGGTCGGTTTCAGTCAACCGTGACGGCCGCATGGGGCGTTTCCTAGATTCCTTTAGCACAGTCTGCAGATTGCATTTAATAAAGCTTTGTCATTGCAAAATTGATCAGCCGTGACGTAGGATAACTTGGTATGATATTGCAAAATTGATCAGCCGTGACGTAGGATAACTTGGTATGATATCTAGATGGAACTCTCCTATTTTGGTAATGATCGGCCAACTGTGACCTAGATTCCTTTGGCAATGTCTACGAGTTATATTTATAAAGGAATTTCATTGGAACTTAGTAGGATGACTCGTTTTGAAATAATTTATACTCAGGCCTCACTTCTTCAGCACAGTCTAAACCTTAAATTATTCTTATTCCAAACATACGCGGCAAACAGAGAATAGAAATTAACATATTCTTAGTTATCAGTTCTTGTATTTCATTTCATAAACAGAGAGACGAGAGCTTCACCGATTTTGATCACGAACTGTGCATTTTAGGTGAGGGTTTTTTCATCAGAACACGGACCGTACTTCTAGGCGAGGGCTTCCTCTTTCCAAAGTGGAAGGTAAGGTCGAGATAGCTAACCATGAGCGGGAAAGCCACGGCAGTAACTAATACTCTCTTCAGAAGATGAGCGTCTTACTATGAGGGAGTGCAGTTGAATGAGTTTTTGAGAGTGAACAGTGCACCCAGCCCTCGTTAGAATGCGGAGTGCTTTGTACGCGAAAGCACTCTCTTTACTGAATGGTGTATCCTCAACGCGCTATGGGCATGTTGACCAGATGAAATCCACTCGCCGACCAGTCTGCCAACTTAATCCCAAATCAATCTGTGAGCAGGTTCCTCGGCAGATACATCGACAGGTGTCTGTACTTACCGGATATATTGTGGGGAATATTTCGAGCACCACTTTTCTTCAGCCATATTTTTCATGATTTCACTTTCAGTAGGAATTAATGAAGGGACGATAGCTTACGCTTGCTGAAGTGCATAAAATATGTTTTCCTGTTTGTTTTGCCATTTTACTTTGGCATAGCATCCACATCCCATATAATTGTTCTAGTGGATCGTTAGTTCATACTGCTTTATAACTGAACTTGACAATGTCAAGATAAGCTATTACCACCACTCGTACGGAAGTCAATCTGTCTGTCAGTCTGTTCAGATTTTCTTTTCCACAGTCTACACCCCGTAGTACTTGTGAGATCATCACAAAATTCCATATGTGGGTTCACGGTCAGGTCGGGGTGAGACTTCCCCCTTTTTTTCGCATCAGTACGCCGTGTTAAATGCCCGAGGCTGAAACCCAAAAACCTTTAGTACAGTCCAAATGTCGTATTTATGAAGGGATTTCATCGTAACTCGGTACAAAGACTCAGTATAATGTCTAGACGAGAACGTCCTATTTTAGTCGTGATCGGTCAACACTGACGGCTACGCGGGTCCGAAGCCCGAAGCCCGAAAAACGTTAACATAGTCTAAAGGTCGTATTTAGGAAGGGATTTCATTGAATCTTTATAGGGTGACTCCGTGTGATGTCTAGACAAGAACGCGCCCTTTTGATAGCGATCGGTCCACCGTGACGGCTACAAGTCCCGAAGCCCGAAAATCTTTACCACACTCCACGGGTCATATTTATGAAGGGATTATATTTTAACGTCGTAGGATGACTCTTCGTAATTACTGGAGCAGAACGTCCTGTTTGGTTGGGTTCAGTCAACCGTGACTATCGCAGAGGCGCGCTACCTAGATTTCTTTGGTCAGGTCTACAGATTGCATTTATTAAGGGAATTCCATTGCAAAATTGTAGGATAACTCAGTATAATGTCATGATCGACGCCTATGACGTAGATTTGTTAGCACAGTCTACAGTTCATATTTGTTAAGCGATTTCATGTTAACTTGGACGGATAACTCGGTATAATGTTTAGATGAGTCTGCTATGTTTGGGTCGCGATCGTTCAGCCGTTATCCCGCCTGGCCAGTTGACCTATATTCCTTTAGTACTGTCTGCAGGTTGTTTTTATGAAAGGATTTCATTGCTAGTTGGTAGAATAACGCGGTATGATCTCTAAGTGAGTCTTTCCTATTTTGGGTATGATCGGCCAACCGTGACCGCCGAGCTGTCGTGTGAACTAGATTCCTTCAGCAACGTCTTCGAGCTATATTTAACAAGGGAGTTCATTGCAATCTGGTAAAATGGCTTGTTTTGGAATAAGTTTACTGAAACTTGGTAACTTTGGTCGCCATGCATTAACTGAGTGCCGCATTATCCCAGGCCTCATTTCTTTAGGACAGTCTAAACTTCGAACTATTCTTATTGGAAACATAGCATACAGGGAACAGAAATTAACATATTCTCATTTATCAAACTTGTTGTCGTATTTCATAATCAATTCATAGACAACATTATCCATTTCACAAAACACAACACAAAGTCAGGTTATGCTAAAGTGTCATTGACACTTTCATTTGAACCATTGGCACGCATACATACACACGAACGCGACTATTTTGCTGGTTAACGCAGCCGAAAAAACAACCGAGCTGCGACAAGTAACTATTAGACTCCCCAACATTTTAATCTGGTGGATACCGTGTTGAAAGTGTCAGAAGCCAGTGTACCCCGCATGCTGTTCTGTTGTGCTCTGTGCCTTAGTACGCAATGGCACCACATAGTACATGGGAAAAAGACTCCAAGAACCTTGTCTAAGGGCTCACGGATGGCAGATGATGAATGAGGATCATCAGCGAACAGTCACCGTGAGCTTTCAATTTTAAAATCACTGTGCCATCAATGAACCATTGCGCTTCACTAACTCGACTCTCATATTCCATTTGTGAAGGATATTCAACATTCTGATCCAGTTCGCACATTGAAAAAAAACAAATACTGGTTGTTTAGATGTAGTCTATTTAAAACTGATAAAATGCAAAACGTTGTGTGAAAGGCGTTCATTTAGAAAACTAACATATATATAACGTTGCCTAAACTACTCCCATATGATAAAAATATATGCAACTCGTTGCGCAAATGACGTTTAACCGGATTTCAGTCTCTGTCTGCGTTTCACCGAACAAGTAAAATAAGGATAAACATGTTATTTGTTGCCATTTGGGTCACTCCGTGCACTCAAGAAGTGGTCTTTTTTTAAATCCGGCCAAAATGCATATTTTGGAGAGCCCCCACCCCTCGCAAAAATGGACAATGTATTTCCTCTTGGTAAAAACGCACGGTACACTGCAGAACGAGGAACTCCTTTATACGACCGAGGAAACCACTGAACTGGGGCGAGTTACTATCAGACTCTCCAACATTTTATTCCGGTGGAAACGGGGTTGACAGTGTCAGAAGCCAAATATATCACCACATACTGTACTGTCATGCTCTGTGCATTAGTAAACAATGGCACCACACCTCACATGGGCAAATGACACCAAGAGCCACATTGCAGTTGAGGAATGAGGATCATGAGCGAACCGACCTCGTAATCTTTCAATTTGAAGTTCACTGTGCTGATCAAGGAACGATTGCACTTCGCAAACGCAACTCTGATGTTGTATTTGTGACAGATATTCAAGATTCTGATCCACTTCGCACTTTTAAAAAACAAATACTTGTTATTTAGATGTCGTCTATTTAATATTGATAATAATGCAAAACGTTGCCTGAATGGCGTTCATATAGAAAGCGAACATATATATAGCGTTGCCTGAAAGACTCCCATATGATAAAAATATATACAACACGTTGCCCAAATGACGTTTAACCGGATTTCAGTCTCTCTGTGCTTTTCTCCGAACAAGTCCAAATAACGATAAACATGTTATTTGTTGCCATTTGGGTCACTCCGTGCTCACAAGATGTGTTTTTTTTTAATCCGGCCAAAATGCATATTTTTCTTAAATTTCCCATCCTTCTGTGAATTGTGGATGCGTTAGCGAAGCACCGACGCATACTGGTTTTCATGCCAATGACCCCAAATCGTGTTCACCTGAATCATCTCTTATCTTTGAGACTATTACAGGCTCTCAAGATAAGGATTTTATTGAAACCTGGGCCTAAAGTGGGACCTTCGTTGTGTATCTCACGAGCCCCACTCAATAGAAGCCCCCCCAGACAATCGCAGTTGAGGCCGCTCGTCAAAAGTATCTAAAGTAGCTGGCTGTCATCGGAGAGCCCCCACCCCTCGCAAAAATGGACAATGTATTTCCTCTCGGTAAAAACGCACGGCACACTGCAGAACGACGAGGAACTCCTTTATAAGACCGAGGAAACCACTGAACTGGGTCGAGTAACTATCAGACTCTCCAACATTTTATTCCGATGGAAACGGGGTTGACAGTGTCAGAAACCAAATATATCACCACATACTGTACTGTCATGCTCTGTGCATTAGTAAACAATGGCACCACACCTCACATGGGCAAATGACACCAAGAGCCTTGTTTAAGGCCACATTGCAGTTGAGGAATGGGGATTATGAGCGAACCGACCTCGTAATCTTTCAATTTGAAGTTCACTGTGCTGATCAAGGAACGATTGCACTTCGCAAACGCAACTCTGATGTTGTATTTGTGACAGATATTCAAGCTTCTGATCCACTTCGCACTTTTAAAAAACAAATACTTGTTATTTAGATGTCGTCTATTTAATATTGATAATAATGCAAAACGTTGCCTGAATGGCGTTCATATAGAAAGCGAACATATATATAACGTTGCCTGAATAACTCCCATATGATAAAAATATATACAACACGTTGCCCAAATGACGTTTAACCGGATTTCAGTCTCTCTGTGCTTTTCTCCGAACAAGTCCAAATAACGATAAACATGTTATTTGTTGCCATTTGGGTCACTCCGTGCTCACAAGATGTGTTTTTTTTAAATCCGGCCAAAATGCATATTTTTCTTAAATTTCCCATCCTCCTGTGAATTGTGGATGCGTTAGCGAAGCACCGACGCATACTGGTTTGCATGCCAATGACCCCAAATCGTGTTCACCTGGATCATCTCTTATCTTTGAGACAATTACAGGCTCTCAAGATAAGGATTTATTGAAACCTGGGCCTAAAGTGGGACCTTCGTTGTGTATCTCACGAGCCCCACTCAATAGAAGCCCCCCAGACAATCGCAGTTGAGGCCGCTCGTCAAAAGTATCTAAAGTAGCTGGCTGTCCTCGGAGAGCCCCCACCCCTGGCAAAAATGGACAATGTATTTCCTCTCGGTAAAAACGCACGGTACACTGCAGAACGACGAGGAACTCCTTTATAAGACCGAGGAAACCACTGAACTGGGTCGAGTAACTATCAGACTCTCCAACATTTTATTCCGATGGAAACGGGGTTGACAGTGTCAGAAACCAAATATATCACCACATACTGTACTGTCATGCTCTGTGCATTAGTAAACAATGGCACCACACCTCACATGGGCAAATGACACCAAGAGCCTTGTTTAAGGCCACATTGCAGTTGAGGAATGGGGATTATGAGCGAACCGACCTCGTAATCCTTCAATTTGAAGTTCACTGTGCTGATCAAGGAACGATTGCACTTCGCAAACGCAACTCTGATGTTGTATTTGTGACAGATATTCAAGCTTCTGATCCACTTCGCACTTTTAAAAAACAAATACTTGTTATTTAGATGTCGTCTATTTAATATTGATAATAATGCAAAACGTTGCCTGAATGGCGTTCATATAGAAAGCGAACATATATATAACGTTGCCTGAATGACTCCCATATGATAAAGATATATACAACACGTTGCCCAAATGACGTTTAACCGGATTTCAGTCTCTCTGTGCTTTTCTCCGAACAAGTCCAAATAACGATAAACATGTTATTTGTTGCCATTTGGGTCACTCCGTGCTCACAAGATGTGTTTTTTTTAAATCCGGCCAAAATGCATATTTTTCTTAAATTTCCCATCCTCCTGTGAATTGTGGATGCGTTAGCGAAGCACCGACGCATACTGGTTTTCATGCCAATGACCCCAAATCGTGTTCACCTGAATCATCTCTTATCTTTGAGACAATTACAGGCTTTCAAGATAAGGATTTTTATTGAAACCTGGGCCTAAAGTGGGACCTTCGTTGTGTATCTCACGAGCCCCACTCAATAGAAGCCCCCCAGACAATCGCAGTTGAGGCCGCTCGTCAAAAGTATCTAAAGTAGCTGGCTGTCCTCGGAGAGCCCCCACCCCTCGCAAAAATGGACAATGTATTTCCTCTCGGTAAAAACGCACGGTACACTGCAGAACGAGGAACTCCTTTATAAGACCGAGGAAACCACTGAACTGGGTCGAGTAACTATCAGACTCTCCAACATTTTATTCCGATGGAAACGGGGTTGACAGTGTCAGAAACCAAATATATCACCACATACTGTACTGTCATGCTCTGTGCATTAGTAAACAATGGCACCACACCTCACATGGGCAAATGACACCAAGAACCTTGTTTAAGGCCACATTGCAGTTGAGGAATGAGGATCATGAGCGAACCGACCTCGTAATCTTTCAATTTGAAGTTCACTGTGCTGATCAAGGAACGATTGCACTTCGCAAACGCAACTCTGATGTTGTATTTGTGACAGATATTCAAGCTTCTGATCCACTTCGCACTTTTAAAAAACAAATACTTGTTATTTAGATGTCGTCTATTTAATATTGATAATAATGCAAAACGATGCCTGAATGGCGTTCATATAGAAAGCGAGCATATATATTACGTTGCCTGAATGACTCCCATATGATAAAAATATATACAACACGTTGCCCAAATGACGTTTAACCGGATTTCAGTCTCAGTCGGCTTTTCTCCGAACAAGTCCAAATAACGATAAACATGTGATTTGTTGCCATTTGGGTCACTCCGTGCTCACAAGATGTGGTCTTTTTTAAATCCGGCCAAAATGCATATTTTTCTTAAATTTCCCATCCTCCTGTGAATTGTGGATGCGTTAGCGAAGCACCGACGCATACTGGTTTTCATGCCAATGACCCCAAATCGTGTTCACCTGAATCATCTCTTATCTTTGAGACAATTACAGGCTCTCAAGATAAGGATTTTATTGAAACCTGGGCCTAAAGTGGGACCTTCGTTGTGTATCTCACGAGCCCCACACAATAGAAGCCCCCCAGACAATCGCAGTTGAGGCCGCTCGTCAAAAGTATCTAAAGTGGCTGGCTGTCCTCGGAGAGCCCCCACCCCTCGCAAAAATGGACAATGTATTTCCTCTCGGTAAAAACGCACGGTACACTGCAGAACGAGGAACTCCTTTATAAGACCGAGGAAACCACTGAACTGGGTCGAGTAACTATCAGACTCTCCAACATTTTATTCCGATGGAAACGGGGTTGACAGTGTCAGAAACCAAATATATCACCACATACTGTACTGTCATGCTCTGTGCATTAGTAAACAATGGCACCACACCTCACATGGGCAAATGACACCAAGAGCCTTGTTTAAGGCCACATTGCAGTTGAGGAATGGGGATTATGAGCGAACCGACCTCGTAATCTTTCAATTTGAAGTTCACTGTGCTGATCAAGGAACGATTGCACTTCGCAAACGCAACTCTGATGTTGTATTTGTGACAGATATTCAAGCTTCTGATCCACTTCGCACTTTTAAAAAACAAATACTTGTTATTTAGATGTCGTCTATTTAATATTGATATTAATGCAAAACGTTGCCTGAATAGCGTTCATATAGAAAGCGAACATATATATAACGTTGCCTGAATGACTCCCATATGATAAAAATATATACAACACGTTGCCCAAATGACGTTTAACCGGATTTCAGTCTCTCTGTGCTTTTCTCCGAACAAGTCCAAATAATGATAAACATGTTATTTGTTGCTATTTGGGTCACTCCGTGCTCACAAGATGTGTTTTTTTTTAAATCCGGCCAAAATGCATATTTTTCTTAAATTTCCCATCCTTCTGTGAATTGTGGATGCGTTAGCGAAGCACCGACGCATACTGGTTTTCATGCCAATGACCCCAAATCGTGTTCACCTGAATCATCTCTTATCTTTGAGACAATTACAGGCTCTCAAGATAAGGATTTTATTGAAACCTGGGCCTAAAGTGGGACCTTCGTTGTGTATCTCACGAGCCCCACTCAATAAAAGCCCCCCAGACAATCGTAGTTGAGGCCGCACGTCAAAAGTATCTAAAGTAGCTGGCTGTCCTCGGAGAGCCCCCACCCCTCGCAAAAATGGACAATGTATTTCCTCTCGGTAAAAACGCACGGTACACTGCAGAACGAGGAACTCCTTTATAAGACCGAGGAAACCACTGAACTGGGGCGAGTAACTATCAGACTCTCCAACATTTTATTCCGATGGAAACGGGGTTGACAGTGTCAGAAACCAAATATATCACCACATACTGTACTGTCATGCTCTGTGCATTAGTAAACAATGGCACCACACCTCACATGGGCAAATGACACCAAGAGCCTTGTTTAAGGCCACATTGCAGTTGAGGAATGAGGATCATGAGCGAACCGACCTCGTAATCTTTCAATTTGAAGTTCACTGTGCTGATCAAGGAACGATTGCACTTCGCAAACGCAACTCTGATGTTGTATTTGTGACAGATATTCAAGCTTCTGATCCACTTCGCACTTTTAAAAAACAAATACTTGTTATTTAGATGTCGTCTATTTAATATTGACAATAATGCAAAACGATGCCTGAATGGCGTTCATATAGAAAGCGAGCATATATATTACGTTGCCTGAATGACTCCCATATGATAAAAATATATACAACACGTTGCCCAAATGACGTTTAACCGGATTTCAGTCTCAGTCTGTTTTTCTTCGAACAAGTCCAAATAACGATAAACATGTGATTTGTTGCCATTTGCGTCACTCCGTGCTCACAAGATGTGGTCTTTTTTAAATCCGGCCAGAATGCATATTTTTCTTAAATTTCCCATCCTCCTGTGAATTGTGGATGCGTTAGCGAAGCACCGACGCATACTGGTTTTTTCATGCCAATGACCCCAAATCGTGTTCACCTGAATCATCTCTTATCTTTGAGACAAGTACAGGCTCTCAAGATAAGGAGTTTAATGAAACCTGGGCCTAAAGCGGGACCTTCATTATTTGAAAGCTCACCCACGGCTCACTGCAGAATTATACTCTTAAATCAGTTAGGCTACAAATTAACCAACATCCACTGTGTTGAGTGAATA
The DNA here is from genome assembly GCA_031216915.1 of Pictodentalium vernedei. Lineage (NCBI taxonomy): Eukaryota > Metazoa > Mollusca > Scaphopoda > Dentaliida > Dentaliidae > Pictodentalium > Pictodentalium vernedei. The sequence goes on along the minus strand of CM062288.1, from coordinate 78,369,165 downwards.
CGACCCGATTTTGTACGATCCACCACCCCACCCCCCTCCCTTTGATGTATTGTGGACAGTGCAAAATAACCACCCTGTAACAGACCAATCTTCTTCATTTATAATAAATTTCTCTGTTCGTTATTGTAAAATATATAGTTTCGTCCAATAGTACGTCCTTCATTTAAACTCAAGTAAACAAGGACAGATGTTGGTGTGTTTGACTGAGGGTATGTGTATTCTTGGGTAGGGCGGGTTATCTGTCGGGTCATAAACCTATACCGGTTGTATGTGTAGATGTGAAGACACTCTCTCTTCACTGAGTGGTGTATCCTCGACGCGGTATGGAGCAATTTGACCAGATGGAATTCACTCACAGACCAGTCTACCAAATTAATCTCAAATCAATGTGTGGGCACATTCCCCGACATTTACTCCGACAGGTGTCTGTACTTACCGGCTGTATCGTGGGAAATATTTCGAGGACGATCCATCTTTAGCCATATTTTTCCTGATACCAGTTTCAGTAGGAATTGATGATGGGAAGATCGGTTACGTTTACTAAAATGTATGAAACAACTGTTCATGTTTTTTTGCCCTTTTACTTTGGCCTTGCACCACATCCCATCTATATTTGCTTTAGTGGATCGTAGGTTCATACGGATTTTTAGCTCAACTTGACAAAGTCAAGATAAGCTATTATTTCCATCACGCGTGTGGAAGTCTGTCAGTCTGTTTACATTTACTTTAACATAGGTTACACTCCACAGTTCTACTCGGATCCTCGCGAATGTTCACATGCTGGTTTAAGGTCCTTTCCGGATGACAATGTCCACTTCTGGCCGTGACCGGTCAGTTGTGACGGCTCTCGGAGCCTGAAACACGAAAACATTCAGTACAGCTCCCAGGTCGAATTTATGAAGGGATTTCGTTGTAACTTGGTGGGAAAATTTCGAATGTCTACATGAGAACGTCCACTTTTGGTCGCGACCGATCGGCTGTAACGGCTACGTGGTCCGAAGCCCGAAAACCACTCACACACCCTACAGGTAGTATTTATAAAGTGATTTTATTGTAACTTTGTACGACGATTCCTCCGTATAATGTGCAGCAGGAAGAAAACGTCCCCTTTTGGTCTCGATCGGCCCACCTTGACAGCTACGCGGGCCCGAAGCCCGAACATATTTTCCACAGTCTACAGGTCGTTTTTACGAAGGTATTTGATTTTAACTTCGTAGGATGACTCTGTATAATGTCGAGATGAGAACTTTTTGGTCGGTTTCAGTCAACCGTGACGGCCGCATGGGGCGTTTCCTAGATTCCTTTAGCACAGTCTGCAGATTGCATTTAATAAAGCTTTGTCATTGCAAAATTGATCAGCCGTGACGTAGGATAACTTGGTATGATATTGCAAAATTGATCAGCCGTGACGTAGGATAACTTGGTATGATATCTAGATGGAACTCTCCTATTTTGGTAATGATCGGCCAACTGTGACCGCCGAGCTGTCATGTGACCTAGATTCCTTTGGCAATGTCTGCGAGTTATATTTATAAAGGAATTTCATTGGAACTTGGTAGGATGACTCTTTTTGAAATAATTTATACTCAGGCCTCACTTCTTCAGCACAGTCTAAACCTTAAATTATTCTTATTCCAAACATAGCAAACAGAGAATAGAAATTAACATATTCTCAGTTATCAGTTATTGTATTTCATTTCATAAACAGAGAGACGAGAGCTTCACCGATTTTGATCACGAACTGTGCATTTTAGGTGGGTTTTTTTTCATCAGAACACGGACCGTACTTCTAGGCGAGGGCTTCCTCTTACCAAAGTGGAAGGTAAGGTCGAGATAGCTAACCATGAGCGGGAAAGCCACGGCAGTAACTAATACTCTCTTCAGAAGATGAGCGTCTTACTATGAGGGAGTGCAGTTGAATGAGTTTTTGAGAGTGAACAGTGCACCCAGCCCTCGTTAGAATGCGGAGTATTTTGTACGCGAAAACGCTCTCTTTACTGAATGGTGTATCCTCAACGCGCTATGGGCATGTTGACCAGATGAAATCCACTCGCCGACCAGTCTGCCAACTTAATCCCAAATCAATCTGTGAGCAGGTTCCTCGGCAGATACATCGACAGGTGTCTGTACTTACCGGATATATTGTGGGGAATATTTCGAGCACCTCTTATCTTCAGCCATATTTTTCATGATTTCACTTTCAGTAGGAATTAATGAAGGGACGATAGCTTACGCTTGCTGAAGTGCATAAAATATGTTTTCCTGTTTGTTTTGCCATTTTACTTTGGCATAGCATCCACATCCCATATAATTTGTTCTAGTGGATCGTTAGTTCATACTGCTTTATAACTGAACTTGACAATGTCAAGATAAGCTATTACCACCACTCGTACGGAAGTCAATCTGTCTGTCAGTCTGTTCAGATTTTCTTTTCCACAGTCTACACCCCGTAGTACTTGTGAGATCATCACAAAATTCCATATGTGGGTTCACGGTCAGGTCGGGGTGAGACTTCCCCCTTTTTTTCGCATCAGTACGCCGTGTTAAATGCCCGAGGCTGAAACCCAAAAACTTTTAGTACAGTCCAAATGTCGTATTTATGAAGGGATTTCATCGTAACTCGGTACAAAGACTCAGTATAATGTCTAGACGAGAACGTCCTATTTTAGTCGTGATCGGTCAACCCTGACGGCTACGCGGGTCCGAAGCCCGAAGCCCGAAAAACTTTAACATAGTCTAAAGGTCGTATTTAGGAAGGGATTTTATTGAATCTATATAGGGTGACTCCGTATGATGTCTAGACAAGAACGCGCCCTTTTGATAGCGATCGGTCCACCGTGACGGCTACAAGTCCCGAAGCCCGAAAATCTTTACCACACTCCACAGGTCATATTTATGAAGGGATTATATTTTAACGTCGTAGGATGACTCTGCGTAATTACTGGAGCAGAACGTCCTGTTTGGTTGGGTTCAGTCAACCGTGACTATCGCAGAGGCGCGTTACCTAGATTTCTTTGGCCCAGTCTACAGATTGCATTTTTTAAGGGAATTCCATTGCAAAATTGTAAGATGACTCAGTATAATGTCATGATCGACGCCTATGACGTAGATTTGTTAGCACAGTCGACAGTTCACATTTGTTAAGCAATTTCATGTTAACATGGAAGGATAACTCAGTATAATGTTTAGATGAGTCTGCTCTGTTTTGGTCGCGATCGTTCAGCCGTTATCCCGCCTGGTCAGTTGACCTATATTCCTTTAGTACTGTCTACAGGTTGTTGTTATGAAAGGATTCCATTGCAAGTTGGTAGAATAACGCGGTATGATCTCTAAGTGAGTCTTTCCTATTTTGGGCATGATCGGCCAACCGTGACCGCCGAGCTGTCGTGTGAACTAGATTCATTCAGCAACGTCTTCGAGCTATATTTAACAAGGGAGTTCATTGCAACCTGGTAAAATGGCTTGTTTTGGAATAAGTTTACTGAAACTTGGTAACTTTGGTCGCCATGCATTAACTGAGTGCCACATTAACCCAGGCCTCATTTCTTTAGTACAGTCTAAACTTCGAACTATTCTTATTGGAAACATAGCATACAGGGAACAGAAATTAACATATTCTCATTTATCAAACTTGTTGTCGTATTTCATAATCAATTCATAGACAACATTATCCATTTCACAAAACACAACACAAAGTCAGGTTATGCTAAAGTGTCATTGACACTTTCATTTGAACCATTGGCACGCATACATACACACGAACGCGACTATTTTGCTGGTTAACGCAGCCGAAAAAACAAACGAGCTGCGACAAGTAACTATTAGACTCCCCAACATTTTAATCTGGTGGATACCGTGTTGAAAGTGTCAGAAGCCAGTGTACCCCGCATGCTGTTCTGTTGTGCTCTGTGCCTTAGTACGCAATGGCACCACATAGTACATGGGAAAAAGACTCCAAGAACCTTGTCTAAGGGCTCACGGATGGCAGATGATGAATGAGGATCATCAGCGAACAGCCACCGTGAGCTTTCAATTTTAAAATCACTGTGCCATCAATGAACCATTGCGCTTCACTAACTCGACTCTCATATTCCATTTGTGAAGGATATTCAAGATTCTGATCCACTTCGCACATTGAAAAAAAACAAATACTGGTTGTTTAGATGTAGTCTATTTAAAATTGATAAAATGCGAAACGTTGTGTGAAAGGCGTTCATTTAGAAAACTAACATATATATAACGTTGCCTAAACTACTCCCATGTGATAAAAATATATGCAACACGTTGCGCAAATGACGTTTAACCGGATTTCAGTCTCTGTCTGCGTTTCACCGAACAAGTAAAATAACGATAAACATGTTACTTGTTGCCATTTGGGTCACTCCGTGCTCTCAAGATGTGGTCTTTTTTTAAATCCGGCCAAAATGCATATTTTTCTTAAATTTCCCATCCTCCTGTGAATTGGGGATGCGTTAGCGAAGCACCGACTCATACTGGTTTTCATGCCAACGACCCCAAATCGAGTTCACCCGTATCATCTCTTATCTTTGAGACAACTACAGGCTCTCAAGATAAGGATTTTATTGAAACCTGGACCTAAAGTGGGACCTTCGTTGTGTATCTCACGAGCCCCACTCAATAGAAGCCTCCGAGACAATCCTCGGAGAGCCGCCACCCCTCGCAAAAATGGACAATGTATTTCCTCTCGGTAAAAACGCACGGTACACTGCAGAACGAGGAACTCCTTTATACGACCGAGGAAACCACTGAACTGGGGCGAGTAACTATCAGACTCTCCAACATTTTATTTCGGTGGAAACGGGGTTGACAGTGTCAGAAGCCAAATATATCACCACATACTGTACTGTCATGCTCTGTGCATTAGTAAGCAATGGCACCACACCTCACATGGGCAAATGACACCAAGAGCCTTGTTTAAGGCCACATTGCAGTTGAGGAATGAGGATCATGAGCGAACCGACCTCGTAATCTTTCAATTTGAAGTTCACTGTGCTGATCAAGGAACGATTGCACTTCGCAAACGCAACTCTGATGTTGTATTTGTGACAGATATTCAAGATTCTGATCCACTTCGCACTTTTAAAAAACAAATACTTGTTATTTAGATGTCGTCTATTTAATATTGATAATAATGCAAAACGTCGCCTGAATGGCGTTCATATAGAAAGCGAACATATATATAACGTTGCCTGAATGACTCCCATATGATAAACATATATACAACACGTTGCCGAAATGACGTTTAACCGGATTTCAGTCTCTCTGTGCTTTTCTCCGAACAAGTTCAAATAACGATAAACATGTTATTTGTTGCCATTTGGGTCACTCCGTGCTCACAAGATGTGTTTTTTTTTAAATCCGGCCAAAATGCATATTTTTCTTAAATTTCCCATTCTCCTGTGAATTGTGGATGCGTTAGCGAAGCACCGACGCATACTGGTTTTCATGCCAATGACCCCAAATCGTGTTCACCTGAATCATCTCTTATCTTTGAGACAATTACAGGCTCTCAAGATAAGGATTTTATTGAAACCTGGGCCTAAAGTGGGACCTTCATTATTTGCCATCTCTGTGTTTTGCGGGCGTGTTCAATTAGGATCCGACCCGCCTTGGTTTTCATGCATTTTACTTAATAACACGTGTAATTAGCACCCTTAAAACCAATCCAGGTTTTGAAGAATATAGATTTTTATTGTAATCTTGGCCTGCCTGAAATCGAACAATTCTTATTTGCCATCCACTTACCAACACCGAATGTGTTCCGCCAAGGTCGGAATGGGCCTTGTCTTTATGCTGTCGAGCACAAATTATGATAATGATCATTATTGTAATTTCGAGCCCAAAACCTGATTTTTCCTTCTTGCCATACCCTTGCGCACTTTGGATGTGCACACGCCGCGTCCGACCATGCCTGGTTTTCATCCAAATGGACCCACCTCATGGTAAGACGAGTCATAGTTGCCTTTGGGGGCACTGCAAAGTACACCCCTCACCACCCCACCCCTAAGATGTGGGTTTAATTGGAATTAAAACCCTGAGTCAGACTTGACTATAATTTGCTAACCTTTTTGTGATATTCGGATATGTTTGATTTGTTCTGGTTTTCGTGAAGAACTGTCCAAATTATGAATACACGAGCCATTAGTTGCATTTGAGACCAATCCACACTCAAATAATTTTTCTTAAATGATTTTGGGAACCAAATAGGACTATTCATTAGAGGCAATCCAGGCTCTCGAGATAGAGAGTTTATTAAAATCCGAGCCTGCAGTTGAACTTTTCTTCCTGGTAAACACCCTTTTGTTAACACCGAATATGTTGAACTGGGATCCTACCCACATAAGTGTGTGTATGGATCGCGTCAAGAATGCGCTAGCAGGTAATCGGGGAGAGTAATTATAGGAGTGTCTTTGAAGAAGAGTCCTCCCATCCCTGCTGAACTTTGGCACACGGAGGACGAGAATGTCGCCAGTTATGCATTTCAGACGAGGGCCTTTTCATCAGACCATGGACCGTATTTTTCAGTGGACGGTGGATGGCATGGGCGATAGTTAAGTACTCGCGTGAAAGCAACGGTAGTAAGCAGTACTCTCCTTAGAAGATAATTTTCTTGCTCACCGGGAGCGCGGTTGGATGAATTTTTGAGAGTGCACAATGCCCACACCCCTAGTCCACAAGCGGAGTGCTTTGCACGCGAGCAGCACTCCCTTTATCGACGATTTCAGCCGTCCTGGTAAGATCGGCAGCTGTTGGTTCCCCACAACCATCACCCCCTCCCCCTCACACACGCATTTACAATCTGTAAAAGCGATCGTGCTTTCAAAGGTAATTTAAATGCAGGCCGACCTGCCTCCAGAAAATAGTGTATATCTGGACCCCCCCCCCCCCCCCCCACACACACACACACACACATACACACAGTCCTCGTTAGAAGACGATGTATTCAGACGAGGTCCCCTTTCATCAAAACAGACGGCGTGGTTGAATTTATCCCCCTTCATCAAAATAGACGGCGTGGTTGCATTTATCTGGACAGTGACTTGCAGATGAACCTCCTCTCTGGTAAAAGCGGACGAGTATCTCACGAGCCGCATTCAATAGAAGCCTCCCAGACAATCGCAGTTGAGGCCGCTCGTCAAAAGTATCTAAAGTAGCTGGCTGTCCTCGGAGAGCCCCCACCCCTCGCAAAAATGGACAACGTGTTTCCTCTCGGTAAAAACGCACGGTACACTGCAGAACGAGGAACTCCTTTATAAGACCGAGGAAACCATTGAACTGGGGCGAGTAACTATCAGACTCTCCAACATTTTATTTCGGTGGAAACGGGGTTGACAGTGTCAGAAGCCAAATATATCACCACATACTGTACTGTCATGCTCTGTGCATTAGTAAACAATGCCACCACACCTCACATTGGCTACTGACACCAAGAGCCTTGTCTAAGGCCACATTGCAGTTGTGGAATGAGGATCATGAACGAACCGTCCTCGTGATCTTTCAATTTGAAGTTCACTGTGCTGATCAAGGAATGATTGCACTTCGCAAATGCGACTCTGATGTTGTATTTATGACAGATATTCAAGATTCTGATCCACTTCGCACTTTTAAAAAACAAATACTTGTTATTTAGATGTCGTCTATTTATTATTGATAATAATGCAAAACGTTGCCTGAATGACGTTCATATAGAAAGCGAACATATATATAACGTTGCCTGAATGACTCCCATATGAAAATAAATATATACAGAATGTTGCCCAAAGGACGTTTATATAGTAAACACTTTCTGACCTTTAGGCAACCAACATTAAGGCAACCGGATTTGGGCAACGCAAAATCATATATCTTTTAAAAATGCATATATTTTCAATTTTAATACACAAATGCATTATTTATTGATAAAATAGAAGTGATGAGAGATGTTTTAATAAATATAGTCGTTTGTGACAAATATATTGATGAATATCTCTGAGGTTGCCCAAATGACGCAAGTTGCCCAAATGACAACAAGTTGCCGAAATGTTGTTTACATAGTTATATATATATATATATATATATATATATATATATATATATATATATATATATATATATATATATATATATATATATATATATAATTATTCCAGAACGCCCCAACTCCCCAGGAACACGATTTTAATATACCCTTCGAAATAAAAAGGAACTGTAATTTTAGAAATGTCAAGCTACCTCCATGTATTGCATGAAAGAATGATGACCGGATGATTTACACAAACCTGTTTGCAGTCAGTCGCCTTAATATGCACCAAGTGGTCCGATAGGTGGAACTTTTAGAGTTTGGTGCTTTTCTAGCTGGTGCGAAACGACACGGGGATGTGTTGGAACTTTCCCCTTTAAAAATGGGATAGTTCCAATAAAGGCTTGGAATTCGCTGATACTGGTGCGAGAAAGCGACTTCGCAAAACTAGTATCTACAACACCATTACTAGTGGTTTCGAACGTTCCCTAAAACACTTAGATGATCGCCAGAACTTAAAAGTGGTCAGATTTCGTGGTGGGATCAATGGCGAAAAATGTGTAAATTGGCTAAAAAGACAACGAAGAAAATGAAAATAGTAGCGTCGGACAAAAATAAAATGCGTCCAGGCCGCTGAGTGCAGTTACTTGAAATTTAAGGAATTTGTACTGCGATCTCTGATGGACAGTTACGTATCTTTCTCAAGTGTCCAGACTGGCCTAGAAACAACATGGATCACGTGGAAACCGAGAAGACGATTCGTCCCTCCTTAAGAATAATTTGAATATGAAGTTCTGTTGAGACCAAGAGGTATATACGTCCATAGATGTTCGATACAGAATGTTTCCTGGGCGACGCGCTCAGCCTTTGTCCAGTCGGACTTGGAATCAATGATGAAGTCCCGAACAGAAGTAAAATGATGACCCGTTGACATGCAGTGTCGTGTAATAACACAGTCACGCTCCATTTTTTTGAATGACCGGTGGTCATTCACACTTTGTGAAACAGGGTGCAGGTTTAAATAGACGGCATCTAAACAACAAGTATTTTTTTTTGCACAATGCGAAGTGGATCCGAATCATGAATATCTGTAGCAAATATATAACATCAGAGTCGAGTTTGCGATGCGCACTGGTTCATTAACCAGCCCAATAAAATTCAAATCGAAAGATCACTGTGACGGTTCGATCATGATCCTCATTCATTATCCGCAATGTGTCCTTAGGCAAGGTTCTTGGTGTCATTTGTCCATGTGGGGTTGTGGTAGCATTGTGTACTAATGAACACAGCACAACAATACAACATCGGGGGGGGGGGGGGTGTTATTCTTGGCCTCTGACACAGTCAACCATGTTTTTACTGTTGGAGGGTCTAATAGTTACTTGTTTTCTCCGGAACAGTCGCGTTCGTATGTGTGTATGTATTTTATAAAAATGCGATATATGAAGAAATATATTTATCTTTTTACCAAAAAGACATGTGAGGCATTGCACTGCGACATCTGGTGAATGATTACTTATGTGCCCGACAAGCACACATTGCACGCACTGACCTGTAGAAGAACATGGACGGTGAGTCAGAGAATTTACCACATTCAGTCCAAGACCTCAACACCTTGTAAACCCTCCTCGGTTCGCGAGACAATCGCGGATACGACGTGGCATATTCCTCACCAAACGTCCAATATCAGCTTTACAAATGTTATTCCAATCTTCATGCGGTGCATCGGCGAGTTCTTAGACATTGGCATATTTTTCAAGATATTCCATGCGAAAAAACTCGTACTCAGCTGGGCTTGTATATTTACGTGCGATTTTTAACGTTCCAGTAACTCAAGTCTTTAAAGTGTATATTTCGTCATACTGTGGGTTTTCGTCATTATATTCATACTTCCAGACAAGTTTACCAAACATATACGTGTTTTTAAAGACATTGGAAAATACATATATTTTCTGTCCGGCTGAGTTCACATTTTCATCTTTGGAGATTTCACTTGTTGTGCCGTCCTCTCAAATTCTCGCTTGTGTGCATGTGTGTGTGTGTGTGGGTGGGGGGGGGGGGGGGGAGCGAGGGAAGCCGTTATCGACCTTAGAGTTACGGCTGGCATTTTGTGGCACAGAGGGCGGTGCTCTCATGCAAATCACACCACAATTTAACGAGGTCTGGGGACACTGCCCACTTTCAAACACTCATCCAATTGCGTTCCCTGCTTGCAAGCAACTCATCTTCTGATGAGGGTGCTAGTTACTACCGTGGCTTGCCAGTTCGTAGGTAGCTACCTATCGACCTTACCTTTTATTTTTGTAAGAGGAAGTCCCCGCGTGAAAAGTACGGCCCCTGTTCTGATGAAAAGTCTCTCACCTGAAATGCACAGTTCGTGATCAAAATCTGTGAGGATCGTGTCTTCTCCCCCCACTGCACGTGTAGCATACGTCTGTCCAGGGTGAGATAGCAGGGAGAGACAGATGTATCCCACCCTACCCACGTGACGTTATACATTTACAACGTTATTATGACGTTATGCATATCGTATCAATTTCTTGTTACCAACTAATTCATATTGACGTCATCAGAATGCCGTGTGATCAAAGTTTGATGCTCTAAAACTCTTTAAACCCCAAGATGCCACCGTTCCTAACTGATTTCGTGGTATATACCGTTGGTATATACATAACGTTTGCAAGCTCTTTCCGATGGTGTCATTAGTTTTTCAAAACAACGAATACCAAATGAGTTGATTATATCAGCACGTGACTGCCGATTATCTCTGGCTAACGTAACCGCTGTATGGTGGGGGAGAAAAGATAATCTCTTATAGGTAGTGGTGTGAGATGGGAAAATTTCACCCTCGGGACAAGATATTTGGTCCAGACACTCGGCAAGCCTCGTGTCTGGCCCAAATATCTTGCCCTCGGGTGAGAGTTTCCCATCCCACACCCGTACCCATCAGGGATTATAATAATCTATGCGGTAAAGTTCAGCATGGAGGAGAGGATTCTTCTTGAACGACACTCCTATAATTACTTGTTTGTGAAGAACATTCCAAATTATCAATACGGGCGCCACACGCTGCATTTGAGACTCTCAGATAAGTGTTTTTGGACGGTTCAGTATGGACACTCCAGACTCTCAAGATAAATATTTGTTTGAAATCTGAGACTAAAATCGAACTTTTCCTGTTTAACAATACCCATGTTAACTACATATATGTTCAATTGGAATCCTACCCAACATAGCAGGCGAAGGGACAGCGTCAAGAATGCGGTAGCAGGGAAAGCGGGAAAGTAACTATAGGAGTGTCGTCCGAGAAGTATCCTCTCCTCCATGCTGAACTTTACCGCATTACCGCATAGAGGACAAGATCCTCACCGATTTTGATCACGAACTGTGCATTTCAGGTGAGAGACTTTTCATCAGAACAGGGGCCGTACTTTTCACGCGAGGGCTTCCTCTTACAACAATAAAAGGTAAGGTCGATAGGTAGCTATCTACGAACTGGCAAGCCACGGTAGTAACTAACACCCTCATCAGAAGATGAGTTGCTTGCAAGCAGGGAACGCAATTGGATGAGTGTTTGAAAGTGGGCAGTGTCCCCAGACCTCGGTAAATTGTGGTGTGATTTGCATGAGAGCACCGCCCTCTGTGCCACAAAATGCCAGCCGTAACTCTAAGGTCGATAACGGCTTCCCTCGCCCCCCCCCCCCCCCCCCACACACACACACACATACACACAACCGAGAATTTGAGAGGATGGCCCAACAAGTGAAATCTCCAAAGATGAAAAAGTGAACTCAGCCGACTAGAAAATATATGTATTTTCCAATTTCTTTGAAAACACGTCTCTGTTTGGTAAACTTGTCTGGAAGTATGAATATAATGACGAAAACCGACAGTATGACGAAACATACGCTTTAAAAACTTGAATTACTGGAACGGTAAAAATCGCATGTAAATGTACAAGCCCAGCTGAGTACGAGTTTTTTTTTCCGCATGGAATATCTCGAAACATGCTGTTTTAAATTAAAAACAGATTTTTTTCTCGCTGTTCAATGTGCAAAACATAACATTTCTGCATACAGGTTTTTCTGCTCACATCCCTTGTTCGTTAGCGAGGATGGGATAACCAAATTGATGTTGATATTTCCGAAAATGGTATTGGATACGCGTGATTGGACACGTCAATGTTTTACCACATATAGGGTGGATCGTGAATGTCTCCGGCTCTCGAAAACTTCGTGCAGTTTTTTTTCGCACGAGCGTCGCGTTAATGTCTGTGAGGTTCGTTTTGAAATGTTCTTTTGAACCGGTCGGACTTTTTCGGATGTTTCATTGTTCTTTTCTTGGTATAATCTCGTTCGCCAATAGTTTGTGGTCGAAACGTAACATTTTAGGAATGCGAAGACTGACACGTGCCAAACGTTTACGTACCGTTGGCATGTTACGCAACCGTCAGACAAGCAATGTTGATGACAGATGTCGGTCAAGCCATACAAGGGCGAAAACTGCTAACCAGGATCGTTTCATCCGAACCAAACCATCACGTAACTGCCGTCAAGGTGCCTCAGAAATTGGACAGCAGCTGCACCGAGCGACTGATGTGCGAGTCAGTGGTCAGACTATCCGGAATAGCCTACACAGCTGGAATTTGTACGCTCAACGACCTCGAATAAATCCACGGTTGACTTAACGTCGCATCACAACAAGGAGTAATTGGTGTGGAGTACGACTGCGCTGGGACAAACGTCGGTGGAGCAACATCGTATGTTTCGATAAACCGAGGTTCACTCTCGACTTCTACGATAGGTGACATAGAGTGTGGTGGCTGCGGAACGAACGATACCATGACAAAACCGTTAGGCCGCACGATCGTTTCGGTGATGGATCGGTTATAGTATGGGGACGCATAAGCATGACAAGCAGAACATCATTACATGTCATCCAAGGGCGTGTCACAGGGCAGTAGTACCGTGACAACATGTTTGCAGCTCATTTGATGACATCTGCGCGACGCCACGCCCGCCGATACATTTTCCAAGATGACAATGCAAAAGCGCACAGGACCAGTGTCGCCGCAGAGTTTCTCCAGGAGCAAAATATCACTACACTGCCTTGGCCAGCACTAAGTCTGGACCTTTCACCAATCGAGCACGTATGGGATATGCTTGGTAGGCGCCTATGACAACGCCAACAATCCCCTACCAATGTCCAGGAACTGACCGATGCACCGCAGGAAAAATGGAATAGTATTTGTAAAGCTGATATTGGACGTTTGGTGAGGAATATTCCACGTCGTATCTGCGCTTGCCTCGGGAACCGAGGAGAATTTACAAGGTATTGAGGTCTTGGACTGAATGTGGTAAATTCTATGACTTACCGTCCATGTTCTTCTACAGGTAATGAGCGTCGAATGTGTGCTTGTCGGACACCCAAGTAATCATTCACCAGATGTCGCAGTGCAATACCTCGCATGTCTTTTTGATGAAAAGATAAATATATTTCTTCATATATCTCACTTTTATAAAATATCCCCTACTTTGTTTGCATAGCATATAAACATATTTTGGATATATTGTTGTTTTCATGGTTCCATTTAACTTTAAAAAGTGGTATTTTTTTCTGTATTTATGACCTTGCGACAAATAATACCTCTCTGAGACAATTACATGTGAGATAAGACCGAGTGCGCGTTCGTGTGTGATAACTCGAAATTCTCGCTCTGACTAAACGAGTAGGCATATGCCAATATGGATAACCTTACTTGCATGGAGTTAGCACGTGGGAGAGTCATACAGTTGCTCGCAGCCACTCGGTGGTTCTCTCAGGGTACAATAAATAAAAAAAGCAAATAAATAAAAATAAATAAATGAAAATAAATAAATAAATAAATTAAATGAATAAATAAATGAGAGAAGTTATTGTATACAGTTAAAACTAGAAGTCCTGCCATGAACTGTGCGCTTATTTAGGCTTAATTGCGCGTAAGAATTGCGCGCATTTGCCATATAGAAAGGCGTCCAAAGCACGACAGGTCCTCCTGTTTACTCATAGAAAACGCAGGCAATGTTTCTTCCAATGGACCTCCAGGTTACCTGGAAGCCCATTGGCTGAAACATTGCTCGTGTACAGGCTATATGCACAGCATTTGATAGCCTTACTGTGGTTATAACGCGTATATTAACGCGAAGATCGACGTGTTAGTTGTGAACATTTCGTGACAGGACTTCTAGTTTTAACTGTGCTTACCTATCAGCGGAACCACTTTCATACATTGGTGAGAATGGCGTTTTTTGTTGGGTGGAGGGAAAACAATTTCCAGACAGACAAAAATGAAATTATGATCCCACAGGTTTCAGAGAGGTAAAAATAATTATTTTGCTGCTTAGGTGCCAAACAATGGATATGTCTTGGGAAGTTGGACTAAAAATACTTTTTTATTGAAAATAAGAATTGTCCACCTTTTCTTCAATGTTTTACGAAAAATGTTCACAATTTTCCCGGCAAACCATACATTGTCCAACAAGATATTTGATGAGACTGAGACCGCCCAATTCTCTATCTCTCTCTATCCGCGCACCTGTGTACATCAGATGCCCGTTTTCTCCAATAAAAATTCAAATTGATCTACCTGGTTTCTCAAAAATGAAAACAGTGCCGAGGTCCGAAGTGCCGTACGCAGAAATGCAATTAAATTTCGTTTCTTGAGAAATATTTCCTAAAAGACAGAACATAGAGCTAATATTTTACCAAGTTGCGTGATCACGCTGAGGTACAATTGAAAGTGAAAATCGGGCCTGTGGACACCCCCCCCCCCCGCCCCGCCACATCCACTCTCTTATTTAAAAACGCGAATAAGTTTTGTTTCTTGTTTCTTACGTTAGTTTTTTGTGATCAGTGAACATAAGAGAATGGTCGAGCTAAAGCTCATGGACATACGTGAAAGAGTAATTAAAAGTGAATTTCCGGGCGCCCGCATCTCCTAAACGCATGGAATGGGCAACTTAAGAAATGTTTTTTATTCTATAGGTTAACGGTACTAGCAACTCGAGAGCTGAAAACCATCCGAACGCAATCGTGTAATTAACCCTTTACCCAACGAATCGGCCGCATAATACGCTAATTCAGTAGTTGAAAAAAGTATGATTTTTCAAAAACAAATTCAACAAAACCATATCAAGTGACCCCTCGTTGGAACGAGCTCGTCGAGCTCGTTCCAACGAGGGGTCACATGATATGGTTTTGTTGATTTTTTTTTTTTAAATTTGTAAAAATGATATTTAAAATAATACATTTTGATATCGTCTGCGTTGGGTGAAGGGTTAAAACTCTCTGGGCTCTCTGATATGTTGTGTGTGTATTTAATATGATTACAATAGCTTTACAGTAAAATAAAATATATTATGAACCCAGACCAAACTGTATGTGTCCTGTGCCTGCAGTTGAGTATGAATAGCATTCTGTCAAGGTGCTGGAGCGTGTGCATCTTGCCAGTGGCTCGTAAAACTAATATTTTAATACCATTACAATAAATTTCGATTTTTGATTGGGTTACCCTATAAATTTTGCGGTAGTAAAATCGGCGTAAACTTGTCGGACATTTTGTGTTGTCAAAAACTATTCCAGGTAAGATGTATTCGTTCTCGTTCTAGGCTACTTTCCTTCAATTTGGGGTGCCTGACTACTGTATCCAAGGTAAATAAACGCCCCAGAAGCTATGACTTTTTGTAACAAAACAAACGTGTTCTACATGTATTGTAATTAAAATGTGGATCAAGTTGGAAATTTAAATATTAATGCGGGAGAAGTTTGAGAGAGACTGGTAAGTAATGAAATGAAAGAAGTTCAACAATCTGAAAAAAAAAGATTCTAACAGGTTTAACAGAGTGGAACCTGTGAGCGATATTTTTAATAGCAAGTTTTCGAACTTTGAAGAATTTATGGACACCATGTGCGAAATAGAAAACAAACAATCCAGTCTTGTTTTTCACAACTAGCATTAATAATTTTCATCGTTCAATTAAGAATAGAATGCAATTTTTATAATCTTTATTGTGGTATGGCCGTGTGGGAATGGGTACAAATTATATATGAATCCCGAAGGGATCTATACATAATTTGTATTCATTCCCACACGTTCATACTCCAATAAAGATTATAAAAATTGCATTCGATTCTTATAATTACATTCCGTAACTGTTTAAACTACTTTTTTATCAAACAACAAAGCAGAAAGACGAAATAAACATGTACGAACGAACGAGGCGAAAAACCACCCTCACACAAAAGACAAAGCGCATAACTCTGAGTTGAGCACCCGTTATCGGCATTGACCCAAATTTGTCGAATTGTCGTCTTTCGCAACGAAACTTGGAACGTTCAAAACAATTTATTTGACATATCAGTAAACTATAATCACTAATCACTGCGAGAGGCGCTAAAAGTTATAAACCCACCCAAACACCGCCCGAATTACATTCTGTCAACTGCGCTCTATCGTAAATGCGGGTCAATGTTCGACCAAATGTATTCATTGGAAAAAGAATTACATTTGGTCATGACGTTTTCATCCAGCTGACCAATGGAAATTGAGTATTTCGACCCAAAACGTATAACTACATTAACAATGTAATTATAGCCAAATATTTATGACCGTTCCGCTAGAAATGTTATAGAATCAACTTCAGCTTCAACTTCAAGTGCAAGTGGTCCAAACCGAAGATTCCCCCTCATAAATGAAGAATAAATTATTCAAACTGAGGAAGAATCTGCGAGTGAATGAACCAAGAAAAGAACCAAAATGGAGAGTGAAGTTGTGTCGAGGTACAAATGTTAAACAAATGAATAATGTTTTAAAAAAGTGTTCTACATGTATTTGATGATACTTGGAAATGCAGTCGGTTAGCATCATAATTAATTGATAGAAACAAAATTAAAAAAAATATAGAAAATGGTATTTTGTGTTATAGAATCATCAGAGGAAATTCCTAAAAGATACAAAGTACAGGCAAATCAAAATAATTTGTAGCATAACCACAATAAACTAATTATTCTTCTGCTTCCATATTGATAACACCAGAATACGACATCATTTTATGGAAAACTCTCACTAAAAACTTTCCAGAAAATTATGTCAGATTTTTGCATCATATGTGTACAGAAAGGATACATAGTTTACAGTGGGTATTCTGCAACTTACTTTGACTAGTACAGTAAGTACTGTACCATTACTGTGGTACACTTTTAACTTTGAGTGTAAGTAAAGAAAGAATTTGTTCTGTTCTTTTATTTTTTCGAAGCCAGGCGCGTACTGTAATCATTTCGTTAAAATTACTCTCCTTGAAGAACATTGTATTTGCTCATACGACGTACCAGATAATATAATCAACTATCCGATAATATGTTTTAATTTATTGAGATTTAACGACACTCTCAAGAAGACGTGTTAGATGGTGATGGTGCATGATGCAAAGATAATAGCATGACACTTTAACTTTAAAGTTGGGATTTCGACTTTCACTACCCAGGTAACCCTTCTTTCAGGGAAGATCATGAACATTTTCTTTTATATTCTCCTAAATTTCTGAAAATGTTGAAATATCAACAATTCCATATGACCACTTACCCTCCATTAAAACCAGAACTATCAGGTTTCAACTTTTATTTAAAGAACTGCCAATTGCAGGCAAAAGCGTCTAAACGTATGTGCATAATGTCAAAAGTAATTTTTAAACATGGTCAACTTTTCTCGTCATTCACATCGACTTACGAAAAAGGTTATCACCCCTGATTGCTAAGAATTGGCTAGCAAAAAATAACACTAATTGAATGGGAAATTTTAATATTTCTCAAAATTATATAAAACCTATGAAAGTTATATTTGCTGTGCGCATCAATCCTTTAAGAACAATATATATGCTCCCAGTTGGTGATATTATCGAACGACTTCATTTGACCAAATTTTCCCACGTTGATTTAAAATGCTACTGTCATTTCCTGCATAACTCCGTGTAAAAGTATAGAAAATTGCATTTTCGTCAACTTTTAGCGGTTAATATATATATATATATATATTGGCTTCATATTAGAAATGCTGTGCGCATACCGGCATATAATATAGACACAGTCTTATCTAACTATATAACAATATATAAGCTGACATTTGTCCATTTTTTCCCTTTGATGTTAAAACCCCAAAAAAAATGTTTTGTAGTAAAGACAGTTTAAACCGGAGTCCACAATATCAGATAGGTTTCCGTGTGCATACAAATTAAAAGGTGCGATAACCCTTTTGCGTCTTAATTTCTGGGCAACCAGTAAACAAAAAATCCTCGTTTAACTAAAAATTCATTTTTTTTTTGCTTCCAAAACATAGGTTATAGCGCCTCATTGGAAACCTATGTTTTGGAAGCAAAACCTTTCAGAGGTTCAATGTTAATTGGATTACAGCTAGACTCCAGTATTTACAAGGGGAGATAACTTTCCCAAGAGTCAATATATATGACGATAAAAGTAGAGGATGTTGTTTCCACAGAATTTCTAGAAAACAATACCGCGTAACCTCCCACTAGAACAAGCATGTTAGGCGCGTTCCACAGAGGGGGCACATGTTAGGGTTCTGTTGAATTTAAGTATAATTTTTTGTTTGCAACTACAGCATTTGGAAACTACATATACATCTGCAAATGTCCGTGTGCATGTTTGTAGGTTAAATTTTAGGCCGTCATCACTTTAAAATGCAATGTCCGATTTTCTTTTTCTTTTCCAGAATGACTTTTGGAAAATGATCAAAGAGCTGAATTTGAAGAATTTCCGGAAATGAACCTTGACGAAACATTGCGTGTCCTTTATTCTTCAGCAAAAGCAGCAAATGGAAAACACTACTCAAAAAGTACCTATGTTCCAATAAGACTAAAATCTCACTCCTTTGATTGGACTAGAACTAGTTTAGTTTATTCTATGTTTACGGCTCAAGTGGCAAATGTTACCGTCTGACGTCACTGTTTCATCAACGGGGTGACCAGCAAGCCGCTTCGTTTCCTGAATGATTCACGTGTGCAACAGATGGTGTTTCGGATAAAGATTTGTTTAAATTACAAACCAATTTATGTTTTGATCTGAGATGGAAAGAGTTTATCTGGTTTATCGATTATTTATCCAGTGTCGTCGTGGATACAGGAGAGGTTTATTTACTAAACCTGCGGTCGTTAAAAGTTGCCTTTAGAAATTAAACCTCTCGGCTTTCGCAATGTTGGTTTCGGACTATGGGTAGTGTCTTATTGTAACATATACGTTATTGTGACGAATTGACGGTAACATGGTCTGAAGTTTGCGTCTCGGAGCTTATGTTCAATCTCGACGCTTCGCGTCACGGATGAACATAAACTCCGAGCAGCAAACTTCAGACCATGTTACCGTCAATTCATCACAATAACTTATAATGTTGGTCTTCGAGCCTCAATAATTTGCATCTGCGCTTAACCCCATTTATTACATTCCTCAGTCCATATTGCATTGAATTTAATGTTGATTAAAAAGTGGTAATGTCACGAGTGAATTATGTCACTTCAATAGTAACTTTGGAACGACTGACGTATATAAGCCACGCCCCCACATCAGTTAATTAAAATTAATTTTCCTTCTGAATATTTTTAAAAGTCCTTTCTTTCCTCTATGAACAGGTTCGTGAGCACAGTTGACAAAATCCAAATAGAAATGTTTTATCTTATGGCTGAATGCCATTCCCCAAATGCAACTGGAACGCCACATAAAATAGTAAAATATCGAACGGAAGTCACAAAAATAAAACTTGGCCATTTCCAATCGAAGATTTGACACAGAAAGTGATGTATTCATACGCGCTAATTTCAGAAGTATTTCAGAGTTGCATTTGCGAATATTTTGTGTTGAATTATTTTTAATGAAAGACATTTTGATCTAAAATGTCATTTACTAAAGAGAGTGTCCCATTTTTACGGTAAGTTACGGTATATAATTCGCCTCGAGACAGGACAATTTCGTATTTCCTTCCTGCTAATTTTAGAAATGTTTCCGTGTTTACACTAAATTGGATTATATCTGACAATAGTTTGGGTTGAATTATTATAGTAAAAGACCTCTTTATTCCAAATGTCATGTAATAAACAGAGTAATCAATTTCTTTTGAGCGTTACGGTAAATAATTCATCGAGAGACGGGACGTGAGTAATTGATTACTCTCTATATCTAAAACAATTATCATTGTTTTCAAAAAAGCAATTCAGTGTTTTATGCCATGCTTCAAAAGTTGAAGCGTCAAGGTTATTACCAGACAAAATATCGTTCCGCCAAATTCGAATCATACTTAAATAAATTACGGTCCAGTGAAGTTTTATCGACAAAGTCGCCTAAACGTCTTCTTCGAAAAGTGAGGTTCGACATTTCCTCGAATTTTGCAAGATGCGGAAGAGAACTTTTCCTCGAATTAATACCTTCTGCATTTCTCTTCTAAACAGACAGCATTGGTGAGGAATTTGTTGATATATCCTATAATCATGCTGAATTAACGAAATGGTGTTTGCTGGTCAAAACACTGATCACATCTGGCCGCATTGGGCAGTAACAACGCACGTTGGGAACATCAGAAGACAGTGTTTGCTATATTAATTCGTTTCTTGTCACTTTGGGTGCCCACTTTCCATCACCAAAGAAATGGTCTTCACAACGTTATACATTTTGTCACCTAGTGGTTAAGATTTTGTTATTTCTGCAATTTAAAAATAAATTGTTCGATTATTGATTAAATCACAACTTTGTATTATTTAACATAAATGTGTGGGTCTTTAAATGACATAGCCTAAGACAGGGATTATCTATGTTGTTGTCTGTCAGTAAAAATCCTGTACTTAATTAGTTTTTAATGTGTCAAGAAAAACCCGAATTAAGAGCGAGGGTGTATATTTACGGAGTATCGGTGTGAACAGGCACAATATACGGATCCTAGCTGGTTGGAGAAATAGGGTGAACACGGATTTTTGCTGAAAAAAATTAATTGATCATTTTTTTCAGTCAACGATTGAACTTTTCGAGCTAAAATCTCATTTTTGCTATGCAACCTTGGTGAATTTCACTCCACACACCACCCCAGAGCACGCAAAACGTCCAGATCTTTTCTACAGCACTCACAATGCCACCAACTGCTAAAGGCTGGCCAGTGCCATCAATGTAATTGATCGACAGAGAAGTGCTGAGTCGAGGCTCGAGTCTCGATTTACCATGAGACTAAAAGATCCGGACTAAGCTGGCTGGTTGGTGAAAGGTCCTTATACCTTAACCACTATGAACGTCTTTCAATTTTAAATGAATTACATACGGTACGTGGAGAGTGTATTATCACTAAATCACCCGCAGAGTGGAGATTCCACCCAAGCAATAATTGCAATTTTTTTGCAAAGCATAACCAGCACAAGCAAAGTTTCAGCCAATGGCCCTCCGGGTTAAACCCGGAGGTCCATTGG
This sequence comes from Pictodentalium vernedei, assembly GCA_031216915.1. Taxonomy (NCBI): domain Eukaryota; kingdom Metazoa; phylum Mollusca; class Scaphopoda; order Dentaliida; family Dentaliidae; genus Pictodentalium; species Pictodentalium vernedei. The sequence goes on along the minus strand of CM062288.1, from coordinate 78,347,655 downwards.
CTGAAGCATTGCGTGTGTTTTTTGTCGATATGTACACAATTTGAAAGTTATAGCTTGGGTGATAACTCCACCCCGCGGGAGATTTAGTCACAATCCACTCTCCACGTACTGTATACATGTGTATATAGTGGTCGAGTCAGGCTGTTGATGGGATCATTAAGAGATTACAATTTAAAAAAAAACCTTATTGTGTAGCACGTACCGCGATACTATTGTCATTTGCCGTGTGTGGGAGACTAGGGTAAATAACAACGAATGCTACTGGAAATTACGGGATAAATTGGTGCAGGATATTGACGGAAATGTGTCTTTTGGTCCCCAACCGTTGAAAGGTTTCTCCAAAGGAAGCTTTCCGACCATCAACCCCCTTGTCCAATACAGCTACTGTTTTCAGAGAAGTACTCTGTGAACCTTTCCCACCCACAATACGGAAGAATTTCATCTGTCAAAAAGGAAATGGGAGAATACTGAACCAGAGAAATGCTACTCTAATTTGTTTTTCTTGATGTAAGCTTGAAATAGCAGTATTTTATTTAGGAAAATCAGCCACTGCTGTAAGTATCTCTGCCTCACAATCAAATAGTGATTCAATCACACGAAGACTACTTTTATGATCACAGGACTGTATATAAACCAGTCTTGTAACCACAATTCTATAACCCTTTACCTTACATGAAAAACAGACGACACTTGCAAAAAACAATTCTTGAATAACTATTTTTTTTTCATTTTTTTGTCTCAAAAACATAGGTTAAGACCCCTCGTTGGAACGAGCGCGACGAGCTCGTTCCAACGAGGGGTCATAACCTATGTTTGTGAGACATTTTTCGCTGTCTTTGTCTGTCAAGGCAACAAGAACATAGAGCATAAGATATTTAAATAGTAAGAGTCATGGACAATTTGAAACTGTGTGTGCCCTGTATTGGAGAATATTCAACAAACTTGTTTGCGGGCGAGCACTGGAACTGTCCCTCTGGGATAGTGATTAACCGATGTTTGGCAATCGCATCTGACATCAGCCGATTTTATGCCATCGGTTGACCATCGGTAGAAATGTTTGAACATCGGTTCGTGCCGATGGTTACTCGGAACACCAGTTGATCAAAATTGTTTGTTTTATGTTTGATTCACAATTTCATACAGGTAGTATCAAGCTTAGTATGTTCCCACAATGATTGGCAGGAATGATGATTGTTCTTGTTTCATTGATTGGTCTGATCTTCCCCTTGATATCTGCTCAGAAGAAGACACATGTGATGACTCTCTGAAAGACATCAGCAGATACAAGTTAACACTTTACCCAACTTAACGGCCAAAACCGGCAAGCGCTAGTTACCAAAATCACCATTCAATTTTCATATTGTTTTTTGTCTAAAAAATATAGCTTATGACCCCTCATTGGAACGAGCTCGGTGAGCTCGTTCCAATGAGGGGGTCATAAGCTATGTTTTTGAGAATATTTAGTTATTCAAGAATTTTGTTTGCAGGTGTTGTCTGCTTTTCGTGTTTGGTAAGGGATAACAGCATGGCGTCTTTGATCATTCATTGATCAACCCGCTGCGCTGTTAACTTATTTTCGATGATGGCTTATTTTTATTTTATTACACACAATCACATGCTCTTGAGGTCAACGAACCAATCAACCTGACTATACTGTAAAAATAACCCTATTCTATGCATTCGTGAGCATACTACTCCTTTTGGTTGTGACTATCTGACACGGGCACTCACAATCGGCCGATTGTGCGCTCATCTAATCGGCAAGCAGATGACGGTCGCAAATCCGTATCGGTTAATCACTACTCTGGAATTATTTCATGCACACCTTACCTTAGCAACATAAACACACAGAACAAGGTTGTTCTGCGCTTATTGAAGAGATCGCACACTTGTTGCCGACCGAAGTAATGGTGTGTTTTCCAACTCTTGCCATCTTAAATGCTGACCGTAAGAATTCATGACTATTTTCCTATCACAATTCTAGATGCCCAAGAAAGAGTAAGGTCGTGCAATGTGCAAAGATGTACTGCACGTCGTTGGTACAAGGACCTTCAAATGATGCTAACCGTGCCTGGACCGTGTTAGTTACGACGGAGTGTCCAACAATTACAAGCCACAGCTCGGTAGTTTTTTCTTTCGGGTACTCCAGCTTCCGCCATTCCTGAAACTGTCCGACTCGATATGATCCTGGCCCGTGGAAGTGTTCTTAACCCCCCTATAAATAAATACATATCATTGTCGATAACATACCAACCTGTCCAAGCTCATCCGATAATTCATTATTTGTCGAGTCGAATCTAATGACCAGTCACACAAATCGAATAGCATAAAGGTACTCTCCAACAAACGGTAATAAAATAATATTTCGATTATCAAATATATGCCTGCGTTTTAACAGTTAACTCGTAGAGTGCTAAATTATTTCTGGTCGGTAAAATTTGTCAACATGTCTTCGCCTTGTAAAGATTTATGGGGGAGCGCCTACTACATATTCTCCCATAAATGTTATCAAGACAAATTGCTGGTGGGTGGGCGGGCGGGCGGGCGGGCGGGCGGGCGGGCGGGCGGGCTTTCGGGTGGGCGGGCGAGTGTTTGGGCGGGTGTTTGGGCGGGCGGGCGGGCGGGCGAGCGGGCGGGGGTATCGAGCGGCCGGGGTCTCGGGCGGGCGTAATAGGCGGGCTGGGCGTAATAGGCGGGCTGGCGACCGGCCGGGCGGGCGGGCTTCCGGGCGGGAGGATAGGTAGATAGATATGTATTCAACGATAAACATTCAATGAGAAAGATTCAAAATAAGTCATTCAAACATTTATATCACACAATTACATTATTGTGCAACTTGTCTATTTTGAATGCAGAGAAATACAAAAATAATGCTTACTTTCACAACTTTCATTGACAACAAACCTACTTACATAAGAAATCTAAACTATGCCTAAACAATATTTTTTTTTAACCATATCATTTAATCAAACGTCAAGATAACTGCTGCCCCCCCCCCCCCCCCCCACACACACACACACACACCCGCAAACATTCTGAAACAACATGGGTTTCAATTATTGTATATATAGGGGTTGCAGCTATATAATTTACCAATATCAAAAGATTTGACCACAACATTTTAATGGCTAATTTTCTTCCACTTATTAATATTGTAAAAATATAGCCTTTAGTGCCCCTTTGATCACATTTGTCATTTAATTGATGTTGACACAAACATCTTATTATATTAAATGTTCCATTTATTTTTTAATCACATTCTGGCTTTTGAAAACATTCCCCATTGTGTTTGATGAATAATTTAATGTTTTTGTAGAAAATATCCTCAAAGTTCTCAGAAGAGAAATCCAGAATCACTTATATGAGAATGGTAAAATGCAGCTCACTGATTGTTTTTCCAACAGTATGACCAGTGCTGCTTTTGATTAGAGTTTAATCCCGGGAACTGGAATTCCTGGAAAACAGGTCCCAAAAGTCAGTGCCGATACCAGGGAGATATTGAGAAATTCCGCTTTGAATGGTGGATTTTTGATAGGCATAGTGTTAAAAATGGTCTTTAGAACCTAGAGTAAATTATAGCAAAATAAAATGAGTACTCGAATGTACTCGGAGGACAGAATATTCTTGTATTGCATCTGCAGATATTTAAGTTGGGTTGCACAATGAAACACAGGAGGACTACTGAGAAAAGTAAATTGTGTTATTACTACTTATCACTCAGAGTACCCATTGTATTAAGCAAAACACCAGATGCGCTTGCAGGTGTGCATTTCAATTTGTATAATACTGTCAAAGTATTGATAAAACATTTGACAAAGGTGAGGGAAATCCCTCTATAACGTCCACCATACCCAGTGAATCCAAAACTGTACCTAGAAAGGGACGACTATCGACAGTTTTGGTATGTTAAGTTGTCAAATTTGATTGGATGTTTTCCCTCCACTGATGGGGAGGCATTTTATTTTGGCTATTAATTGTCAAAGTGTCTCCTTGTTCTCTCAAATTATACCTGATTTGTAAAATTGGGACAATCGCGTGATGTTTGGTCAGCTTTCACCAGTATTGCGTGGATCCGGCTGGACTGTCACCCACTTATCAAAGAGAACATCATCCAGGCTACATCCATCGAGGATTGGATAATGGACTGGTGGAGACACTTCTTTGGCTTTCGTGGCATAGGGTGTCTCATGAACAGCTGATCTGATCGAAATATCACGTGAAGCTTGATCAGCAGGAGTTACGCGATTCAGATCATGATCAGTCACTTTCCAAGGGGTATAAAAGCGCCAGAAGAATCTCATAACAGGCACCCTCCGGTTATCGCGCACAATCGACGAATGGGTGCTTTTCAAAATATGGGTAAATTAGTGGCTGTGTAGATTGTGACTGCCCTCAGAAATAACTACCATCATTCCAGTTAACCGAAGTTTGGTAGTTTCCAATGATAATTTGTATTGGTGAATACTAATGAAAAATCTATAGATTTAACTAAATAGACTGATGATATAGAGAAAAATACTGGTCAAGTTTGGGGGCGATTCAATTATTTATTTACTTGCTGGTCCATTCATTATTTTCTTTCCTTTTTGCTGAGTTATGAGTAGTGACACGGATATCGAAGGCCAACATCGGGATAACATTTTTCCGCATCCAAAGACGTTTTAGGGCCTGAAGTCCAATTCCACTAGATAATCACAAGGGCTATACCCAACAATACCACAGACATCTATAGAACGGAAATGGGAATCAAGCATGGCACTATTTGTGTGTTGAACTGAAGTTTTCTGAATTGAAAAACGTCATCAAAGTTATTTTGTAGAAGTCCGTCAGCCCTTCCAAGCCTGACTTATTTACAGTACTGACTCCTGACGAACTTTTTTATCAATCACTATAACTCTCAATCAGTTCTGGATGACCCCCCCCCCCCCCCCCCCTTCAACAGCAAGATCGTCACCCGATTCCACATTCAAACTCTCCTTCTATTCCGACAAAGAGAGTGAAATTGTAGAAAATAGGTTTAACAAGAGAAAGATGATACATTCACTTCAAGTGGAGCCACACACGAAGCAAAATTTCGTCTTTGATGATGTTTAATATATAGAGATTAGTATGACAGTATAGCGATCCAGCGTATCGTATTCTGTCGAGATGACCAGGTCAACTGGTCGGATTATACGCCCGCCAAAGGCGGCGGCGTGATCTTTCTATCTTAGACCGTCAGCAAGCTATCAGGCCTCTACAAAATCACTATTTTTTGTCAGAATATGATCTGTTTATTATTTGCCGTCATGAAAATTCACCTTCAAACGATAACTTAATATAAGGGTAAATAACGTGCATTTATATCTTAAACTGCACTTATTGTCAAACAAACAACACGTGTAAAATTATGAGGACTTCCCAAAATAGCGTTACAAAGTTTCCAAATTTGACATCATTCAGCATTTAATTCTTCGACATCAGACGTGGACTCACGCTTTAAAATAACAGTAAAGTAAGAAAATAAAGATATTTTACTCTGATTAATAGGGGAAAGCACACATAAATTTAGTTAAGAGCAACATGAGCAATTCACGATATTTGATAGTGTTTATTACACAAATGAAACGTGCCTAGAAACGGTTAGTAACCTGGGCTGATTCGATTGACGTTCTCCAGTGCCGTCCTAGTTCCGAGACCAACAATCCAATACGAAATCGTAAAGCCGCTCAGTGTGATCCGGCGATCATGATTCGAAAGGTGAAAAACACGGCCTATCATTGATCTGTATATACTATATACATGTAAAAAATAATGAGAGTCAGGTGTCGATTACGAAACATGTGGACCCCCTTTAAAGACAATCAAGGAAACACTTTACCTGATCGAGGGACAGACAGACAGACGGCCACATATTTAGGAATAAGAAAATTAGAATAGTGACTGATAAAGTTACATCGAAGAGCCTGGACAATGTTTTCAAACTGAAACAAAAACACTAGAACATGAGAGCTGCATTCTCAAACCAAATCATATGAAACGTACAGTTCATGCTGTTATCATCTGTCTCCAAAAAGAACAAAACAAAAAAAAAAAACTACGCTGTGCAACCTTTTCAGATGTTTCTCATCAGCGGAGTTGTTCAGTATGGATGTGAATGGAATTTAGTTCACTGGGAAAACAATATTTCACATGACTTATACTGCAGTGTTCTACAAATGTGTTCCAAAAGTGTCCCGTGGATGAATAAATTGGTTTCTAATGGTATTTAACGGCGTAATGTAGTAGGAAACCCAGATACCTGTGGATAGAATTGTAAGAAATGATGCATTGTTTAGGCCCAAAAGTCATTCCTAAATCCCCCTCTTTATTTCTCTGAAATATTCAGCAATAATGCAATGATGTAAGTAGAATGTTTAAAAAGTCTATTAAAACTGTTTAGCTATCTCAAGATTGCATTGTTTCGAAGAGTGCATGATTTCTGAGTGGATAACCGTAACTCACATATGTAGCAAAGTTTCTCAAGTAAGACTGTTCAGTCTTTATTACAAGCAGTTCCACGACCGAATGGATAGAAATCCACTCTCAGCTCGATGTGTATGATAAAATACAGTAAGTCGTCAGGTGGCAGATATCAAGAGCATAAAAGCATTTGTTATGAGTTACTATCTCCCAGGATGTGGAATTCTACCGATATATTGGGTCGAGAATTGATAGCACTAATATGCACGCTAAAATTTGTTTGTTTTAGAAATCAACCCAAATCAACTGGGTTGGGTGAACATTCACCGAAGCCAGTTGATTTGGGTTGATACTTATAACACCAGTATAATGTTAGAACGTTTCTTTTCATGTTCTATCGGTCGATAGTACCTGAATTTGTGTGATTTCTGAAATAAAACCTGAAGCAGCGAAGCGAAGCTGCTTCAGGTTTTATTTCAGAAATCACACAAACTCAGGTACTATCGACCGATAGAACATGAAAAGAAACGTTCTACTTATTTTATTATGCCGAACAAAAGTATGTTCATTGTTATGATGTTAAGCGTTAACTGCAGCATGCCATCAGTCTCGTAACAACAATGTAGTCGAATCCAAAAACATGACGTCATTTCGAATGAATGACGTCTCTTCGAAAATGACTTGTCACAAGTACCGTCGCTTTGGGAGTTTCTATACCACGAAATGCCAGTGTTTACAGCAGTTCATGTTATAATTCATTTTTAATGCTTGTGTGATAAGTGGTATAAATTAATGGAATATAAATTCATGTTTCTCGGACGACGGCAGTTGATAGAATTAAGCGGAATGAAACATTATTTTGAACTTGAGGCGGAGGTTCAGTGAGGACGGGGATTACTAAACTTGTGGAAATTTTATTGATTGCGGTCATAACTCATATTCAGGATTCACTGAGGTGGTGAACAACACATGAGTTTTTAATATTTCTGATTCTTTTGAATTCATTGCTTGCAGTTAAAATTGAAAACACACCCACTGAAGATGCCCATTTGTTAGTAAGTATGTGTCTACCGGTGACGAAAAAAGTTAAACGAACACGGAGCCAGCGTTTGGTGTTGAGAAATTTCAATCGACGCTGATCAATGGAAGTGGAGCTTACATTGTCTTCGTTCTCTTGTCTCCAGGGAAAAATGTTCCGATAGTACCCGGGTTTTGCCCCAAAACTCCAGCACTATGACTTTTAGAAGGTGTTAAATTAACCAATCACGGCAGATGTTACAAACGTGTGGCATAATAACTGATTTTAGAGTGTGTGTATATTTTTGTCGGGCATTACCCAACTGAGTACTCCAAAGCGTGTGTACATTGTTGTCAGGCAAGCAAGGCCGTGTACCCAATCTGGTATTTCATAATTTCTTACCCAACCTCTGCCCGACGGGTTTTCCTTATAACATTCGTTATCCCACTATCGGTCAGAGTTGTTAACTCTTTGTGGTGTTCCCACTGCACCAGTCTTTTTTTTTAACTTTTTCGTGCAGAAAATAGCAACAAACTCATTTCTAAAGGTGGTTCCACTCAGATTGTAAATAAAAAAATTAATAACACTGCTAGAATACGTTAACATCAAAATCAACGTCCATGCCAGTTTGTGCTTAGCTTTCTCATGTGGGTGCTCCGTGTCCCAATAAGTGAGAAGACCCAAATACACAGTCGATGGTGCCGTGGTTAAAAATAACGCAGAGTTCAACATAATTATCGTCTTTGTCAGAGAGGACGTTCGGTTCTGATAGTTATTTTGAGTGTTTTTACCAACTGCAGAGACTGTGTAGATATCCAGTCTCTTTTTACTTTTCATTACCTGTACTATAATAGACACATTCCCGACTACAATAATGATGAATGGTATAACACAGAAGACACACATATCTATCCATGGCCAGATAGTGTGATAGAATTTGATGTAACTTGGATTGTCTGAAGAACAATCGATGATGTCGTCTAATCTTTCGCCAACCTTGTTGACACCGTACAACATGTGAGCGTTTATCGAAAACGATACAAATAGAAGAGCAACAATGATGAGTCCCAGTCTACGTTTGTTCCAGAAAAGCATTTTTTTAGGGAACCATATAGACAATGCCCGGTATAAGGTTAGAGATACCAGTGTCCACACTGACATATCCGTAGTAACAAAGGCGAAAAACAAAATAAACTTGCATGATTCCACGTTCAAATAAACTGGTGTAACTTTCACAATCCATTTTGGAAGTACAGTAATATATAACGAAGCGTTGTCAGCCACTGCGAGAATAATAAAAAATAACGATACATTAGAACGGCGTAAATGTTTTCTCATGAAAACAAGTATCGAAAGTGAATTTCCAATTGTACCTCCTGTTATTAAAATAGGTGGAACGATTTTCCATATCCACACGCTCACAATGTGTTCATGATTAAAATTTAAATGTTGTGTGGTATTGTTTGAAGAATAACCCATTTGATTGGCAGAAAAAAGCTATTCACGAGTAATTATGATGCTCCGCTGGATATGTGTTGTCCATCTCATTAAAACTATTGCCTCAGCAAAAATCATTATTCAGATCACTTCGTCTCAGTAACACGTCTTTTCCAACCACCAATATAGAAATACAAAACGAGATTTTGTTTATGTCACAGCACAAGTTCGTAGACGCTAACACAATCTGTAGTTAAACATGTTTTTGTCCGATGATAAGATCAGGCTTCTATGTTATATAAGGGATAAATCTGTAAAATAAAATTGAAAACTTATGCACGCATTTTAAAATGAATGTACGTTAAAATATGTCTATGCATTAACTTCTAGAAACATTTGTATTGAAACAATAACGTTTATGAATGAAATTCTACACCACGATTGTTCTGTGTATTCAACTCTACCCGATACGATCCTAGATAAACCACGCGTGTAATTCGATCTACATTGTAGAACAGTATGTGGGAACGCATCCGATTGGTTGGTACGAATAGAATTAATGTTATGACTTCATCACAAAACACTGTTCACCAGGAAAGATAACTGACTGCTGAGGATGATAGTTTTCGTTTTGAAAGCCAATCTTCCTTCCCATTAAAACACGTCTCTTCTAGAGTACAGCGGAGAGGAATCAACGACCATTGTTGGAGCCTTTCCTATATGTAATGTGTTTCTATGGGGGGGGGGGGGGGGGGGGGGAGGTGGGGGCGTGGATTAATTGTTGTGATCGGTCTTAGTCATTTCATCATATAATAGTCTCTCGTGATCAATAAATGGGTGGTTTTCTTTTCAGAAATGTTGGTGAGAAAATGACTTTGAAATTTAAAAGGAGCGGAACTAGTCGATATTAGTATTTATCTACCGTTTACTTATCCCTTTACCTAACATGAAAAGCAGACGACACTTGCCAAAAAAATTCTTGAATAACTACTTTTTTTCATTTTTTTGTCTCAAAAACATATGTTATGACCCCTCATTGGAACGAGCTCAACGAGCTCGTTCCAATGAGGGGTCATAACCTATGTTTTTGAGATAAAAAAATGAAAACAATAATGAAAATTAATTGGCAATTTTTGAGAATAGCGCTGGCCGGTTTTGGTCGTTACGTTGGGTAAAGGGTTAAAAACGAAATTAGAAACCAAAGTATCAGTAGCGATAAAAATTCTGCTATAAAATATCGTGTATCACTATTGCAGTAGGGAATAAAAGTCACATGATGACGCGATAAACTTAATGTATGCGTGCCTGGCAGATTATTTCAGTGGTAGAGGCAACCACTGGTAATTTCCTTCGAAAACTTGTACTGCTGCATAAAACGATGCTCCTAGTTTGGCTTAACATACATTCCAGAAGAAAAAAGATGAAGTTGTACCGCAAAACCGAATGTTACAGCGAGAAAAGTTTGAAACGTAACGTCAGTCTCATTGTCGTTTGCACGTTTCCAAAAATGATGCGTGAAGTGACGTCATGTAGTTAAAGAGATTATTGCGCACTGCAGAATATAAGTCCTTAGTTGTTTCCGCAAACCACCGACCTATCCTGTGGGTGACCTCATGAATTGAATTTGTTTGGAAATATCATTGCCCGACAGACAAAACATACTTGGGCTAAGTTTGCTATTATGTTATCCCAATGTACACTTTCATCCATGTTCGCGTTCCGTTTGGTGGAGAGGATTGGAAACGTACATCCATTGTTTTGATTAGTTGAGGGTCGCTTTTTGTTCATCAAGACTATTTTCGAGGAGCAATGGTTAAGGGTTTCGTTGACTGAATGGTATATGAATGTGTTATGCGCCCCTTGGGTGTGTATAAAATCTTTATCCCGAATTGGCTCGTTTTTGGGGGGGAAGGTATACCTACGAGGCGCACAAGCGCGCCTCCCAGCTATACATTTCCAAAAACGAGTCTGGTAGCGACAATGGATTATGTACAAGCACAATGTGCACATATTTATTACGTTCCACAAAATAAGGGCGAGATTTTTCGAGCTAATTTATATTCCTAACTGGTGTCCACTGACAAACATCCGGTGAAAATCCTGCAAATAAAAAATGTGTTTCCAGGTTAAAAAATGATCTCAACTGAAAGGAACATAATAAGATTCCAATCGATGAAAAATCAAGCAAAGAGGATCTCGAAGTAATTGCATATTGTTGTATGATTAAATATTGCAGAACTGGGCATGGATGTAAATAGATAATCTCTAATGTGTCTCGAATTCATATGAAATTTCTGTAATGAGTTCACTGTAATCGTCATGAGCCGAGGTTTACGGAGGTTTAGCGAGACTCAGATAAATATTAGCGAAAAAAAAATCATGTCAAATAGTGACGAATTTGAGATATTTTTGTATCGTGTAACGTGTAATGTCAAATCCAACTACACGCTAACAACTAAAGTGTTAAAAACTACACTTGAAGTGCTATATTTAACACTTACTAGGTGCTGAACTAGCACTTTGTTCAAGTGTAGATATCCCATAACTTGACAGGTGTTACAATAATACCACTTGACAAGTGTAATGTCGCGACACTTAACAGGAAACAACGCAGATGACGCGGATCAGGCTCGAACTCTCGAGCCTGATCCGCATCATCTGCGTTGTGTCCTTTTAATTATGTACCCACCAAGCGCAAATCAAATTATGGACGATTCTGGAAGAACCACCAATGCTAGACACATGGGAAGTGCCATTCATTCAAGTTTCAGATGTCTGACGATTGTAATGTCTACGTGCTTAAAGCATTGCACTTTGAGTGTTAAAATCAAACCCTAAGAGTTAGAATGGGTTTAACACCTTGAACGTGTCAGTTTTAACAATTTAGTTTTTAGTGTGTAACATAACGACTAAACTAGTCAGTGAAATTGAAAAAAAAATATATATTTTTTTTTTAACTTTTGCCTTGAACATATAGCTTATTACCCTTCAACGGAAGAGCTGTTCGAGTTAGTTCTAATGAGGGATTATAAGGTATGTTTCCGAGGCAAAAAATGAATGTGTTTAGTTGTTCTGGAAATGTAGTTTTTGTTATTGTCGTCGGGTCCTTGCTAACAGTTAATGAACTATTTGGTGGTAATTAAGTGATAAAGAAACATAATCAGCAAATCATTTTATAGGGCTGTGTGATTAAAACGTCGCTGAACCTTGTCACAAATGCAAAATAGATTCGTCCACTTTGATGTAAATACTATTATTTATGATGGAACTATTGAAGGGTTCAGTACCGAACGATTAAACGTTTCGACAGCTGGTTAATAGTTAAATACTTGTCTCAACTTTACACACCCGTGTCCGAGTCAAACCAACAGGACAAAACACGCTGATGACGAGGATAAATACAGATTATCATGATAATGTGCATGTCCTGTGATTTATATCACATTCGAGGTGGTGTCCAGAATGGGATCTCAACAAGCCGGCTTTGCCGGCGAGTTGTGATCCCATTTTTGGACTCCACTGAGAATCTGATACAAATCACAGTCCACATCACCATGATAATTCATTTATCTAACAATTCTGTCACATAAACAAATTAAATCTTAACCCTTCACCCAACGTAACGGCCAAAACCGGCCAATGCTATTCTAAAAAAAAAATCGCCAATTAATTTTCATTTTTTGTCTCAAAAAACATAGGTTATGACCCCTCGGTGGAACGAGGTCGTCGAGCTCGTTCCAACGAGGGTTCATAGCCTATGTTTTTCAAACATTTTTCGGACATAATGTTCAGTCGACCACTGAAACGCACATAGAATGAATGTATCTATGTGCCTGTTATGATAGCACGTAGCGCTACCGGAAACGAGTCGTCTGTATGATACGGAATCAGAATGAGTTGTCTATTTGATACGGAATCGGAACACATTATGTGATTCGTACCGTTTCTCGTGGTTTTCAGGCCAAAATCTATATGATTGTTAGAAAAATAGTAATACGCAAAAAAAAAACTGTGTTGTATGAGATGAAGCAATCGGGACATATGTATACTTTTGTTAGGAATTCGACGCTAATGTGGGCCATCTGTTTACCCACTTCTGGGGATCGTACAAAAGACTGCCTTTGATATAATGTGTTGTCCCTCCAGTAGCAAATATGTATATAAATGTGGTAGTGAGGAAACTGCAAGTTGTATTAAAAATTTCAAATTTTATTTTACAGGCCATATGTTCTAATTGCAGTTTGTAATAGGTATAGCTTTCTTGCGGGTGTTTTCGCAGTGCGTCTTGTATTGTGTTAGGTAAAGGGTTGATTGCTTCGGATTCTCTGTTCGTGGGTAGCCAGCTTGTGTTCAGTTCTGGTGGGAAATTCTTTTGCTTGCAGGTTTCTCGGTTTGGTTTACATAACTGATAATAGTATCTGTTATGGAGGATGTTGCTACTGAAAAATGTATTTATTTTTGTAAAACCTAGGTATTTTCGAAATGATAAGCACGTTTAAAGTTTATAAATAGAGGATAAGGAATGAGTGTTTTTCTCATATAATATTTATGAAACGAGTCTAAGAATTTTCCGTTTTGGTGAGCCTCTAACGAGCCCAAACGGAAAATTCGGACGAGTTTCATAAACATTATATGAGAAAAACACTCATTTCATATTCTATTTATCATATGACACACACATGCACAAATTAGCCACTTAGTATGACTTTTAACCCATCACCTAACTTGATTTGCTGACGGCACTTGGAAACAAACATCCTCGTATAACTAAAAATTTTCACTTTTTGCTTCCAAAACATAGGTTATGACTCCTCATTGGAACGAGCTCGTCGAGCTCGTTCCAATGAGGGTCATAACCTATGTTTTGGAAGCAACAAGTGAAAATATTAAAACAATGAATGGCGTTTTTCTTGTAGGTAAAATATTAATATAATATAACCCACCCTAAATAGGATAGATAACGTAAATTCTCCCCACTGAAATTAAGCAAATGTAACCCAGTTGTATTCTGTTCAGCCAATAAAATTGTCCAGTTTTGAAATTGACCAATGAAAGCTCCCAACTCTAATTATGCAAATTATGAAAATGTGGCCCAGTTTTATTTTGTTCAGCCAATCAAATTGTCTAGTTTTGAAATTGACTAATGAAATTGACGGAAGGTTTTATTTATCACTGATTAATATGAAAGCAAAATATCAAATGTTTTAAAGTGAACAAACCAGACGAGTCATATGATAATTTATCTTATTACTTGTTGCTCTGTTTGTTATACGATCAGCGTTGAAACCCCGATCGCATTGTCGTCAGATCATCAATGAATCGCTTACTTTACCTTTTTTCGTTAAAGGTGTATCTTCCATAACCTTACTGTGCAATGATACTCATGGCATTTTAATTATATATTTCAGGGTTTATTATAATTTGTTGATGATTTTGAGAGCTGTAGAAAATGATATGGAGAGATGAGATTGAGATTTTTATGTAAAAAGGTATTGTGTGATATTCATAGGATGTTCTAACTGTGTTATTTTAAATAGCTAACTGCCTACATCTTATTGCAAAGCGAACCAAGTCGAATCTACGACCGCTGCAATATGTATCATTTTGTGCTTATGTTATAGATTTTCCAGTCACTAAATATTTATTTCGCAGTACAAATATCACAATAATAACAGAATTAGTGGAACTACACGGCGTAATCATAAAGCTCCAGCTGTCATCACGATCAATTTATAATGGAAAAGGCAACAAAGGTTCAGTCAATCACGTCTCGATTGAGAAACATTTTTTGGCGTTGATTTAAAAAAAAAAAAACAATGTTTAAGGTATGTTTTTACAATCAGTTGTCTGGGACATTTCAGTTGGTTGGAAAAGCGAGCCTTATGTTCGTTTTTCCAACGAAGTGTAATATTTCAGACGATCCAATTGAAACATCGGCGATGAATTATTTTTAGTGCTAAACTGGTTTTAGGCCTGGATTTATTTCCATTGCACAACAACTAACCAATGTCTCTCTTGATATCACTGGTTTGTTACTCTCTCTGCAGCACCGGCCACGGCGTCGACTTCGCGACTTGTCCCGCCAATCTATCGAAGAAATGTTGCTACTACTAGCACACTACCGTCATACCAACAGCAGACAGAATTTCGGCCGGATAACCACTGGGTCGCGATGCAGAGGTAATTATCCTTCAGATTTATTCCTAATGGCACTACATAATCCCAGCCGTCTGGAGAAAATGCGAGAACAAGGAATCCAGTGTTCATACTGGTCCGAAGTTGTTTGTTGACAGGTGGCATTTTTATTTGGTGCTACATTAATTGGTTTGGCGCCAAATGAAAGACTTTGGTGCAAATGGAGTCTGATTGTAAATAAAAACAAATTAACCATGTATCGACCATTGAGTGTTATAAAAGGCGTGGTGTACTAAAGCTCTTTAAAGTATATTACTCAAAGTTTGCTAAGCACCAAGTACATCCAACTACCTGTTTTACGTTTTAGTTGAAATATTGTTATGAAAAGTGTTATACTTGTTATTTAATTATATCTTTAATTATTTAAGTACAAAAAATAAGATTGTGTCTGTGTTTGACATTATGTTTTAGCTTTTGAATACGATAACCATGGAAAATGGATATTATTGGTAAAAAGGAAATTTTTCAAATTTGCCAAAAAGTTGACGGAGCGAACTGGTATGGGTTCAGTATCGAGTATGAGACTCATTACAGTTAAATACAGCTTGACAACGCCTTATCATGCTCCCAATCAGGTCCAGGATAGTTCTGTGTGGGATGCGTTTTGATTGACTGGGTGGTACGGTGTAACTTGCAATCCACAGTGTTTTTTTTTTTTTTACATCGTGGTTAACCACGCTGTAAAAACAATAGTATACAACAGCAGGCTATATGGCTAAAAATTACCAATTTTTAATTATCAATTCATACCTTCTGCTCGGTTATGTTAAAAGAAAAATAAAAATACAGGAAATTTAATATTTATGTGCAATAAAACATCACAGATATGGATGTCATTGGAACTGGCTCCTTGAGCCAGTTCCAATGACATCCATATTTGTCTGGCTTAATTTATTAAGAGACTTACAGAGTACTCATTTTCTGTCAGTTTTTGCCCACATTGTAGGTTAAGGTATTAAGTACACCCAAACTCTTGGAAATAAATCCGGTATCCTTGTGTTTTCAGGGTGTATGGGAATTCACGCCGGTTTGGGAACTCATACACCCTTCGGTTTCGCCTCAGGGTGTATGAGTTCCCAAACCGGTGTAAACTCCCATACACCCTGGAAAACACAAGGATAACTAATAGTATCGAACACTTCTCTTTCAAAAGTCAGAATTTACATCTCCAGTAAACCCACATCTGAAATGTGTTTATTCATAGAAAATTCTTATTTTTTCAGGTGACTGATTTTTTTGAATTTTTAATGTGTTGAAGAACTCGAAAAATAAAGAGACGACTGTTTCTTTTTAAATTCTTTCTTTTTTGACATTTTTGCGTCACTTCAAATTTAATCATTTTCTTAATAAAAACTCTGATTTTGTGACACGCAACGCTCCATATTTCTAAAAGCTACAGTTTCCAGTCTCACCACAAATATTTCTGACCGTTTTCAGGTTTACAGAGTTATTTCTTTCATTTTAAAATGAGAGATCAGCTGCCAGCGATGCCACTTTTACGATTGTTTATACATTGTATTTTAACCCTCATTTTATGCATTAGCCTTTCGAAATTTGTGAAATATAATCTCCACCAAAAACATATCTAAAAATGTCATGCCATCATTGCAAGTTCTCAACCGTTATACCCGACCGCTGAGGTGATGCCGTAGAGGGTCATATGGTCTTATGTTCCAAACTTAAAATACGTCATTCTTTCTGAATTTTTTGTATGTGTTGTAGAGCTCAGGTTTATAACTATATGTGGTCATATTAAGTTGCTACCCCCTCATTCTTTTCCATTTTAATTTGAGGCACCCGCTACCAGCGATGCCAATTGTACATGTTGTTCTGCACCTTTTATTTTCAACCACATTTTGAGCAATAGCCTTTCGAATTTTCGGGAAAATAATCTTCGCAGAAAACCATCTTTAAACATGTGGTGCCGTCCTAGGAAATGCTAAACCGGTATACCCGGACGTTGGGCTGACGTCATAGAGGGTCATATGGTCACAAATTACAATGCGTCGGATTTTTCTGAAATTGTAGAATATTGCAGAGCACACACAATTTGCAGATATGTGTTTTTGTTTTTTTTGTTTTTCGATTAAAACTTTACCCAACGCAGACGGTATCAAAATTTATTATTTTAATTATCATTTTAAAAAAAAAATCAAAAAATGTCAACAAAACCATATCATGTGACCCCTCGTTGGAACGAGCTCGTTCCAACGAGGGGTCACGTGATATGGTTTTGTTGAATTTTTTTGAAAAATAATATTTTATCAACTGCTGAATTTGCATATTACGCGGGCGGATGCAGGCGATTCGTTTGGTAAAGGGTTAACGCTAGTTTGAAGTTTTTTACGTCACTTTGAATTTTTGCCTCTTTACTCTATTCTTCATTGTAAAACCTGTGTTCTGGAGTCCAACTGCGCCGTATTCAGGGGCGGTGGAACGATTTTCAAAGTGAGGGGGCTGGATCGGGCAACGGATGGTTGTCGGTATGACGTGCCGACCATGGTTCGACCCGTGGTACGAAAATTTTAAATTCCAGGGTTCCAAAACTCCCATTTCCATGCATCTGAGCGTATAATTTGAGATTTTTCAAGAGATGTTTGATGAAATAGTTCACACTTTGAGAGCCTTTAAACAACGTTGGTAAAGCATACAGGTGAGGTCTATTTATCAGCTTTGGTCGTAACGATCAAAGCTGATAAATATACCTCACCTGTATGCTTTACCAGACGTTAACAGCAATTATACTGTCTGTGGATTATCCCGTCAGGCGGTGGATTTGGTACTTGTTTGTCTGAAAGATTACGATCTATTAAAGTTAACAGATTTTTTAACAGACTGTATACATTTTAACGTTTGCTGCCACTTACAGGAAAAAAATGATCCATGTCATCGAAAATGACCCAGTACGAGAGAAACATAGCTGGCGAAAATATGGGGGAGGCTCTGGATCCGCTCCTTGTTTCACCAGTCATTGGTTGTGCTAAATATATGCATACAAAAAAAACATGACCAGGCAAAAAAGTGGTGGGGCTAAGCAAAGCCGCCCCCAGCCCCCCCCCCCCCCCCTCCGCCCAGTTCCGCGGCCCCTGATATTAATACAGGACACACTTATGAAACTTACCACGCGTGTTTGTGATCATATTAGGTTGTTAACCCTTGTTTTCCAATTTCAATTTGACTCCCCCCGATGCCAATGTTACGTTTTGTTTCTATACCTTTTATCTTCATCCTCATTTTGAGCCTTAGCCTTTCAAATTTTCATGAATATAATCTTCGCAAAAAACATCAAAAAATGTGGTGCCGTCCTTGGAAATTCTCACCTGTTATACCAGCACGCTGATGTGAAGTCACGGAGGCTCATATGGCCCAAACTAAAAATGGGTCGGATTCTTTTGTAAATTTAGTATGCTGAAGAGCTAAAAAATAAGAAGTAGGTGTATTTTTCTTTTCGATTTGCTGCCATGTTTAACATTTTTACGTCACTTCAATGTTTAGCCTATTTTGACATATTTCATTATAAACGAGCCGCGGGTAGGCATTATTGAGGGGCTTAGTGCGTAAAAGGGCGATATGACCTTCCCCTCATTATTTGGCAGCTTCGACGTCGGTCGTGCTTCATTGGATGACCTCTGAGAATTCGCCTTGCGATTTCAAAACCATCTTATCTGACACTGCCTATTGACGAAAATTCAAGATTTAGTGTCAGATAAATCAGTCACATTTTCAACTGCCAGCTGTTTGCCTATTGACTTGAAACACATCTCCCTTGGGCATCGTTGTATAGAAATGGCTGAGTAGTTTATTTCGGTCTTAGATAAACTGTTCAACTTTAACCCTACAGTCAGGTATAAAGTGCGAGCGGTTAGAGTTAAAGAGTTCATGAAATAGACAGAAATGATGTCAAACTAGGCAAGACTTAGTGAATGGTTAGTAGTGAGTGGATAACTCATTGCATTGAGAACAAGGCTTGATCGTATCATCCTACCGGTTCCCTCGCAATCCACTGCGCTCCCACGCGGTCCCTGAATTCGACCAAAATACGAAAATGTCTGGCAGGCAGGGGAAGTAGAACAAATTCGGAAAATTTCAGGTGGCTGCGTCCAGTGGTTTCGAAACAGTTGGCGTGTGTCTGACACTGCCATTTCTGCTATGTTAATGTCAAATTAGCCAATTTACACCTTTTCGCCAATAACCCATCGCTTTCTGTTCACTTTTAATTTCT
Source organism: Pictodentalium vernedei (assembly GCA_031216915.1). NCBI lineage: Eukaryota > Metazoa > Mollusca > Scaphopoda > Dentaliida > Dentaliidae > Pictodentalium > Pictodentalium vernedei. Next base: position 78,328,342 of record CM062288.1, on the reverse strand, counting down.
GTCGACTATCTCAGTTTTAGATTCAGTGTCGGGACCCATTGGCGGCGGTCCTGAAGATGCAAGTTTGATTTAGTCCGGGGGAGCGCTCCGTTCACATCCTCGCGCCGTTCTCGTCAGCCTGAAAAGGGCCAAATTCAAAAAAGTACCTCGTTTCAAGGAAATTGTTTGTCGTCGTTCAGTAACAGATGCTACATCTTCTGCCATAAACGTCGATTCGAATATCACATTTTGTCAAGTCGAGAAAGAAAATAGAGAGTGAGCATGTGCGCGAGGTTCCAACTGGACACCCGCTCAGTTTCTGGGCTTTTTATTGACATGATCGAGTCGGCAGAGTTCCTAGAATAAACGATGAAAATGTGAAGTGGCTGCTCCTAGGTCTGTAGGTACAGTCTACTCTTCATAGACGACAATGTATTCCAAGTCGTAGATACAGATTGAAAGAGGGTGGAGGCCGCGGCGGTGGGGTTAACTTGCTTCCTTGAAAGGCGGCGGACATCTTCCTCGCGATGTTGGGGCGAAGCGTCGTTGGCCGTGCTTCTTGGGATGACCTCTACATATTGATCTGAAATTTCTAAATCATCTAGTATTCTAAAAGGATTATAAAAAAGGATCAAGCAGGATAAAATTGATGAAATAACAAAGAAATGTTTTGACAAGATTCGGGTTTTATGAAGAAAGTGTTAATTCAGTTCACCCATAAAAAAACATGATTTTACTTGCACCTGCAGAATACTGATCGGCGCGAATTCTATCAATTTTATCGCATGTATCATCAGACAGCGATCAGTTTCGAAAACGACACAACGAAACAATCACAAACCACAAAGCTTTCACACGTATATTTGGGATGCCAAATTTTGGTTTCAAACACTGTATGTTTGGTGCTAAACAAATTTGTTCATGCAATTAGTGTGGTAGAGGGCAAATTGAATTTTTATACTGGATTCAACTTTTTATTTTACAGGCCAGATCTACTAATGATTGTTTATTGCAGGTACAGATTTCTTGTGCGCGTCGGATTAATGCTTCTTGGTTTTGTTAGTTGAAGTGTTATTCGCTTCATGTTCGCTGTCTGTCGGTTGTTGGCTTGTCTGTAGTTCTGGCGGGAAATTATATTGTTTTGGGGAATCTCGGTTTGAAAGAGTTGACAAGAGTACCTGTTATGGAGGATGTTGCTGTTTATTTGACAATTTAAATTAGTTGAACCTAAGTCATTTCGAAATGGTAAGATCATTTAAATTATTTATATTTCGCTTATTAATTGTTGATCTGCTTGCAGAACGCTCGTTGTTAAACACCGATCGTTCGGCAGTCACATCAACAACGAATCGCTTACTTTACCTTTTTCGCTAAAAGTGTTAGCCTCCATAATTTGATTATTTATAGGTACTCATGTCATTTTAATTATATTGTTCAGGGTTTAAAAAAAAAGTGTACAACGACATGGGCTATTTGTGTGTTTTAACTATTAAATAAAATGGAGAGAAAGAAGATGTGATATGTAAATAAACTCGTGTATATATCATCAGAAAGGAGGTGTTATCATTTATTTCCAACATGTTTGATCAGTGAACAGTCCCCGTTTTATTGCGAGGAATAAGCTTGACTTCCAGGAGTACCTGCGACCCCTCTGCGATATTAGCACAATCTGCATCCAACAGTGTGGACTTGTTAGTTTGTTTCTTTGTTTCACAATATTTTATTGATGAATTCAAGGCGAACCGGTGTATAAGTACAGCTGAAACTAGAAGTCATGTCACTGTATCGTGCACTATTTTGAAGTAATAGCACGATTATTAAGTGCACTTTTTGTCCATATCTATCTCAAGCTGCCTCTTTAGCGTAACTCCATTGCTGTAGAAAAAAACAGCATGCCCAACAATTCTATACCTGTAAATAGAGATCATTAACATCAGTCATAACCTCTACTGGGATGCAGGTATATGTAATGATGTAAATATATAGACAATATACATATACAATTTTTTTTATATCTGGTTTATACAACGAGTTGAAATATAGTTAATATTTTCGAGGCTCTGCCGAGAAAATATTAACAATATTTCAACGAGTTGTATAAACCAGATATAAAAAAATACTATATGTATATTGTTTTTATCTGATAACAAACAGCAGTTTCACAAGTTGAGGCTTATATTCACTTGTATGCTCATTCCCACGGGCCTCCGAAGAAAATGAGACAAAGCAAACGCGATCTTTTGGTTGTTGCTGTACGGTCATAGCCACTGGTTGCAGTTGATCTATTATTCATGTTTTTTTAGCTCTACCTGGCGACGACGATAATGTGTATTCAATCGAAAAGTTTTCAATTTCCATTAATTATGGTCCACTTTTGTTTTTGTTTACAATTCGTACGAAACGTTTTTTTCACGTGGCTTACGAACGTGTAATTGGAGCAGTACTTTGATCGTGGACGTAGACGTAGCTATAAATAGCGCATTACACATTACTGACTGTCTAGTAAGGTTTTGAACGAAGTAGGTTGTAATTATTTCTTTATTACAGCAAACTAAACTGAAAATTTACACGTTTATACTTATAGAAAATATGTCATATATATTTCGATTAAATTTCACTTGCTCCTTCAACGTAGAATTCAAACTTGCATTACGAAGTTTATGAATGAATGAAAATGGAATCGAACGAGATCAAAGGCCGTTCGCATAAATTATAATTATATACAACACCCGTTGTATATACTTCAAGTATATACAACGGGTGTTATACTCTATGGTTATCAGATAAATATTATTACCACTTTTGCGGGCGTTCCTAGCACATTAACGATGTTTTACCATGCGTTGAAACTTCGTAATGCTCAACAAGTACAAGTCATGTGAAGTGTTGGGCCGTTATTGACTATAACAGCCCGACACGTCAATAACATCCCGACACGTCTAAATATAGACAATGACGTCACATCTCTCAGCTGATCAACAATATTTTTCCCAGATTTCCATTTGGATCGAAATTCAATTCGGATTTTTAATTTGTAAACACAATTAACACATTTGTTTCAAGTGTTTCCCTTTGTGTCACAGATAGATAATTATCAAATATAGGAAGCGATACAAACAAAGTAAGTGATGACATCTTTGATGAATAAACTCTTTGCCTAAAGTTCGCATTTCGGGTATACATTTCATCATTGACTTTTCAAATTTCGCCGTAGACTGATCAGACGATAGTCACGTTAACCGGTTTGTTTGTCAACAAATCAGACGATAGTGTCGCTGTTTTTTTTTTAATTCTAAAACGTCAAAACTTCATTTATTTACCTTATTTCCCATATAATTTAATCGTAATGTACCCGATGGACGGAAGTGGCAATAATAGAAATAAGAAGTCTTTGTCGGGCATAACAGTGTATCAATGGCTCAACAGAAATGGTTAACAGCCCTTGAGATTATTAGCGGCCCTCGACTTCGTCGCGGGCCGCTAATAAACTCTTGGACTGTTAACCATTTTTGTTGAGCCGTTAATACACTGTAACGCCCTTCAAAATCATGTTATTGTTACATTAAAATTCGACTACATATATAGTCTGAAGAGAGTGATTATTGCTTAATGGCAGCAAACCGGTGGTCCATTTGATGAAGTATGTGTTTTTTCCTCAGTAATTGTAAATAATTTCTAAATGAAAAAAACATCTATCCCAAGGCTATTTAGTTTAAACAGTATTTATTTCAAAAGAATTTCCATGGTAATACATAGCTTACATTATCATTGGGTGTGGATTCGACAGTAAGCTGTTAGCTTATCTGTGGTCGTTTCCACTCATAGTAATTTTAACAGGTAGCAAACGAGAAGACAGTGAGACCAATTATTTCTATCAAGAACGTATACAATAAGATACCTGTTGACACAAATAATTCGCTAATAAAGAAAACTAGAAAATACTATAAAGAGATACAAATTGGTTAGATTTCCCTAGATGATATAGAGTAAGAAGAATAGAAGTACAGTTCTTAGGAAGAGAAAGAGTAAGGAGCGCCCAGTCCGAACCGAACCACCTCCATGTATGTACCTTGATACTGTAACAAGCGAATTCTAAATTTTAACGTGTTGGACTATCATAAGAATATATAATCTACTGGGGGAAATGACCGGGAGTTAGTTTATCGTGGTACAGTAATTATGGGCATATTTTGGTGGATTTTCACAGTTAAACAATAGTAGCATAAATGTATCTCGGCGCCCGGATACCAGTGCGTTCCAGGTCCCAGTGGTACATACATCACTGAACTCTCCGGCGATGAATTATACTTTCATCGATCATTAGCGACAACCTTCGCGGACAGACCATGTATTATTCCCAGATACGAGATGCACTTTATTGCTTTATACTTGCAAGTGGGAGTCCAGACATAGAGACGGTCCGGTGATTCCAGTTAGCCCATGTCGGGCTTGCACTTGGGATTTTGTTAGTAATAGGCACAGAAGGAAGATAGGAAGAAATCTCCACCAGTCAACAGTGGCCTCCGCCCGGTCACGGTGATGTGGTATAGGTGCGATGTGTCTTAGCACCAAGACATTAGGAATGAACACCTGGTGGAACGCACGGCAATTGTGAGGCAAAGCAGAGGACGGGTGATGGGTTGCATAATGCGTGTATGAATATGCATTCAATCTGTATTATTAAAGGCAATTTACTATTAAGCTACCCTCCACATACTGTAGTCTCAATATTTTAGTTATGTTTGATCGATTCAGTCCATGATTTCACTACCGACCTTACTAATAGCACATTAAATTCTGCATTGCACAGCGCAAACGTTCCAGCGTATTTCAGACTACTCAAATTCTTCTGTAGTATGGCGCGCATTAACAAACGAGCAGTTTATGCGCTAATTGTGACAGGATTTCTAGTTTCATTTGTATGTCGCTATCCGATTGCGACCGGATTGACAAAGATATCACTTGTGGGACGACAGTTCTGTATAGCCGCCAGTCATGTATACTTTTATTGAAATTTAATGACATTTTTGATATTCAGAGTCATCTCGCGTCGGATAGTTTTACGAGTGGAGAAATCCGGATTACCCGGAAAGAAGTACCGTCGGGCGGCGAACAACCTCCAGACTTCTCAGCGTACCAACTCCGCACAAGCACTGTGAGATTGGTTGTCTTGCACAATATGGTCTACACTGGAGGTGATGCCAGTCATGGCGTAAAGCCATGACTAATATTTAAATCTTCGATTACATATATGATGTGCATTACATTTCATGTATAAGTCGTATTCTTGTCGAACAAAGGCAATGATAGTTGATTCTTTTTGATTCCCAACGGCCTTCAAATAATGCGAGCGTTTCTGAATTAAATACAAAACACAAAACCAGATCTTCTTTTACACTGCCTACAGTACTGTGGCAACAATAGTGCCCTCTTCCTCTATCCGGTTGCCACACAATTACTCCACTATGGTGAGTGCTAAATGGATATGTGGTGGAGTGCAATCAATATTTTCACTGTGCAGCCAAACAAAAGACTGCACATTAAAACTATTAATTGATCCACCCATGAATAAAGAGTATGGACTATTTCAATTGCAGCCATTGAACTGAAATGGAAGATTCCACCCGGATTCCAAGGGTTTGACCGCTTGTGGCAACTGAACGATTGAACAACAGATATTATGGCTTTAGAAATGACACCTCAACAAATTTACATTAAACGTACTAGTGGACTGGACTTCCGTACTAGTTGAATGACGTGGGGTGGATGTAGTCTGTATAGACTTAATTAAGCCTATGATAAGTTCCACCACTGCAGACAAATACAAACAATAAAGGCATATGGCAATAAACACCACATCTGTGACTTGATAATAAATTTCCGATTGATTGGTAGGAAAAGATTCCATTTGAATGTCATATGTTCGGAGTTAGCACCCAGTAACAAGGACCTGTCTTAGGACCAATACCTTTTGTTATATTTATAAATGACCTTCAAGATGTTGCGTCCACAAAAGCCGACATGTTTGCTGGTAACACCAAATAATAGCGACAAAGTAGTATACAACATGATCCGATGCAGCTGCTTCATTGGTAAAATAAATGGCTATTGATATTCCACCCGACGAGTGTAAATATATCCACGTAAACGAAGAAAAAGCGGAGCAACAAAATATGTATAGCATACCTCCATATAGTGGGGAACATATATCAGTAGAAATTGTCAACAACAAAAAAGGAAAAGGATAAAAACGGACCAAGACATGGAGTTGGAACAACATAATTATACAAATCAAAACACAAGGGAGGCCAAACACTGGGAATAATCAGATGACACTCCCAGAACCCGAATATTGAAACCGTCTTTATGGCATAATCACCATCAACCAGCTCATTCCGGAAAGAGCGTTCGCAACACGTCTAATAAACGAGTTACTTCAGAATTTCCCGTCGACTCCGCAACTTATTGAATTTGTTTCGCAGAAGAAGTGAATTAATCTTCTTTCATATTTTATTATCTATTTACCTAATACGAATAGCAGGAGACAAAAACATATTTCCAGAATAACTAACAATATTAATTTCTTGTCGCGCGAACACATCGTGTGACACCTCATTCGAACGAGTTCGGCGTACCCATTCCAGTGAGGAGCTATACGCTAAGCTTTCGGGGCAAAACATGCGGAATGATACAATTTGGTTATTTTTTTTTCTTTTTTATCTTGTGAACTGCCCAGACCAGTTTAACCCTTTACCCAACGTAACGGCAAAAACCGGCCAGCGCTATTTTCAAATATCGCCAATTAATTTTCATTATTTTTTTTTTCATTTGTTGTCTCAAAAACATAGGTTATGACCCCTCATTGGAACGAGCTCGCCGAGCTCGTTCCAATGAGGGGGTCATAACCTATGTTTTTGAGACAAAAAATGAAAAAAATTAGTTATTCAATATATTTTTTTTTTGCAAGTGTCGTCTGCTTTTCATGTTAGGTAAAGGGTTAAGTCGTTAGGTAAGGGAAGGATAAATTACCCATTATGTGAAGACAGATTTCCAATTCGTCAAGATTTGACCTAAAATGTCTCAACTTCGTTTTCTAAAATCGAGGCTCAGATCGATGTTATTGAACGAGATTCAAAAATGCCGAAAACAAGCAACAAAAGTTTTGAAATAAAAAAAAAAAAATGCCAGATTAGAAAACAGCCGAGATAAAAATACTTAACAGCAAGAGTAGTAAACGAATCGAATAATGTGACGGATTATACAGTATGTGCCAAAATGGAAAAACGTTTGAGACGATACTTGATATATGGTTGGACACAATTTCCTCTAAAATATGACCAGAATAGACGGTGACCTCCTTCTGTCTATCTATTTTCAAATACCGAAAAATGAGATTATAATATCGTTAAACTTGGAAGAAAATTTACCATCAGTGTGTTAGGTGTTGAATATTCTCTACACCCTGTACTTTAAAATAATTGGTAAAAGTCGCTGAGGATGGAGCCTTCACCCAAAACAAAAAAAAAACGTCAATTTAATATGAAAATGAGCAACAAACACAATATAATTTTATTTAATAGCACTCTTGTTTCAACTCGGAAGTCCATTTATTGAAACCCTTGTGTTTCTCTTGCTTTTGCCAGCTACTGAGTTGAGATTGCACTTCACACGTATTATATTTTTAAATCCCCTATCTACATATTTTTGTCGCTAATAACATATCTCTGGGTACTCCGGCTTTCCCATTTGTCATACTGCCTGACACGAGTTGACCCTGGCTGTCGAAAGTGTCGTTAAGCCTAAATAAATCAATAAATCAATAAACAAATATGTCGGGAATGGCCGCATCCCCAAACCCCTCATGATGAGATTGAACAGTGTGAACCGAAAACAGTAATTAATTTAATATTAGTTTAACCATTTGCACAGTGATGTTGAACTATCGAATATCCATGCGGCCAATTATTTTCTCCCACAATGTCAATAAAAATTTAACCAATTGTGACATCCCATCTCGACGGAAAATAAAATATTGTCTCTCATGGTGTAACAGAGGGGGATTGTCAGAATGTTATAGAATGGGATTTCTGGACTCTCCTCGTACAGATTCTCACCCCCACCCCTTCAAAAATATTTATTTTATGGGAAGTTTTAAACAAAAATACCTAGTCTGAAAGTATAAAAATGTATTTCATATCCATCAGGTTCTATGTAATTATGCACTCTTAAACAAAACAACACGGCTCCAATCTCCGCCCAGACGGGACACGCAAGAGAACAACATTCACTATTAACTGGTGTCTAGAATCTTCCAGCACCACGGGTTACATGGCTTAGTATCCTATATCGTCGTATTATTTCCGATGATATGAGGGTAACTTCTCGCGACCCCAAATCAATTCTCTAGTTCATTACACTTGCCCCCAAAGCTCCGCACAACACTATCAGTTACCAAACACTGACGCCTGCGCCAGCAAACCTCAAGTGCTTTCCGACCCAATGAAATCTTATGGCATTGGGAGAAAAAAAAAACGCTTAGTATTTGCTATTGCAGAACAATTTAAACAACAAAAAAAAACATTAAACAACGCCCTTAAATTCAATGTAATGTCAGAAAATTGACAAACCAGAGATGGTCGTCACAATCCTCAAGGGCGTTCCGACCCAATGACACGGTATGTCATTGGGACGGAAAACGCCTTGTATTTCCCATGGTAGAACAATTTAAACGGAAATCACCATATTGCACCCGTAAATGCAATGTAGCGTCAAGATAAGTACAAACCCAAGCGCCTGCACCAAAAAATATCAAGATGCTTCAGACCCAAAGACATGGTATGGCATTGGGACAGAAAACGCCTAGCACCTGACATAGAAGAACAATTTAACCCTTTACCTAACATGAAAAGCAGATGACACTTGCAAACAAAAAATATTGAATAACTAATTTGTTTCATCTTTTGTCTCAAAAACATAGCTTATGACCCCTCATTGGAACGAGCTAGACGAGTTCGTTCCAACGAGGGGTCATCACCTATGTTTTTGAGACAAAAAATGAAAAAAATAATAAACATTAATTGACAAGTTTTGAGAATAGCGCTGGGCGGTTTTGGCGGGTTACGAAAATCACGATGTTTCGCCCTTAAATTCAATGTAACGTTACAAATTAGACAAACACAGTCCACGTATAAATGTCTATCCAAATTCCGTGCCCTGGTCCACATGACCCCCACATCAGGAGTTATAAAGAATCACTGAACGGCTAATTTATGTTTTTTTTCTCCAGACACAAGAATGAAGACAAATTACCCAAACGATATCAAAAAATATACTCACTAACTTTTATCAAACATATAATCCATCGCTCAGGGCATCACGAAAAAAACACACAGTCCTATAATATGAACTCAACCTTCACCATCCAGGTTAATCACAAAGTCCTGTAATACAAACTCAATGTACCCCGTTCAGTGCTGCCTTGAGAGTCCCACCGAAGCAATATTCATTCGAGGTATTATTGTTTGCCACACACGAGATTTCATTGATACGCCAGGTGAACTGCTCTGATCAATTCAAGCTTTCTTTCAAGATACAATAAATATCCGCGCTATTTCTAGATATATATATATAAAGGTAACATTAACACATTTGGATACCCATAAATATTCCATTTGTCGTTAAAACAAGCTCTGCGCTGACGCCTTCATCGGGTTCAGTACAGATAATTCACAACAAACAAATTAATGGGAGCACGGTGGCCCAGTGGTAGACTGTTGGACTTATGTGCTAGAGGTCCCTAGTTCTATCCCCGTCCGGGACCACCGGCGTTGTATCCTTGTGCAAGGCGATTTATCCGGGTTGCCAACACGGAGGCACGATGACGCAGTGTCCGAAGGCGTACTGCACGTCGATGATGCACATGTCTTCAACCTCTGTATCCCTGCTTCAGCGGAGCTTGAGCAGAGTTAGAATGTTGACGAGCTGGCAGTTGCTCGTCGATGCGCGGGTACTCCGGATTTCGCCACCTGTAAAACTGTTACAGTCACGATTAGCCATTGTGCATAAGTATATGGCATTAAACACCAATTAATGAATCAATAAATACAAACAAATTAATTTGACGTTAGTACAGACAGAGGACGTCGCGACAGTGACGTAGGCCTGTACGACGTCAAGTTTGTTTTAAAGATAGATGCAATATATGTAGGTATCCAAATGTGTTAATTTTACCTTTCCACTATTTATTTATTTATTTATTTATTTATTTATTTATTTATTTATTTTTGTTTAAGGGCACATGTTTCTGCACAATGGATATTCATGACCACGACAGTTTTACGGGAGGGAGAAGTCGGAGTATCCGGAGAGAACCACCGAGCAACGGTGAGCAACTCTCAGCTCCCAAACATACTAGCTCCACACAAGCAGGGTTAGCATTGGTTGAAGACAAGTGCACCATCGACGTGCAGTACGCCTTAGTACACAACGCCACCGTGCCCCCACTTGGACAACGGGGGTGATTTTTTTCTAATTTTCTGAGTAGCTGGATGATAAGTCACAACAAGAGGAACGCGCCATTGTTCAGTTTCGCTCTTGTAAGTTAGCGAATCCTGGCTATCCCGTGCGCGAGCTTTGTTGAATTCTTTGTTGATCATGTATCTTTCTTATCCGATTTTCGCGAAAGCCAGTTTGAGCGTAGATAATTGTCGGTCCCGAATTTCGGTGTCTGAGTAAATGCGACGATATCGAAGGGTTTGACTGTAAATAACAGATCTCTTTGTGTGCTGCGGATGGAAGCCGCTGGCATTTAAATAACCGTAGGGGTTAGTAGGTTTCCTGTATACTGTAGTGCTTAGCTTCCCATTATTCTTGAAAATTTTGATGTCCAGGAAATTGACAGTTTCTGTAGACTGTTCCTTGGCGAACTTCAAGTTAGGATTGGCAGAGTTAATTTCCTCGTAGACTGTTTCTAGCCTCGAGTCACCATGTTCCCATATCAGAAATATGTCGTCGAAGAAACGGAGATAAACTGTAGGTTTCAATGGAGTTTTCTCGGGGAACTTAGTTTCAAAATCCGGCATATATATTTTAGCGAGTTGAGGAACCATGGGGGCGCCCATAGCTATCCCCTTCTTCTGTAAATACATTTTACCATTGAACTGGAAATAATTGTGTTTCCGGATAAATTCTGCATGTTTAACCGTCGTATCGGAATCAGCAGCTGCAGGTCTACGGTTGGGTGAATTTAATTAACGTCGCAATGCTTCTATACCATCTCTGTGATCAACATTTGTGTATATAGCCTTAACATCAAGTGTCACAAATATAGCCTGTTCAGTTATGTCAACATCTGAAATTTTATTAAGCAAAGTCCTTTACATAGCTACCAGTAGTTTGTGCTAGAGGTTTGAGCTTCTCGTTAACAAATTTAGAAATATCCTCGGATAAAGTACCGAAGCTTGAGACAATAGGTCGATCGGGAACTCTTTCCTTGTGCACCTTGGGTAATGTGCAGAATTGAGCAATGCGTGTTTTTTTTTTTTTTTGACAATCAGATAAGGAACAATAATCTTGTCTTCCTCCGTGAAGGAATCTATAAGTTTACAAAGTTCATTTTGAAATTTGTCGGTAGGATCTTATTTCAAGATTCCATTATAATATGGATCGTCTAACTGCCTGTATCCTTTCGATATATTGTCACAACTATTCTGAATAATTGCCGCACCACCTTTGTCGCTGGGTTGAAAAGTGGATACTTCTATTGTTTCGCAAACTCAGATTCCTGATCACTTTGTGATTACGCATAAGTAGATTAGATTTAAAACTGGCACGCACACTTTCAATGTAAAGAGCAAGTTTCGAATTACGACCAGTCTAAAGTGTCCAGTGTGTATGTTTTTTCTTGCGTGTATGAGTCACTAGGTGGTTGATCGCGATTGTAAAACTATTATTTTAGTCTTAGACGGCGGGAATACTCATCCAAATCGTCGCAAAGTTGAACTGTATCCAATTTTGTACTAGCGCAAAACGTTAATCATTTTCTCAAAATTGATAATTCAGCATCATTGGGAGTGTAGCTTGAGAGATTAATCACAGAAGATTGATTAGAGTCATTGTGAACACACTGGGATTCTTTAATATCAGAACTGAAATGCTGTTCTTTCAATGTAGTTAATTTGTTGCGTTTACGTTAAGGTTTGAAAGGTTTGCTTCGACTCAGGAGGGTTGTCTCGATAACTACTGGTGGGGGAGGGGAGGGGGGGGAGCTTCAGTCTTAGTCCGCTGCTAACAAGAAAACGGCTACAAGTATATGCCAGCATGTCTTCTGGTCAAGCCAATGACTACGGTGAGCTGAGAAAAGGCTATCCTCAATAGGATAGGGCACAAGGTTGGCCGGGCAGAGTGGGGGTAACGTGGTTGCAAAGGCACCTGTAAGAGCACAACACACAGATTCGGACAGTAGCCCAACGGGTTGGGGTTCAAGGAGTTAACTTGCTACATTTGTGACAAGTAGGGACACCTGGACCCGAACTGTTGGCAGAAGGCTATGTTTGGGAGATCAAAATAGGACCCAGCAAAGAATGGAAGGAGGGACAATTCCCCCAAAAGACATTGACAACTGCCAAGCAGTCCTATGGGAAGAGATGAACGGCCGCACTGTGCAAAAGAATTGGACCCGAAGATAAACCACAGTGACTATGTATAGACGCTGGGCATCTTAGGTTGAAAGGGATAGCAACTATCCCTACAGTTAGTGGGATGTGCGAGAAGTGCTCATCCAATCGGGTCAGGAGAGAGATGCCAGTATGTCCGAGTTTTATGGGGTGGGGGCAGTCCGTGTACAGTGAGACACAGGGAGCAGTGGCCTGACTGTCAAGCGGGCACTCGTCAGTGACGAACAGCTAATTGGACACGATCACATGTGTGTACTCATAGATGGAAGGGTGAGGATGTTCCCCTTTCCTTTGCGAGGTTGAGGGTGGACACCCTATTCTTCATTGGCGAAGTGGGGGGCCATTTGTATAGAGGCGCTCATCTGTGACTCATTTAAGGAAGCTTCTGCGGTAGTCACCTGAGCACAAGATGCGAGGGAAAAGCAGCCATAAAGCCCCCCGACGTATCTGGGGAGACGACTGAAGACGTCCACGTGGAAGACGTTAAGTATGCATAAAAGGAGGGATCCACATTTGAGAAAGCTTGGGAGTTGGCCAAACGTAGTTAGCCAATAGATAAGAGGGGTATGGGTCGATATCGGGTGTATGAAAATCAGAAGGGTGGATCCCACAGCGAGATGAAAATATGGCTCCAGAGATGACCATAGCGCATGAATCGCTAGTGGGAGAGCACCTGGGGTCGATGAAGATGGTCGACCGCATCACAACCAGTATCCATTGGCCTGGCATTATATGGGACGTCGCAAAATGTTGTTAGTCTTGCAGCGTATGCCAGAAGATTGCGCCGAAAGGTAGCGGCCCCAGGGCTCCGTTAGGGGAAATGCCTCTGATGAATGAACCGTTTCACAGGGTAAGATCACAGGCATATCAGAAGATGGACATATGACTGCATTTACGACTCCGGAGGGCCGTTACTAGTTCTGTAAGCTACTTTTTCGGATGGTAAACTCTGATGCCACTTTTAATAGAATGATGCGGAAGCTGTTGGCCAACTCCCAACTTGGACGACATCGTCTCTAAAACAAAGACATGGAGTATATGGCAGAGTATAGAATATATGGCAGATCTTAGGGTGCTCTCTAAGGGGCCCGAGAACACGGCGCTCACAAGGAAGCTCTCAACATGTCTGATAGGGCTTAAGACAAGTCACAATATTGGTGAAGGCAAGGTTGAGAGTATCCGCAATGTGAACGCCCCCATCCCAAACACACCCCAGACGAAGCAATAAGTTAGGTTCTTCCTGTGGCTGGTCGAGAACCGGACGTGGCCATTACTGGGAGAAATAGGTCTACGCCGCGTGTTCAGACTAGACTCAACGGGTGTCGCCTGAATACGTGCACCGGCTGAAACCTACGCTCCTACTTGAGCATGGTCATGGACGTCACAATTGTGAATGGTACGAAGAGAGAGCCAAGGTACCATAGGTACTTTATTCTCTATTTTCATATACAAGATCCTCACTGATGCATCATGAAAAGCATCCAAAGTTTCCCTTTGAGACGAAATTTTCAAGGGGTAGTTGCCCCATCCCCACTCTTGCCAAGTTACGTTGACCATTTTTACACATCAGTGCTTTCATGCTAAATGTGTATTGGGCTGATTGTGGAAGACAAAAATAATCGCCTCATGAAACAGTACGATACAGATATGATTGCTAAACAAGGTGTTGCTCGAAGAGCGCCAAAGGTACGCACTCATGTTGTGCCACACATCTACCAAAAATGGGTAATTACACGTTCCTGCACTATGGGATCTTAACAATTTCTCTGAGTACTTATTAATCAGTTTGGTATTCTCAAACTTTATGATAGTGTGATTGCTAGGCTGTGTAGTTCTGTGAGCACCGCCGCCACCACCACCCTTAAAAATATGCACATGTTTCGTGCGGATATTTGTGGCATACTGGTTAGAGCATTGTACTATAAACAACAAGGTCAGTGGCTTGACTATGGTTAGCGGTAATTGCGTCCTTTGGTAAGGCGCTTAATCCCCAATGGCCACGCGAGGGCACTGTAGCGCTATGTACTAATGAACACTGAACAACTATATCTATGATGTCCACTTGCCTTCAACCATTGTCCTTTCAAATGAGTGCCCTCTTCGGATCACATCGCAACCAAACATATAATTACATTTTCTTGCATTTTCCTGCAGTATGCATTATTATTAGTTTTTTTTAAACTGCTTGTTCGATGAGAATGTAACCGGTTCGATGAGAATGTAACCGGTTCGATGAGAATGTAACCGGTTCGATGAGAATGTAACCGGCTCGTTATTTTCGAAATTTGTAGCACGTGGATTACTAAACAGTCTGCACTCCTGTGGTGGCACCAAGCCGCAAAGGGAATTACTATACTATCTTGCTTGGCTATTATCGGTTTCTTTGAAGACTTGTAAGAGAAAGGCGCAATTGTTGGATGGTAAGAAAATATATAAATGGTGGCTAGTTAAACACGGTGGTGCTCTGCGGACCCGACAAAATATGCACCCATTCGCTGTAACAGAGCTCGCAAGGTCTTTAAAATATACACTTTTGGCCAAATAAGCTGTTATCAGTCTCTTTGACTACTTGTTAGAGAAATGGTTAATTGACTCAGCATTCCCTAATGTAACAGAGGGTGCCTTTCTAAACAGGATAGTGCTCTGCGTCCCCCAAAATATGCACCCATTTTGTGTCCCAGAACTCCCCAAAAGGATTCTAACATTTGTGTTTATAATCCTATCATCAGGTTTGTTTGATTTCTTGTTAGAGGAAGAGTAAATTAGCTCGGTATTCACCAAATGTGCACCCCATTTGTGCAAATAGGCTCCCAAAAGGGGTCCTGCCATTCTTGGATTTACAATCTATTATCGGTTTGTTTGAAATCTTGTTAGAGAAAGAGTCAATTAGAGGTATTCCCAAAATAAACAGTAGGTGTCTTGGTAACCACAATGGTTGAACTCTGCTTGGAATTCTCCAGATATATAGAGGGTGCCTTGGGAAGCATAGTGTTGCTCCCTGGGCCCCAAAAATATGCACCACTTTTGTGCTATAAGGCTCCCAAAAAGGGTTCTGCCATTTTCTGCTTCACAGTCTGGTATCGGTTTGTGTGAATATTGTAAGAGAAAGGGTCAATTAGCTCGGTATTCCCGAAATAAACGGTACGTGTCTTGCTAACCACAGTAGTTTTGTGCAGGACCCACAACTTTTGTACCCTTCAGGGTCCACAAAGCATCCTAAAAAAGGAATGAAAATGTTTTTGTTATATGGGTTTCATGGGAATCAATTTTCTTGTTCGAACGGATCCACCACGCCTTTGCTAGTCGAACTGGGTGAGAGAATTAATTTCAAGACCGTTCCATCAAATCAATCTCAAAAGCTGCGACTTTTGTGGTGTCTCTGCAGATATAATGCCATCCATTGAATAAAAAATCTATGGCGAGATACCTCGTGGCATTGGGTATTACGTACACATTTCTCACGTTTAAATAACGGAACAGGGACGGGTTGTGTTCCTCAGAACCGTCATTGTCGGTTTGAAAGCCTGCTATTTTAAGCTCGGTCGTCCTGCAGAAGATTTCACTGTTAATCGTCAACCCAAATGTTTCATTCTTGGAAAGCTCACCGTATCGCACTGTCTCATTCCAAATCTCGCTGGAAATACAGCTTACGCTTTGATGGCGTTGTAGAGTTGATTTTTTTTTCTGCGCCAGCGAGCTATACCGTAACACGTGAGGCACGAACCAAGATATCTAGCTCAGTTTCACTTTTTCGGCATCCACACCAGCAGCTCTCACGATGGCGTCGTCGTCTGCTTTATGCACTAGCCCGAGGGTGTGTATGAATACGTATGGGATATTGTCGTAATGTTCTGCGAATCCGAAACTGAGTTTCAAAGGAGTCCTGAAAGAAAACGATCCTTTGGGATCCTGGGTTCGAACAATGTGTTTCTGTCACACTTTTGCACACAAGTTCATTGAATCCTCTAGATTTAGAAACATATTCGGGATATTTCGAGTGTCTACAATGGTTGCGGCTTGACAAGGATAAAACACGGATTGAATCTCTTGACCAGACAAAATATATATTAAATATATTTTATGTTACTGAAAATATACATTATATCGTCATTGAATAGAGTGATGACATCATCGTTGGCGAAATTGCTACGTTCACAGTTTCGCCAATTGGCCTTGTACCATGAGATAACGCTCGCTGGGATGAACGAAGACATCTTGCGTTTGGATATTGATTCAAATCTCTGCCGCGTTTTAGCGAGCAAAAAAAAATATTTATTTTTTAAAAAAAAGTATTGTTCGTAAAACTTTCCGATGATCGTCCAGCACATCTATCCCATAAGCGACGGGATCAGTGTAAAAAAAATAAATTGTGACAAAGATTTCTTCTGTCTATCTCGGCGTGTAACGTTTTCGAAATGCTTTTATATCTGTAATTTCTCACTCGATAGCCCATGGTATATTTTCTTACCGATCATAGCACTTTCGAATTTCTCTCTCAATGTGGGATTCACTGTATTTTTAAAAAAATCTTTCAACATATCCTTATCACACATATTGTTTCAAGTTTTCGCATCGGGATATCACGCACTATCCTGAATGTAAGCCGCTCCACGAGTTTGCTCCACAGTTTCACTGTCAGATCGTGATTTAATCTCCTATTCAATGTTGTACCGCGTAGCGTAAAATGATGTCTCGGCAGACGCATTTCAAAAAGCAGATTATTGACGAGTGTGTTGACCATGCCCGCGCCTATTTTAATTCTTCTCTGCTCATGTAGTTGACCTCCACTTGTCGTGGAATTGATTCAGGTTCTTGAAATCTTGAGGAAAGCTCAGGAAACCGACATCGTGGTCTTTTTTTCCACCCTTCTCAACCGTATGTTTATTCATTTATTTATTGGTTCTTAAGGGCACATCAGCAGCTAGTGCCATAGCGTGGTGAAAAAGCGGTGGACAAGTAAAACATGTTAATTCAACTATGAAGTAAAGAGATTGAACAAAATAGAAAATAATCACAATGGGAATGTCAAAGACAGTAGTGATTTGATTATTTTATGAATAATGAGACAAGTGAAGTGAATAACTTATAAAAAAACCTGATGATTTGAGACTTGAAGAGTCTAGATTGAAAAAAAATAAAAACAACTTTAAAATTTATTAAAAAAGTTGATTACTTTTAGAAATTATAGAATGTTGAGTGGGCTCGTATGATGAAACAGTCATCGTAGGGGTCGAACAGCGAAGTACTGCCCGCTTACATGATTACATCAGTACAATGTAATATATATGTGCTCCAATGACAACACACCTGCTGACAAGGAAAACACACTGGTCGCATAGCACTCTCTATCAGAAAGAAATGTGTTAGTTTTGTGTGACCAAAATGACATCGGGTCAGAATGACGTGATATTTTCTACAGAGGTTACTAGACGGATACTTATCAATAATAGTAGTTCGGAATCGATGGAGCTTGTTATTTGTAGTCCCGTCAAATTCCATCTGCGACACGGATCTGATGTACGTACTGATATGTGGTTTAAAATCACTGAAAGGAATTTTAAAATCAACGAGAGACTTTGTTAAGGCCTGTTTAGCTGCACTGTCTCCTCTGGGGTTACCGGACATACCAACATGTCCAGGTAACTAGCAACACTCGATATCATATCGGTCAGACATGACAGTAGTCAACTTATCACAAAGTTCCAAAATGAGAGGGTTTTTCAATTTGGGGTTGACTAAAGCTTGCATAGAGAAAAGTGAGTGTGAATAAATAATCAATTTCCACTCCTGGGCATTCTCGTTGTGTTCAAGTACTAGTATGTTTTTGGTCGGACCTCAATATTTGCTAACAACTACCTTCAGAAGGTTAAGTGCATTTTTACATCTCATTTTTAGTTGTTTGATATGAAAAGTGCACTTCAGTTTACAGTCAATCAATAAACCAAATAATCTCACGTCATTAACAACGTTAATGGTACTCCCATCTATTTTCAACAACGGATCAAGGTGGTGCTTCCGGATCTTACAGAAATGAACACAATTAGTTTTGGTATTCGAAAGTTCGAAACCGTTTTCTGTAGACATTTTTTTTAAATTCTGTTCAAACAAAACTGTAGTTTGTGCTCGATGGCATTCCCATTTTTACTGTTACAGCAGATTAAAAAGTCATCAAAATACAATGAAGAGACTACCATATTCTCAATCGCGTCAATGATGTTACTTGTTTTACCTAGAAACGGGTAACAGATAAAATACTACCCTGAGGATCCCCCAATTCCTGATCATGGGGATCAGATAAAGTAGACCCAACACGAACTTAGAATTGGCGATCCTTTAAAACAATTATATGAAAAGAGGCATACGCCCTCCCAACCCCATGTTAGAATTATTTTTTTTTAAAATCCCATTGTTTCACGCTGTATCATGCGCTTTTTTCAGATCAAGGGATATCGTACATACATGTTCTTTTCTGGCGAAGGCGTTTCTAATAAATAATTCAAATCTAACCAAATTATCCACAGTGTTTCCCTGGCTCCTGAAACCACACTGAACATTCGCAAGTGGATTGTTCGTTTCCAGAAACCAGACAAGCCGATCATTGGTCACCTGTCCATGATTTTATACAGACAACTTGCCAACGCAATAGGGTAAATAATGATTTGGGTTGCTGTGATCTTTATCAGGCGTTGGAATGGAAAAACTATAGCTTTCCGACAGGGGGTGAAAACTGTCCAGTCACCCATATTTTACTGATAATTCCTAATAAACGTTGAATTGATGAATGCGGCAGATGTTTTAACATTTTGTAATGCATTTCATCAGGTCCAGTGGCAGAATCCTTTGCTTTGTGCAAAGAGTTACTCAACTCAGATTAAAGATTAATTGTAATCTTCCAAATTGTCGGAGGTAAATTTGATCTTTCGTTTTTTTCTGTTGTTTTAAGTTTAACGAATTTTGGATTAAATTGACCGCTTACACATCTTATGGTACACTATCGTATCCCGCATACGATCGTGCTCCTCAGTATGATTACACTCCTCGTTATTCACCATCACCACCAATTTCTTCTTCTGTTTCTTGGTATCCATAACGGTATTGAATAACGTAATCGTCATCGGTCCAACCCATTATCACCCATGCGTCTCGCGTATCCCTTTTTCTCCTCCACTGGAGGAATCGTTAAATACTCTCCAATTTCTTCTTGGGATCTTTGATTTTTGCAAATGACAGTTTCTGATTTGTCTATCCACTCAAATATAGACGTCGTCTGCCATGCTTCAATTAACCTTTAGTGTGTTAGCAGAAGTTACTACTACCAACACTACCCCACTGTGACTTCCTTCTACAAGCTCTATTAAATATCCGAAATTATCATATGACTCGTCCGTTTTGTTCACTTTAAAACATTTAATATGTTGTTTTCATATTAATCAGAGATAAATAAAGCCTTCCGTCAATTTCATTGGTCAATTTCAAAACTAGACAATTTGATCGGCTGAACAAAATACACCTGGGCCACATATTCATAATTTGCATAATTAGAGTTGGGAGCTTTCATTGGTCAATTCCAAAACTGGACAATTTGATTGGCTAAACAAAATAAAACTGGGTCACATTTGCATAATTTCAGTAGGAAGAATGTACGTTATCTGTCCTATTTAGGATGGAAAATTTTTTTAATTTTCACTTTTTGCTTCCAAAACATAGGTTATGACCCCTCATTGGAACGAGCTCGACGAGCTCTTTCCAATGAGGGGTGATAACCTATGTTTTGGAAGCAAAAATGAACATTTTTAGTAAAACGAGGATGTTTTTTTCCCAGTGCCGTCTGCAACTCAAGTTAGGTGATGGGTTAAAAAGTCATACTAAGTGGCTAATTTGTGCGTGCGTGTGTCAAATGATAAATAAAATATGAAATGAGTGTTTTTCTCATATAATATTTATGAAACTCGTCCGAATTTTCCGTTTGGGCTCGCCAGATGCTCGCCAAAACGGAAAGTTCTTAGACTCGTTTCATAAATATTATATGAGAGAAACACTCATTCCATATCCTCTATATATATGCGAGTCGATATTTTATCCAATTCGCGGCTTATGGTCCTTTTGTTGCTTTTTATGACCATAACAATGGACTTAGTGGACGCTAATGGGTATATTTACACTATAAGACAATATTAGTCGATACCGTGTTTATAGTTTGAATAAACACAAATATGCATCCCATCGGTTCTTTCCGTTGAACAACTATTTCTCCGCCAAACTAATGTTATTTGCACTCAAGCGTTGCATCTCGTGACTGGCACATCTCATATATCGGTTATTTATTTATTTTATTGGTGTTTAAGGTCACATACTTATTCACA
Source organism: Pictodentalium vernedei (assembly GCA_031216915.1). Lineage (NCBI taxonomy): Eukaryota > Metazoa > Mollusca > Scaphopoda > Dentaliida > Dentaliidae > Pictodentalium > Pictodentalium vernedei. The sequence continues at coordinate 78,307,326 of CM062288.1, read as the reverse complement.
ATGGCTAATCAAGGCCGTGACAGTTTTACGGGTGGAGGAAGCCGGAGTACCCGGAGAGAACCACCGAGCAACGACGAGCAGCTGCCAGCTCCCAAACATCGTAACTACGCACTGCAGCACAGGCAGGGTTAGATTGGTTGGAGACATGCGCACCATCGACGTGCAGTACGCCTTAGTACACGGCGTTATCGTACGCCCATGTGGACAATCGGGGTTAAGTGCCTTGCTCAAGGACACAACGCGGGAGTCCGAATCGATCGCGAAGAATGGTCAGCCATCCGAGGACTAACCGGGCTCGACGTTGCTTAACTTCGATCATCTATCGGTAAGTTATTGTGAGTTGCTTCATACTTTACCCAACGCAGACGATATCAAAACTTATTATTTTAAATATCATTTTAGCTTTACATTTTTTTTCAAAAAAAATGTCAACAAAACCATACCATGCGACTCCTCTTTGGAACGAGCTCGACGAGCTCGTTTCAATGAGGGGCCACATGATATGGCTTTCTTGAATTTGTTTGAAAAACAATATTTTTCAACTGCTGAATTTGCATATTACGAGGGTGGATGTGGCCGATTCGTTGGGTAAAGGGATAGGGAACGTCCAACAATATTAATCATAGCGTGTTAGCCAATACAGTAAGAAACAGAATGTTGTCAAACTTTTCATTTTTTATTTACAATTTTCATGGCTCCAAATAGCATTTTATGTATACATATATATATTTTCAATTGACACAAAGTATTGGTCAAAGATAATTTCACTTAATATATTTCGATATATACATCTCATCAGAAATACGACTACCTACAAGTGATCCTTTTTTTATACATTTGAAGAATAAAGGGCCGGTTTAAATATAAATATTTACAAATATAAGGAGAAAGTGCCAATTGTGGCACTTAATTTATTTTCAGCACAGCTGAGAAGTACAAAAATGTTTTTTAATAACATTTTTATTACAGACATATATTTTTCAGAGATTTAATGCGAATTTGCATTCCACAATATTACTCCCAATGCCACTTTTTGAAAACTCGATACGTTTGAACACTTTTACTTGTCTCTTAGCCATGTCTTACACGTGTTTATGTGTGGTTTTATGCCCAGTAATCTTCTGCACACTGATGCAAACTTACCCAAATTTAACTGACCTCGTTAAGAATGAGCTATGCCAAACAAATCAAAGTGGTTAAGTGCTTACTTGCATTATGAAAACAACTAATTGACAGTTTGAATTGTATACCTAAATAAAGTTCCTACCTACGATACTAGGTAGGTTAATGTTTGCCTATTAAAAAAATAGAACGCAGAGTTTCGCCGTAGCACGGATATTTAATGGATGTGGAGAGAAAGTTGGAGATGATCAGATAAGTTCACCTGACTTATCAGTGAAAGCTCGTGAGTGGCAAAGTATAATACCTCGAACCAGTGTTATTTTTTTTTCTTTTTTTTTTGGGGGGGGGGGGGGTGGGGGGGTGGGGCTCTCAAGATTGCACTTCAGGAGGTAGGTTGAGTTTGTATTATAGATATTTGTGTTCTTTTCGTGACTTCCCAGAGCGATGGATTATCTGTTTGATAACAGTTCATGAGTATGATTTTGATATCGTATGAATAATTTGTTTTTGGTTCTAATGTAAGGGGATAAACTTTAATTAGCCGTTCAGTGATTCATCATAACTCAGGATGTGAAGTTCATGTGGCCCGGCTCAGACATGGAATTTGAATAGATATTTATAGTGGATTGTGTTGGACTAATTTGGTAATTTTGCGTTGGATTTAAGGGCGAAGAATAGTGATTTTCGTTTAAATTGTTCCGCCATATCAAATACTAAGCGTTTTCGGTACCAGTGATAAACCGTATCATTGGGTCTCGAAAGTTCTTGAGATTTACTGGTGCAGACACTCTGGTTTGTCAATGTTGTGCCGTTACACTGAATTGAAGGGCGTAGTGTAGTGATTTCTGTTTAAATTGTTATGCAACAGCAAATACCAAGAGCACTTATCCCAATGAGGCGGAAAGCTTATAAGATTTGCTGGCACATACGCTCGGGTTTAACTGGTGGTGTTATACGGAGCTTTGACGGCATAGTGTAACGAATTAGTGAGTTGATTTAGTGTCGGGAAACATTGCTCTTACATAATCGGACCTAATATGAGGATGATGGGTACTACGCTATGTTACCCGTGGTGCTTAGTTTGGAACATTATAGTCACTACAGTTAAAACTAGAAGTCCTGTCACGAATAGTGCGCTTATCGAGGCTTAATTGCGCGTTGGAATTGCGCGCAATTGCCATATCGAATTGCATCCAAAGCACGGCAGGTTCTCCTGGTTACTCATAGCAAACACATGCAATGTTTCTGCCAATGGACCTCCGGGTTACCCGGAGGTCCATTGGCTGAAACATTGCTTGTGCACAGGCCATATGTACAGAATTTGATAGCTTTACTTGGGCCATAACGCGTACATTAACGCGCATATCAACGTGCTATTTGTGCGCATTTCATGACAGGACTTCTAGTTTTTACTGTAGTTGGTGGTGAATTTTGTACCCTCGCGTGTCCCGTCTGTGCGGAATTGGAGCCGTGTTGTTGTCTTAATCACAAATACAAACCGATGAGTATGAAATGATAATATGTCTTGTTGTTTAAAACTCCCCCTATGATAAATATTAGGGAGGAGGAAACGAATCTGAGAGAGGAGTGTCCCGAAACCCCATTTTATAAAACCCTGATGAAATATCCCCGTTGCACAGGGGTGGGACATTATTTAATTATGTGTCGAGGTGGGACGTCACATTTGGCTAAATTCCTAATGACATTATGGAAACAATTAATTGACAGCTTGGATTTTCGATACTTCAATATCATTGTGTGAAGGGTTAAACCAATATGTAAATTCAGTACTGTTACCGGCTCAGCCTGTCAATGTCGACATGAGGCGCTCGGGGTGCTGCCAATCACGACATATTGATTTATTGGGGAACAATGATACTTTCGGGAACCAGAGTCAACTAGTGTCGGGCAGTTTTACGAGTGGAGGAAGCCGGAGTAAGTCCCCATCATAAGCGATAAAAAAAGTACGTGGACTGTGGATTACAACGATAACTCCCCTGAAGTGAAACTTTAACTCAGTAGCTCATAAAAGCAAGATAAACGCTTGAACCCATAGGTCCCTTGACTTAAATTTTGCAGTGTTTTTTGCTAATTTTCAGATTAATTTGACGTTTTTGTTTGCTGTGAAAACTCCATCGCATTTTCGGTATTTGAAAACAATAAAATGGAAAAAAGTTGAACACCAACCTTTAGATTAACAATTTCCTAACTTACCTACCTATGTCTTCCCCTAACTCAAGAACATCACTAGCTCTTCTTCACTTGGATTTTCATCATCATTGTTCTCGTCTATGTTGATTTGTGACTGACCGAATTATTTTGGTTTGCTTTTGGTGTCATAGTCTGCATACTGCTCAGTGTTTAGAGGATATAAGTCCTACCATTTAACCCTTTACCTAACATGAAAAGCAGACGACACTTGCAAAAAAAATTCTTGAATAACTAATTTTTCTCATTTTTTGTCTCAAAAACATAGGTTATGACCCCTCGTTGGAACGAGCTCGACGAGCTCGTTCCAACGAGGGGTCATAACCTATGTTTTTGAGATAAAAAATGAAAATATTTTGAAAATTAATTGGCGATTTTTGAGAATAGTGCTGGCCGTTTTGGCCGTTACGTTGGGTAAAGGGTTAACAAACAGGTTTCCAGAATTTTTCAGTTTTGATCCATACTATATCATATGGATTATTATTCAAGTGGTTTCCTGCTCTTTCTGTTAATTATTTTCCTATCTGTTATTTTCTAATCTATCTTTTTAATTATATTTGTTTATTTATTATTTTTTTTTAATTTTAACTTTTATCGCTTGTTTTTGAAATTTCAGAACCTCGTTCCCTACATCGCTCTGACCCTCGATTTTAGTGAACAGGCTTGAGAAATTCCATATCAAGTCCTGACGAATTGGATAATCTTCTACATTACGCTCACCGTGGACTGGTCACTTTCCACGGGTGGGCAATATTTCCATTGACGCTTTCTTTCTTTCTTTAAATACTGCTGCACACCCCTTGCGGGTATTATGAGCAGGAAAAGGTGCAACGTCGGGGAGTTAGTGCGAAAAGAGATGAAAATAAGAATAGTAAGGTCTGAAAAAAAGATAATAGACTAGTATTTTATTAACAGTGTTTAAAAAGATAAAATCAGGTTAAAAACAATCGATTCTGGCTTCAGGGATAGGTTAAATCTCTCACTGCCTTACAAAAGGACTCTTTGTCAGGCAGTGTTACAGTGTTTGATGAAAGATCATTCCATAAAACAATGGCATGTGGAAAGAATGGAAATTTGTAAAAATTTGCTCCTGTGTGGATCTGTCTGAAGTGGAAAGGGTGCATGTGTCTGGTAAGTCTTGAGGGTTGTTGAACGTAGGGTGGGAGTGGTATGGCTACTTGTTCGTGAATTATTTTATAGAACATAACAAGCCTGGAGCACATACGTCTCTCTTCAAGGCTTCTCCACCCAAGGTCAGACTGCATTTTACTTACACTTTCATATGGAGAAAAATTATTCATGACCCATCTGGCAGCTCGCCTTTGCACCATTTCCAATTTAAGTATGTTTGATTGTGTGTATGGGGACCATACAGCTGAGGCGTACTCGAGCTGGGGCCGTACAAATGTCTTATATGCTAATTCGCGTACCTTTTTGTTTTTGGAAGGAATGTTTCGTTTAATAAAGCCTAAAGTTTTGTTAGCGGTGTCACTGATTCTGCTGATATGTTTGTTCCAGGAGAGATCATGCGAGATGTCAATTCCAAGATACTTTGCATCCGGGACAGAATCTAATATGTGGTTATGAAGTATGTAGTTGTGTTTTAAGATGTTTTTACTTCTCGATATATGTATCACTTGACATTTACTTGGATTAAATTTCATATTCCACTTTGATTCCCAAGCCTCGAGTCGGACGCAATAATATTATATTCCAAACACTAATTATAGGAATAATCATCAACACTTTTAATCAATGAAGCACCGGGTACAACCCGGTGCTTCATTACATAAAATTTTGATGCTGGTGATTTTTATTACCTGGTAAACGCATGCGTGAACATCAGTGCCCATGCGTGGATTACGACCAGTCCACGGCGACTGTATTGTATCACGTAGTGGGTGGTTTAACCTTTTTCTTACGTAATGTCAAATCCTGGTAAGGGGCTATTCACAAAAATCGATAACCATATGTTTTTATTTTGCATTTTTTGCCTCGAAAACCTAGTTTGGCACCTCATTGCAATGGGTGCTCCGAGCTCGTTCGAATAAGGTCTCATAGTCTATGGCAGCGCGTCAAAAATTATTAGTTATTCAGAAAATTATTTTTTGCAAATGTCGTCTGCTATTCGTATCAGGAAAACAGGTCATGAAATATAAGGCAAGAGATTTGTTCAATAGATACTTGTGAAACCAATTCACAATTATGGCGTCGACGTTCACTGCTGGAGTTACTCGTTTATTAGACGTGTTGTGAACGATATTTCCACAATGAGCTGCGTGATTGTAATTATCTTATAACAATGTTTCTATGTTCAGGTTCAGGTCGGCTCTTCATTCCGGGTGTTGGCTTGTTTTTGTAATTTATTTTTTTTCTACAACTCGTTCAAAATCCTTATCTGGGTCCATTTTGCATATTTTATTCGGATAACAAAGCATCGTTACAGATGTATATATTGTATACAATGGGCACAGATTAAGTGGAACATAAATGATGATATTTAGAGGATATGAAATGAGTGTTTTTCTCATATAATATTTATGAAACGAGTCTAAGAATTGTCCATTTTGGCGAGCCTCTGGCGAGCTCAAACGGAAATTCGGACAAGTTTCATAAATATTATATGAGATGAGAAAAACACTCATTTCATATTATATTTATCATATGACACACACACGCACAAATTAGCCATTTAGTATGACTTGTTAACCCATCACCTAACTTGAGTTGCAGACGGCACTTGGAAAAAACATACTCATATAACTAAACATTTTCATTTTTTGCTTCCAAAACATAGGTTATGACCCCTCATTGGAACGAGCTCGTCTAGCTCGTTCCAGTGAGGGGTAATAACCTATGTTTTGGAAGCAAAAAGTGAAAATATAAAAGAAAGGAATGGCGTTTTTCTTGTAGGCAAAATATTAATACAATATAACCCACCCTAAATAGGACAGATAACGTAAATTCTCACTACTGAAATTATGCAAATGTGACCCAGTTGTATTTTGTTTAGCCAATCAAATTGTCCAGTTTTGAAATTGACCAATGAAAGCTCCCAACTCTAGTTATGCAAATTATGCAAATGTAACCCAGTTGTATTTTGTTTAGCCAATCAATTTGTCTAGTTTTGAAATTGACCAATGGAATTTACGGAAGGCTTTATTTATCACTGATTAATATGAAAACAAAATATAAAATGTTTTAAAGTGAATAAAACGGACGAGTCATGTGATCAAATGTATTTACAATAGACATAACAGTTGAGCGTCGCAGAGTAATGGTGTACTTGTAACGGTATCAAACGAGTAGAGAATTATGACTGGTTTGGTGCATCTAAGAAAAGATGTGGAACATACGAAGAAGAGAGAAATGAACAATAAACCCGTCTGGTATGGACAGCAGACAGCCAGGTAAATTGCGAACATATAAACCGAGGGCCTAGTTCTCTCCTTACCTTCCCATTCATACTTTCCGTAGGGTGTGGAACAATACTGAATCATCCGTTCAAAATTATCCATTATCACTATTCAAAAAGACTATAACTGAACAATGTCCACGTTCATGTCAACTGTAACAATCCAGTATGCCCGACAGTAGGTCGTAGCTCTGTTTATCTCATCGCCACCTCTCTCTTCATCTCAATCATCATCATATCGTCTCCTTGGTTCCAATGTGTTATTTATGCCTGCTGACACATGAATCACATTGGAACTCAGGGGATGACATGCTGGAAAACATAGAATAGATTTCTCACATAACGGAAAAAACCAATCGAACATGTCATCTGCAGTATGGCTATAAAATACCCTCCTACTAGTGAACACGCTGTTGTCAGGATTGCCTGGATTGTCACGTCTGCTTCTCGTTTTTATTTCTCTTCTTTCAATTTTCTATTCTCATCCTCTCTTTGTTTTTTTTTTCTTCTTCGTTTTGTTTTAAATGGGAATGGCGGGAAGATAGGCACTAGTGGCTACGCCATCTCTCAGTGGTGCAGCCATGTAGTTCTGAAGTATGCCACCTCTATGTCTATTTTTGTTATTAACTATACACATGTTGAAGTGCTGAATAAAATCAATCAATCAATCTTGATCCAACACATTTTGAAAGAATAATTATATTTTTTTTTTATTTCGGGAGATTTTAAACTGTCATTTCCCCGAGAACTATTCACAACACAACGCTTTATTTTCCCATTCCACAAAAATATTAAAAAATAGTCACTGTAATCTATTGTTATGCCCCACGTTTGTAACATCAGCCGTGATTGGTTAATATTACACCTTCCAAAAGTCATAGTACTGGAGTTTTGGGGCAAAACACGGGTACTATCGGAACGTTTTTCTCTGGAGACAAGAGAAAGAAGAAAATGTAAGCGCCGCTTCCATTGATCAGCGTCGAATTCCTCAACACCAAACGCTGGCTCCGTGTCCGTTTAGCTTCTTCAACACCGGTAGACACAAACTTACCAACAAATATATCACCTTCAGTGGGTGTGTTTTCAATTTTAACTGCAAACAATGCATTCAAAAGAATCAGAAATATTAAAAAACTCACTCACGTTTTGTTCACCACTTCAGTGAATCTTGAATATGAGTCTCAGTTATGACTTGTGTTTCACTGTGTTCACTCCGCTTAATTCTATCAACTGTTGTCCGAGAAACATGAGTTTATATTCCATTAATTTAAATCACTTTTCACACAAGCATTAACAATGAATTATAACACGAACAGCATGATGCAGTTGTTAACATTGGCATTTGTTGATAAAGAAACTCCCAAAGCGACGGCACTTGTGACAGGTCATTTTCGAAGAGACGTCATTCGTTCGAAATGACGTCATGTTTTTGGATTCGACTACATTGTTGTTACAAGATCGATGGCTTGTTGCAGTTAACGCTTAACAATGAAAGTCATATTTTGTTCGGCATAATAAAATAATTAGAACGTTTCTTTTCAGGTTCTATCGGTCGATTGAAAAGGTTTGATTTCAGAAATCACACAAACTCAGGTACTATCGACCGATAGAACATGAAAAGGAACGTTTTAATATTATATTAGAATTTTTTTCTGGAGTGTTGGGAACAACGGACAAGCACTGTATTAAGATTGGCATTACAAGCGTTTTTACCACAGTAGTTATACGAAGGGATTCTAGTTTTCGGATATTTTCATTTGTTTCCATTTTAGAATTATAGGTTATCAGACTATAGGTCTCATCAGGCAAATTGTACTGTATTTCTAAAATGGTAAAAGTGACATCATACATGCAGTTCCATTTAATGTCTGTTCTGTCTGTATCTCTCTGCAACCCTTTTAGACCAATGCACATTACCTGCATTTTATCAAAGCTTACTTTTAGTCCGGATACGAGGGGAAATGCATTTAGGGCTGTAACAAACCTGAGCCCCACCCCTCTCGATTTACACCGCAACTAACGCCTGTTGTAGTTTTAATCGAAGGCAGCACCTCATTTAGACCTCCACAGAGAAATGCACGCGCACCGCCCCGAACAAAAGAGGGTCTCATAGAGGTCCACGGTTTGGTAAAAACTGGGGGTTAAGAAGCGGATTCTCATTCCTAGCGGGGTTTCCAACGACCAAACAGCAAGAAAATAGATGATATAATATTTAATATAAACAAACCATTTCCAACACTTTTCAGTACGTTAGTCTTCTCCTTTCTCAAGTTGGTGGATCTTGCATATTTAACTTTTATTTAAATTGGCCAACGGGCCATTCAAGAAAACTTAAGGAGGATTACCAAAACTAGCACGGCTTGTTTACCTGTGTGAACAAGCACTACTCCACATTAAAGCTAACGCGTTACCTTCTGCCCAATACCAGTTGCGAACGCTCAACCAATGCGCGAAATAATAAATAAGCTACTACCCTTACCCTATACCCAGGAGGAAGGGAGCTACAAATAGTTTCCGTTCTGCGTACTCAAATAAGTTCCGTTCCAAAACTCCGCGCCCAAGTTCTGTTCGAAATTACGTCCTCAAGGGAGTAGCTCTACCAAAAACCACGATTATCGCGACACAATCTGCAACTATTTTATCCTGTGCAGACCGCTATGGAGGTGAGCTGTCCTTCATAAATCGGATCCCAATCATTAACTGTGTTATCCAGTGCTGTCCTCTACTGAGGTGAGCTGGCCTACATAAACCGGATCCAAATCCTAACCATATTCATGCTAAAACGCTCATAAAACTTAACAACTCCTCCTATACTTCACGGGTGGGGAGGGGGCAAACGTCTCCCCCCACCTACAACCAAAGTGTGTTCCCCACTAAAGTGATCCGTCCATAATGTACTAATTTCGACCCAGTACTATGACATGATCTCTACAATTCCACTATAATGTTGCCAAAGGTTGCCTAAGGGTGAGGGGGCAGTATCTCGGCCAGTCAAAACTAAGGTAGGTTCGGACTACTCTGCCCACGACCCACCCAGTTGAGTCTGCAACTGGCTGAGAAATGTGCGACCCCTCTAATAAAATCTCAGTCGGGTCGCACAATTCTCAAGCACAGAATATTAAATATATATATATATATATATATATATATATATATATATATATATATATATATATATATATATATATATATATAGTAAATTTGGCTATAGACTCACCTGATCCGCGAGGGAGGAATTTCCATATCCTTCCCATATCCGACTAGCAAGACATCGAAGCAATAATATTTTTCCATATAAATATAACTAAATGTTACCTCAGCTGCCTTCACAAAATCCCAAGTCTAATCACAGTGAAACGATTGTTATACACGGAGATGCTTTCAAGCGATACATTCGTCACGTAATTATCGCTATGAGAAAGGAAATCCGTGCAGCTGGTGTTGTCTGAATACCCGTCTCCGAGATTTATCATTTAACTCTTACTCGAAGGAACACAATAACATTTAACTCTTCCACGGCCACTACCATCTGTCCCAAACTACTGAACCAAGCCGAGACTTATTTATCGACCTTACCACGGCAGGATCGTTCCACTACCCCCACCCTAGAGGGCACCACGGCTGGGTCGTTTCACTACCCCCACCCTAGAGGGCAACATCCCCGTTGAAAATGCAAGCAAGACTATTTACAAAATATATAAGTGCTCCGCTAAAACAAAATACAAAAAAAAACACAACCCTGATTTAAAAAAAAAAAAATATGTAGCAAAAACAAATAATTATTTTGTCACTGGAAGGGTACTCCCTATGTAGAGAACATTAAAAATCTCAAAGTTCCAAACACATCAGCGGAACTAGATATTTCACAAGTGAAATTGCCGAGCCTGAACTACGCTTCCCAGCCAGCTCACGAAACTCGTGGACTGCTTGCCGCCACGCATAGATCTGCGCCAAGAGATGTTATCGCTAGAGTAAGAGTGGCACAACCTCGCCTATTAGACTTGACCAACACCTCATATTTTATAATAATATTCCGCGTAACAGCTTTAACATTCTATTAAAAATAAGTATTTTCCCGTGCATTCAAATGCACACCATCAGCCAACATATGGATGGCCAAAGTTTGTATGAGTCGTATATATATCTTTGGCTATACATAGCCTTCAAGAACTGATTCAAATAAATGCCTCTCATATCAAAGATATCGGAAGACACATGACGAGTATTGACTCGGGGAAAGATACTACATACAACAGTGTTTTTAACACCAGCAACCTCAAAAGCGTTGCAATAGTTTATAAAAGTAACTGAAATATAACTGACGAAAAGTTTGTGTCATCAATGTGCAGGATCACAGCATCAGCGGATTCCACATTCACCGGGACCAAGTCCACTAATTTTGCTCCAGGCAAACCAACACATTCCACTGCATCTCTAAAGTCGATATATTTTCCTATATTTGGATGATTCTCTTGGAATTTCTGGAGACGATGAATATAACTATGGCCCAGTATAAAGATCTGCATCATAATGCTAGAAGCAAAACCATACAGCCAAAATATCTGATGGCAAAATATATATATTATTTTTAATTTTACATTTTTCTTAAAAGCATCCCTTCCAGAAAAACAAAACAAAAAAAAACATAAAAGTTATGCCTAGATATGGGACAACTCCCTCGCCGACTGTCCAGTTCGACTGATGGAGGCCACCACCCGCGGACAACTCAAAACACCCCATACACCTGTACCGCGCAGTACTTAAACCAATCAATTCTAACTCACCTCCCAAACTCACGGACCACCCCAGGGACACAATACGCGACACGATACCACACGCAACACCACCCACTAGATCCATGGCGATACCCTCACCCTAAAACCAACTCACCAGAGCACGATGTCCCACAATAGAACCAGACAGGAGGATCCGAAATCATCACCACATCCACTGCAAAAAATATAGGTTATCTTTCGAACCAGAACTGGATCTAATGTTGTCCCTGAGATGGAACCAGTTCGGTTTAAACAGCATTTATTTCAAATCAAATAAATTTACCAAGATTAGCGTTTGGTTTTAACAGAATATTACATGAACTGAAGTAGATTCATCAGTAAACTTGGAGCTTATTCAACGCAGTCGCCAAACATTCTTAAACAATGAAGATATGAACAGATGGCATATCGAACCAGTTTTGGTTCTGTATAGAACCAAAACTGGTTCGATATGCCAACTGTTCAAATCTCCTTTGCTTAATAATTGTTTGAGACAACCTCGTGTCAGCTCTAAACTTACGGCTGAAACCCCTTCAATTTATGTTTAATTCTGTTAATATTTAATGTTAGTTAATCTTTATCAATTTATTTGATTTGAAATAAATACTGTTTAAACTGAACTGGTTCCATCTCAAGGACAAGATTAGAACCACTTTTGGTTCCAAAGAGAACCTATATTTTTTGCAGTGTGAAGTAAAGAGAAACAGATATCCAAAATTTAAACTTTTGTTTAGTTTGATGAGATGTCTACACCCGCGAACGGTTTCCCAAATACACCCAATATGCGACCCCCATTCATACAAAATCAATACGAGACATCGCGTCTATATTTACACTTCTGTATATCATAACGCGTGCCCCATTCACTGACACTAGCCAGAGCCGCATTACGAAATTTTCTACACTTGGTTACATCAACCAGCATTGATTTATATGTACAATCTATATATATAAATACAATTTAACTCTCTAGGTAACGCCTAACGGAAGCGTGACCCTCAATAGCACAGCGAGCTAAATCTTGAAGCGTCGTCCAATATCATTTTGCGCCTTTCCAAATATTCGCCATACTCTCATCATGTAATTCAAAATAAAATAACTAACTCTGGCTCAAAACCTAATTCACAGGTGGACCATCTCATCAATTCTAAAGGTTGGCCCGCCATGTCCCGGACACACGGCTGGCCCTCCTTCTAAACAAATGAATCAGGGCAAAACAAAAAAAAATAATAAAAAACAAACTCTTGGGAATATTGCCATCGAGGACGGCGGAGCGTTCGACCTCGACGGTTTGAAGGCAGCTGAGTGGCATTATCGCAGTCATTACCACATGGACCAACCCATGGAGACCGATTATCATCTATGTTACTAGGGTCGAGCTCACCTAGAGCAGATGGTGCTTGACCATTCACCTCAGGATTATATGATTTGTGCGGGCGCTGAAAACAACGTTTTAAACGATTAAAATGTACTATCTGTAAACGTCCGTCTTGTTCTCAGACCACTACATAGTTGGCGTCCGAGAGTTTCTTTTTAACAAGATAAGGACCATACCAGAACTTAGCAAATTTTGAGGTTTGGCTTTTCTTCACCTTTGGTACATAAAGCCAAACCTTATCCCCAACTACAAATGGCTTGCCATGAATTCGTCGGTCATAAATCTTTTTTTCGATGACTAATAGCCGCTTCACATTTTTGAGAAACCAGTTGAAAGATTCCGGGCAAGTGACTAGACTCTCCAACTCTCTAACATACATGTTAGAGCTCGTCACCTTACCCGGAACATTTCCCGCAACCACTTCCGTGGGAAGAGTAATATCCCTGCCAAACATGACACTAAAGGGAGTGAACCATAGAGTTTCATGTGTGCGACCACGATAGGCCATCATAACAAAAGGGAGATAATATTCCCAATCGTTATGATTTTCCTCCACGAAACAAGCTAGCAAAGAGGCCAAAGTCCGATTAAATCTTTCGACTTGTCCATCGGTCTGAGGCATATATGGTGAAGTACGTTTTTTTTTAATCTCAAAATATTTATACACCTCACGCACTAATTAAGATTCAAAATTATTTTTTTTTTTTTTTTTTTTTAATAATTTTTAATTTCAGCAGATATGTACAAAAAACATTTTTGACAAAGTTTTTCTTTTTGACAAACAATATAATATATACATGAATAAATGTACATAAAATAATACACAATTTCTGGTTTATCTTATGAGTTCTGGGTGTTTTGAGGAGATAATACTAGTGTCTGACAGGAGGGTGATGAACCGTGTGTACTGTCGTTACCAAAAGGTCTTAAAAATATAGGGGAAGAATTTGACCTAAGAGGGGATACTAACGAGAACCGTGGATTCGACTAGGCTTCCCCTCCCGTCTCATTTAGAGGAAGCTAATCCAAGCAGGTCTTGCAGTTGCATACATCTCTCTTGAATGCACTTTGCCTGTTTTGACGAATATTTATGAACGGACATTAATTCTGACGTACGGTATACCTTTATCTGCTCTAGGAAGCGTTTGAAGACAGGTGTACACCCCCTCACCTTGCAAGAATAAATACATTTTTGAAAAAAGTAGTACACACAGATTAGCGGTTGCTGACAGTACTTCCTGGTTTGGGAAACCTAGAAGCACATATTGTGGAGTAAGAGGGAAGGTCAGAGCACAATTAATTCGCAATTCATCTTGAAGGTTCACGAGTATCGTCTTAGAATGACTGCATTCGAAAAACAGGTGCAAAAGGGTTTCTTTTGTATTGCTGCAGAAAGTACATAGTTCCGTTTCAGACAGTTTACTTTTAGGCAGTTTGGAGTTGGTATAAATCGATCTGTGCAATATTTTGTATTGGAGGCTTTGAAGGTAGGGGTCATCACTAATAGTAAAATAATTCTTGTATATCGACTCCCAGTCTGTCGGTTGGAGGTCGATACCCAAGGACTCGTCCCACTTTTTCTGGGATTCATTAGGTCTCGAAGCAGCTAACTTTAAAAAGATGGGGTAGAAAGTGTGGCACGTTTTCTTCGACATATTCAATAATTCAACGTATTCCTTTCTTATGGTTGGGATTTTGCGTGTCTCCTTTATTGCTTCTCTCCACGGCTTTGGTATTGCATTAATCACTCCTTACTAAATTGTGAAGGGCGTCTCGAGGTTGTATTTCCTTGAAAAAAGAGGGAAGCTTAAAAAGCCTCCTTGCTCACTTAAGAGATCGTTGATAAAAAATATCCTTTCTATACCATTTTTTTAAGGAAATGGGGTCGATAATTGATTTGTATTTTTTTTCATTTTAAAATAATGGTTCACACAAAATATCTTCAGGGGCTGGGGTAGCATTTGTATCTAGTAGGGACCATATGTGTACTACATTCTTCCAAAAGGTATTTAATTTTTATCCAACCTTTAGAAGTACTTCCTTGTGTAAATACCAAATTTTGTAGGCGCCTTGATCTTCAAGATCGTTTAAAACCAAAGTTTTCCAAGGTGCCAGTGTGCTTGGGTCTAAAAGCCTTTTTATCCAGCTAACTTTTAGAGAGTAGCTGTACGTTTTTATATCCGGGAATTTAAGTCCTCCATATTCTAGCAGATTGATTAATGTACGGCGTTTAACTTTTTCGTTTTTGCCCGACCAAAGGAACTTGTAAAATAGAGTCTGTAGTCTGCATATAATATTTTCAGGTGAATCTGCGAGAACTGTCAAGCAGTGTATTAGCATTGGGAGAGCAAGGGTTTTAATATCTACCGTTTTGCCAATAAGTGTCAGATTTATGAATGACCAGTCACTAAGAAGTTTTTCAATTTTTCCCATCTGATTAAGGTAGTTATTAACTATGTAATTCTCGCTAAACAAATTATATTCGATTCCTAAAATTTTAAAGGCATTGTTGTGATTCCATTTAATATTTTGTTGTGTAGGGGTTTCGTCACCACAACCCCGTTTTGCCCCAATCCATATCACCTCGGTTTTATCAAAGTTTACCTTTAATCCAGACATTTTTTGAAAACGAGTTCACTGTTTCAAGAGCTATATCTAATGAGTGTCCGTCGTCGCTCGGAAAGAGGGTGGAGTCGTCCGCGTACTGGCTAATCATATATTCGGAGTTGTTTATTTTAATACCATTTATGTCCGGGTTATATTTTAGTGCTGCGCTCAGAATTTCCGCACATATTATAAACAAGTAAGGGGAAAGTGGATCTCTCTGCCTCACACCTCGCTCCAACATTACGTTTTCAGAACAATGCCCGTTATTTAGAATATAACTGTAAATATTGTTATAGAATGTTTGAAACCATCTGATGATCGAAGGGCCAAAGTTTAAAAAAAAACGTAAGGTTTTCAAAATAAAGGACCACTCCAAGGAATCAAAAACTTTCTCGAAATCCAGTAATGTTAAAATTCCTCGAATATTTTGTTCCTCACATTTTACAAGTACGTCAAAGATCAATCTGGTTGATTCTCCAATATATCTCCCTTTTACAAAGCCAAGTTGTGTTTCAGATATTAATTGTTGTAGAACCGTTTTGATGCAATTGGCTATAGCAGCAGAACCGACCTTAAAATCTACGTTTATAAGGGACATTTGTCTCCAGTTTTTCAAAAACATTTTCGATTGGTTTTGTTTCGGTATACATGTTATGATACCAGTTCGTTGGGTGGTTGAAAGTTATTTTGCAGAATAACCAAAGTTCAAGGAGTTGATTAAATACATACTTATGTCATTCCAGAAGAATTTGTAAAATTCAGCTGTAAAGCCATCTGAACCTGGAGATTTGTTATTAGTCATTTGTTTTAGGGAGCTTGAGCAATATGCCTTAGTGAGTGGACCTTCAAGGGAATTTTTTTTTCATCTTCTTCTAAGAAGTTTAGAAATGGGTTTTCAACATTAAAGAATGTGTTTTCGACTTGTTTAAGTTTGTCAGCAGATGCAATTTTTGAGGCATGCTGGTTTTGGTAAAAGGTTTTCGGTTCAGATATTATTTCCTGCAAGTCACTTGTTTCTGTACCATCGGATTTTATTATTTTGGGAATCATTTTGTTCAGTCTAATGTCTTTTTTTACAGATTACAGAAGTATTTCGTAGCTTTCTCCCCCTCCACTTTCCATTTAGCTTTGGATCGAAGAATTATCCCCTGTACCTTCTTGTCTCTGATTGACTTTAGTTCTGATTCCAGAGATTCGACTTCTTCGGTAACAGATAAGTCGCCCTTGTCGAGATTCTCGTTCAAAATTCTTAACGTCTGTTCGATTTCAGTTTCCCGTTTGTTACACATTCGTTTTAAGTTTGCGGAATAAGATATAGTTTTCACTCTTATCATGAGTTTCAAAGTCTCCCAGAACAGCTGATCGTCGATTGTTAGTCTATTATTATTATTATTATTATTATTACTATTATTATTATAACAATAATAATAATAATTATTATTATTATTATTATTATTATTATTATTATTATTATTATTATTATTATTATTATTATTATTATTATTATCATTATTATTATTATTATTATTATTATTATTATTATTATTTTCGGCTGTGACAGTAGCATTACTGGTAGTGACAGCTGTTGTACTGTACTGGTCAATTGTTTCTGCTATAGTCCGTTTTACTACATTTATGTATTCTTGGTCATTAAGAAGGCTGTGATTGAATTTCCAAAAACCTCTCCGCCGGGGCTGGTTAAAGAAGGATAGGCCGGCACTTATAGGGTTATGGTCTGATTTATATCGAATTTGGATGTCTATCATTTAGAAAATTATGTGCACATCACTTGACATAAGAAAGTAATCCAGTCTGGCCATTTTGTTTCCAGGGCCCCTCCAGGTATAGCGTCTAGATTCGGGATTTTCTATCCTCCATACACCATGTAAATCTAATTTTTGAAAGCACTGTAAAATTTTCTCATTTGCTTTGACATTATTTCTGTGCTTATAGTTTATTGTATCCATGTCATAGTTCTGGGGTACATTCCAGTCCCCCCCCCCCCTATTAAAACTGATGAGTTACCCATTTCTTCTATTTTAGAGAATACGTTTTCATAGAATCCCGGGTTGTCATCATTTGGTCCATATACAACCAATATTGTTAATCTTTGTTCCAGTATAGTTAAGATTCAAAATTAGTTCCCTGGTCTGATTGGAGAAATTTAGGCATACCGTACCTAACAATCCACTAACGTACTAAAATATCAGCTACCGTACTTTCTCTCTGGTTGGAATAGCAAAAGCTTCGGTCTATTTAGAAAAAAATAGTCCGAGACTACCAAAATATAAAGGTTGCCTTGAACCGATTCCGGTAGGGGCCCTAAAATATCCAAGGCTATACGCTCCATTAGTTCAGACACCTTGTCTGTAACTATAGGAGCCTGAAACGACGCTCACAAATATGACATGAACGCACCCATAATTCTACATCTCTTTTTCATTCCAACCCCCCAAAAACGTCCCTTGATTGTTATTAACGTTTTAAAGACTCCTAGATGAGCTCCTATTAATAAGTCATGATATTTCCTACACACCCGATCCTTCATGTCCCTTGGAACTAACCACAGCATTTTAATCTCACGCCATTCTCAAAATAGCATATCATTTTTCAAAACTATTTGTTCCCTCTGACTAACATACCTATGGAGCAAAAGGGGTGTTCCTTTTAATAACCCAGGGCCTGGTTTTACTTCATCTCTTTTAAACTCCCTAAGTTGTTTCAGAATCGGGTCAGCTTGCTGACTTTCTTCGATAAATTCAACCATCGAACCAAGCTCTATTGTGTTCTCAACTACAGGTGTATTGACTGGAATCCTACTCAGTGCATCAGCATTCCTATGTTGTTCACCGCGACGGTGAACAACCGAAAAATCAAGCCCACTCAGATATTCCAGCCAACGTGCTACTTGTCCATTAGGCTCCTTAAAAGTAAACAACCATTGTAAAGAGCCATGGTCCTACCGTACAGTAAAATGCTTTCCGACCAAAAAAGGACGAACATGTTTAATGTTTTTTTTTTTATCACAGCCAACAACTCCTTACGAGTTGTACTGTAATTCTCTCTTCAGGAGAATGGACTTTACACTGAAATAGGCTACATAATAACTCGCTCTTTACCGTCAACGCGCTGTGACAAAACTGACCCGGAACAATATTGAGTTTCATCTGTATCTAGAATTAATTCATAATTAAAATCAGGGTATTCCAAACTAGGGCTATGACATAATTTGTCCTTTAAAATGTCGATCGTCCTCTGTTTCTCCGCCCCCACTAAAATTTCACATTTGTCCGTGTTAATCTTAACGAGGGTTTAGCCAAATCTGAGACATGCGATATAAATTTTCGGTAATATGAACACAACACAACAAAACTTCGTACCTACTTCACACAAGTGGGTACAGGCCACTCTTTTATACGAACTATTTTATCAGGGTCTGCCATAACACCATCCGAGGACACAATCTGACCTAGATAGGATACTTGACGTCTAAACAATACACATTTGGTCGGTTTTAATTTTACCCCTGCATTCCTAATGCGTTTAAAAACGTCTTCTAGACGCTTCAAATGTTCTTCGAATGTGCGAGCGTGGATAATGACGCCATCAAAATATATCAAGCACGTTTTCCAATGAAGTCCCTTTAAAACGAGCTCCATGAGCCCCTCGAACGAGGAGGGGGGGGGGGGGCATAAAGCCCGAACGGGAGCACCGTAAATTCATATAACCCCGTCCCTGTGGTAAAGGCCGTTTTCTCCCGAGCAGAGGGGGCTAACTCCATCTGCCATTATCCCGATGCCAAGTCCACTGTGCAAAACCACTCTGCCCCTGACATCCCTTCTAAACTCTCATCAATTCGGGGCAAAAGATAGGCGTCTTTACGGGTAATGGCGTTTAGTTTACGATAATCCGCACGGAACCTTAAACTGCCGTCCCTCTTTTTACTAACACAATGGGCACGGCCCAGGGACTGTTGGAGGGTTGAATCACCCCTTGATTCAACAAACACTCGACTTGTTCCTCGACTTCCGGTCTCTTATGACAAGGAAGCCGATAAGCCTGCTATTTAATAGGGGCGGTCATCCGTGTGAATTTCATGCTTGACTATATCAGTATGACCCAAATCTCCTTCAAACTGTATAAAAACATCACGATTTTTCTCCAACATGGAATTGGCCTGCTCCACTTGCAATTTTGTCTGCACGCCTGGGTCAAACATTTGTTTTAAAGAACATTTACCGTTTTCCAAAGGGAGGGGAGTCTCACCAGTGGAATTCTCCAACCCCTCACTTGCCTCTATTATCGCAACGATTGCTCCTTGATTAACACGTCGAGGCGAACTCGACAAATTAATCAATCTAATTGGAATTTCCGGTTGCTGTTTTAAATCACAAACACTACGGCCCAACATTAATCCGGAATGTTTTTCAATAAACTTTGGATGGGGCTCGCACAAGCCCTGCTCGATCGACGGATCGTCCACACGTCCCTTTACGACTGCCTCAGAAAGGGAGGTAGGGACGAACCCTCAATCAATCAAACATGAATTTGATTTTCTGACTCCTTATAATATTTTAGGGAAAACTCAACACCTGAACATTTTTTGGTAAAACTAATTCAACATCGGAGCCCTGCAAAAAATCTATTCCAAAAATTGCTTCAAAAGCAAAATCAGCCACATGAAAAGTATGAACAATTTTATCATTACCAATTTAAACAGATAAATCAATCAGTCCTGCCACATCCAGCGGTTGACCAGTGGCCCCCAAAAATCTCACTTGAGGTCCCATTTCCCACAATTTTTTCTATCACTTTAGAAATCAACAAACTCACTGCGGATCCGGTGTCCAGGAGAAAATCAACCTCCAGTCCAAAAGCATTTCCATATTTTGGGAGGGTCCTATGTCTTTCAGACTGTGGTTTGACCCCAACCCCAGTCTCTAATATTTTAAAATTATTTACATTATCATTCAAGACCTCGTCTTTTTGGCCTTTCTGACCACAACCCCTTCTCCTAATCCAATTACCTCCATCACGAATTCGATCCCCACGACTCCTAGGATGATCATTCCCACAACCCTTGACCTTGAAGCTCGCTTCTTAACTTTTGTTGAACTACTTTCATCTCCTGCAGCTGTTTTTTTGCAGATCTTGCACCATCAGGGTTAACGTTCCCAAACTTACGGAGTCCACTGACTCATTAACCACCCCGAGAGACGACATAAGAAGATCGACCCTTTTATATGACTCTTCTTCTAATACCAGCCGGACTGCCACATCCAGTGTCTCCGGGTTTCATTATCAGTCAAGGCTGATATGAAATTTCTTTGGCCAAATCATCCCTAACCAACAGGGGCGCCTCTGTTTAGGCTTTTCTTACCGACCGTCTAATACTACTGGCCAACTCAGGTAAGGTCTCCCTACGAGACCTCCGTCGAAACCGTAACTGGGCCCTATAAATAACCGTTCCCCGATAGGGGTCAAATCTATCCTTTAAACTTTGCATAACTCTAGAGGAGTGTGCCTTAACAAACGGGACCAAATCCTCATAGAACTGTAAAGCCGTACCCATCAACGAGACAACCAAAAACTGTTGGGGGTGGCGGGGGGGGGGGGGGGCTCCGACCATTGGTTAATCAAAACACATTTCTAAAAATGGGTCAACCAGTCAGTTATACTGGTCGACCCATTATAAGTATCCGGCGAAATTATCGGTTTCCTTGGAAACCCTTGGTTCCGATACCTAGAATTTGACAGTTGTGTATCATGATCCAAATTTTGCATGTCGCTCCCTGACTTCAGCCCAGAGTGTTTTATTTGAGGCACAACCGGTCTGGGGTGTGTCGGTGTCGCAATCACGGGTGATCCCCGCGAACCCTGTTTCGAAGGCCCGCGGTCATCATCCATGGGCGTGCCACTGACTCATACCCCCTGATTTTTAGAAGTGATGTCAGGTTTTCTTCTAGGGGTCTTACTAATGTAATCCAACTGCTCCGAATGGGCCTGTAATTCTAACAGAATTATCTGTAATTCACCCGTTTCGCATTCCAAAAATCGAATAGAATCCTGTATATCTCGCTCGAGTGTAGGGTCAGCAGTATATAAAGACTCGGGAACTCCCCGAGACTGTTTAGGTTTTGCCCCCCCCCCCCCCCACGTCCTGGCAATTCATCCGAATGAACTCGCGACTTCGACCTTTGAACATAGTCATCCGAATCATAATCAATTCTAGTCGCCATTTTCACACAATTCTATCACAACTCCCCCCTAAATTCAAACAATTTAATTGCTGGAAATCCACCAACTAATCAAAAAGAAAAGGAAAATCCTGTCGGCGACGCCAAAAACTGTAACAAACCTGAGCCCTGCCCCTCTCGATCGACACCGCAACTAGCGCCTGGTGTGGTTCTAATCGACAGCAGCGCCTCCAATATACCTCCACAAAGAAATGCCCGTGCACCGCCGTCGATCAAAACAACAAGAGGATCCCATAGAGGTCCACAGTCTGGTAAAAACTGGGGGTTAAGAAGCGGGTTTTCATTCCTAGAGGGGTTTCCAAAGACCAAACAACAAAGAAAATAGATGATATAATATTTAATACAAACAAACCATTTCCGACACTTTTCAGTACATTGGTCTTCTCCTTACTCAAGTGGGTGGATCTTGCATATTTCTCTTTTTTTTTAAATTGTCCAACTGGCCATTCGAGAAAACGTCTTTATCAACAACCTTTAGGAGGGTTGCCAAAACGAGCAGGGCTTGTTTACCTGTGCAAACAAGCACTACTCCACATTAAAGCTAACGCGTTACCTTCTGCCCAATACCAGTCGCGAGCGCTCAACCAATGCGCGAAATAATAAATAAGCTACTACCCTTACCCTATCCCCACCGATTGGAGGGGAGCTACAAATAGTTTCAGTTCTACGTACTCAAATGAGTTCCGTTCCAAAACTCTGCCCCCAAATCCTGTTCAAAATTACGCACTCAACCAAATACAATCATTATCGCGACACAGTCTATAACTATTTTATCCAGTGCAGTCCTCTACTGAGGTGAGCTGGCCTACATAAACCGGATCCAAATCCTAGCCATGTTCAAGCTAAAACGCTTATACAACTTAACAACTCCTCCTCAACTTCACTAGTGGAAAGGGGCAAAAAGTTCCCCCACCTACAACCAAAGTGTGTCCCCCACTAAAGTATTCCGTCCATAATGTACTAATTTCGACCCAGGACAATGACATGATCTCTACAATTCCACTATAATGTTGCCAAAGATTGCCTAAGGGTGAGGAGGCAGTATCTCGGCCAGTCAAAACTAGGGTAGGTTCGGACTACTCTGTACACGGTCCACCCGGTTGAGTCTGCCACTGACTGAGAAGTGTGCGACCCCTCTAAGAAAATCTCAGTCGGGTCGCACAATTCTCAAGCACAGAATATTCAAAAAGGCAAAAAAAAAATATAGTAAATTTTGTCTATAGACTCACCGGATCCGCGGAGAGAGGAATTCCCATATCCTTCCCAAATTCGACTAGCATGACATCGAAGCAACAATATTTTTCCAAATACATATAATTAATGTTACCTCAGCTGCCTTCACAAAATCCCAGGCCTAATCATAGTGAAACGATTTTTATACATGAAGAAGCATTCAAGTGATACATTATTCACGTAATTATCGCTATGAGAAAGGAAACCCGGGCAGCTAGTGTTGTTTGAATTACCCGTCTCCGCGATTTATCATTTAACTCTTCCTTGAAGGCAAGTAATAACATTTAACTCTTCCACGGCCAGTACTGTCGGTCCCAGACTACTGAACCAAGCCGAGGCTTATTTATCGACCCTACCACGGCTGGATCGTTTCAGAGCATTGTTTAATGAGTTGTTTCAAACAATGTTGAAGCATCCACATATAGTCTTATTTGATATCATGTGTTATTTATAGAGATGCCTTTTGTAGGAAAATCATATTTCGGTGCTGGGCGCAAGAAGATCTCAGAGCATAGAATATAACCGAATGGTGAAAGTGTGGCACCCTGTCTTACACCACGGCCCTGACAGTTTCTCTGAACAGTTACCATTATTTATAACATAACTCTATAAATTGGTATAGAATGTTTGAACTCATGTTAAATTGATGGACCAAAACTTAGAAATTTTAGTATTTTCTCAATGAAGGACCACTCAGTGGAGTCCAAAGCCATTTTAAAGTCTAATAGGATGAGGATGCCAGGTATATTAAGGTCTTAGCCCCTTTCTTGAGAAATTAGACGTTAATCGAGTAGCTTTCCCAATGTATTTTACTTTCATGAAGCCTGATTGAGTGTCCGAGAATAGCTTTGTTAAAATACTTTAAGACGATTTGCTATAGCGGTCGAGCCAATATTTACGTCCACATATTGGTCGCCAGTCTTTTTGAACACATTTTTGATTCATTTTCCTTGGAATAAGGCAATAATGCTCCATCTCTGTGTAATCGACAGTTCATTTGATACATAACCATGGTTTAGAGACCCTACTAGAAATGAACCAAAGTCCTTCAATTTTTTTTTTTTTTTTTTTTTTTTATAAAACTTCTGTAAAACCATCTGATCATGGGGATTGGTTATTTTTCTATGCCTTAAGTGCTGCAAGACATTCCCTTTCGTATAGAGGGCTTTCTAATGCGTCGCTTCCATCCTAGTCAAAAAAGTGGAGAAAAGGGCTGGTTGCGTCAAAGAACTGGTCTTGTGTTTCATTGTCTTGGGTTGAGGGAGACACTTTTTACGAATATAAAATTTGTTGAAAATATCTCTGCTCTGTCAACATTTCTTTTAAGTCTCCTGTTTTGGAACCGTCAGGCTTTACTAATTGTGTAACTATTTTGTTAGTATAATGTATTTTTTTCCGGATTACAACAATACTTTGTGGTTTTTTGCCCTCTATCTTCCATTTTACTTTTTTATCTCAATATCATACCATTATTGTTTCATTTTATCTCAAAGAGTGTTTAGTTCCAATTCTAAATTCTTCATTTTTGGATAGACGGATAAATCACCATTTTCAAACTGTATATCAAGATCTTTTAGTTTATTTTCGATTTCGGATTGTTCTATACGCTGATCTTGTTTCAGGTATGTCGTGAAAGATATTGATTTCCCGCGTATCATCAACTTCAGACTTTCCCCCAAAAGATGGTCATTGATAGTAAAATTATTATGGTTTGGGTTTGGAGTGTTTTGTGCCCAGCGCTGCTTTATTGTCTCCGGTATGCCCTTTTTATTGAATTAAAATATTCGGGGTCGACCAGAAGGCTGTTATTGAATTTCCAGAAACCCTTTCCCCTGTCTTGTTTTATGAACGAAAGCAGAATGCTCACATGACTGTGATCAGGTGTGTACCAAGTATGAGTACCAGCATTTCGGAAATAAATTTGCAGATCTGAAGACATCAAAGAATAATCTAGCCTTACCATTTTATTTTCGGGGTCCATTGTTAATCCTATTTTAATCCTATGTGTTTTTATTGTTCAAAATTTATATTGATACATGTGTCTGTTCCCACTATATGTAGGCATTCTATTGAAACATACCAGTCAGTCAAAGGTTGATAAACTAAGTCTCGGCTTGGCTTAGCATGCATTATTGGATTTGGGTCTTGTTTTGGTGTGGCCAGGGAAGAGTTAATTTGCTAGTACTCGGCTACCTTAACTGCATGTATTGAACTGATATGTTATCGTTCAGTAAATTCTTGTTCTCCGCTCTAGACTCGATTAGCACGTGGAGTGTGGTCATTCTAGTTCACTTCATGTATATAATCGCTGTTTGTTTTGAGCGATTAAGAGTCGTTTGAAGAGCAGCTGGGAGGTAATTGCTTAGTTATTCCTTCTGGAGAATATTCAGTTTGACCGATGTAATTTATGAGTCAGGTTTGGGAGGATTCATGGAATTTTCTTCCAAGGCACACCAGATGGGTCTGTAGGAATTAATATTATATTTTCTTCTTTTTTAAAAGTTATTATGTGCTTGAGAATTGTGCGCCTCGGCTGAGATTTTCTTAGGGGATATGCACACTTCTCAGCCCAGTAGCAGACTCAACCGTGTGGGCTGTGAGCAGTATAGTCCTACGAGTCCTACCTCGTATTGGTCGACCGATATACTCCCCCCCCCACCCCCGTAGGCAGATATTGGAATATTGAGAGAATTTGTGTTGTAAACATGACATAGCCTGGATAGTACCCTTTGCTCGTTACTGTCGACATTTAATTTCTGACGAGGACCAGATATAGATGGCTGATGGGGTGTAATGGTTGACTCCTTTTTATAGAGTGCGGGAGGTGTTACTGATATTTTTTTACGCGTATTAAAATGTACAAGTTGGTACAATGAATTTCATGGAAGGCCAGCTGTTCCCCATTGCGGTTTGCACTGGATAATTTATTGATTTTGTTGTGAGTGTAAAACTCGGCGCGGTGGTTTGGTAGCGGGACTCATTTCAGTGCGCATTGCCAGAACAGGATTGGGCGCGGTGTTTTTGGCGGCAGAACTCCGTAGAGTACGCGAAACCATAACTGACTACAACTCACTTCCGCTCAATCGGGGTAAGGTAAGCGTCACAGCAGGTTTATTCACGCATTGAGGAAAATTGTACAAGTCAAGTGACATTATTGTGGTGAAGACGCGCGTTAACCATAATGTGGATCGGTGCTTGCATACCTTGGTAGGCAAGCCACGCTCACCACAACAAACCTCCATTGGTTTAATAGGATTAAAAGTCCTTTAGTGACCAGAGGGTATTCATTTTTTCAAGTCCAGGTAAAACAATTTCCCCACTAGTTATACTAAATAATGCAGAAGTTTATGGTCATATATGCATAGGAATTTAATACATATATATTCACTTTCACTATAATCTTGTTCATTGAATACCTTAGATTTCTTAGCCCCTAGGGAATGGGTATCGGGGAATCGTACCTGATTCTTTAGGCCCTTATGTTTTTTTCCAAACTGCTGCCTCCCATAGGGACCCTCTTATTGTTTTGAATGGAGCCATTGTGCAAGTCTTCCTCATTGGAGAAAGACTTGTATCACTGGCTTCACCCAAAACCTTACAAGGCACCGCTTGTGGTGTGAATTAAGAGGGGAGGGGTTAGTGGGGTCTGTTAAACTATACACTTGTTTGTTACTAACCTTGTACTTCGTTGACGTGGATACCTTGTCGGGATGGAATTCCAATAGACGCTTGTTTCTTCAATCCAACGGCTGCATCAGATCAGTTTGCTTTATTTGTTCTTCATCCATATTTTTGTCGATGTACTTTAGTATTATCAGCTTTTGAAGCAACACCATCTGGTAGACCATTTTTAGATATAACATAAAATATTGGTTCTAGGTGAGGCCCTTGTTACAAGGTGCTAAATCCGAAAATACAATATTCAAATGGACACTTTGCCTACAATTCAATCGTAAATCTATTATCCTGTGACATATGTTGTGTTTTATGTCATGTGACTGCATTTCTTTGTATTTATTTATTTATTTATTTATTAATGTTTAAGGTCATATATTTATGCACAATGGCTAATCATGACCGTGACAGTTTTACGGGTGGAGGAAGCCGGAGTACCCGGAGAGAACCACCGAGCAACGACGAGCAGCTGCCAGCTCCCCAACATCGTAATTCCGCACTGCAGCACAGGCAGGGTTAGATTGGTTGAAGACATGCGTACCTTCGACGTGCAGTACGCCCTAGTACACGGCGTCATCGTGCCCCCACGCGGGCAATGGGGATGAAGTGTCTTGCCCAAGGACACAACGCGGTTGCCGCAGCCGGGATTCGAACCGAGGACCTCTCGGCTTGCAGCCTGCACCTCTACCTACTGAGCCACCGCGCTCCCCTTTCTTTGTATTAGACTCCAGTGTTGGATACTCATGAAATGTATAGAAACTGCGTCGAGCTCACCTTAAACTAGTACGACGCCTATTCTATTACTCTTAGTTTTTGTAAATACGATGGGCTGGCATTTATAAAGTCATAATGATTGTTGTTCAATAGTTTATCTGCACAAAATTGGTTAACTCTTTACCCGACGTAACGGTTAAAACCGGCTATCGCTATTCTCAAAAATCGCCAATTAATTTTCATTATTTTTTTCATTTTTGTATCTCAAAAACATGTCCTCATTGGGGCGAGCTCGTCGAGCTCGTTCCAATGAGGGATCATAACCTATGTTTTTTGAGACAAAAAATGAAAAAAACTAGTTATTCAAGAATTGTTTTTGCAAGTGTCGTCTGCTTTTCATGTTAAGTAAAGGGATAATCCCTTGAACCCTTGTGATGTCGTCCATGGCAAGACAATGATATCAATTGGAATAGCCCATATTCATTATTTGGGGTAGATCTTGGGACAGCACGTTAAAACTATCGATTGGTCTAACCCACACATTCATACATTCACTGATCATTCTTCCTACTTAATTCAATTATGAGGTACCACGTGCCTGCTCGGAAAAAGGGTCTTCGTGTTCAGAGGATTAATATTCCTTTGGAGTATTAATTTGTCCAATTGCTTACGCACAAAACGTGTAAGGCTTACATGTATGTAGTTTTATGTAAATTTTTTGGCGTCTTTTTAATATATATTTTAGTGTTGGGTTGCTAAATAACTACATTGTTGGTTGGAGAATCACTGTGTGAAGGTGGGACTTATTTTATGATTGGGAATGTTAGGGCAAGCCCACTATAAAGTTACAAGTTGTAACTTACAACTTGGGAGATAAAGGTTTGTCTTACTCACGGGTGTGTGGAAGCAAATTTCAGATCATGTTTCACAAACTGAGTATTAGTGATGGAAATAAGTTATTATATACAGGTTTGGAGAATAGAACTGTGTACTGTGGGAAAGAGGGGTAGAAATAGTATTCAGTGTTGGGTAGAACCAAACACCTCACTATGTATGCATTATACAATACACATTGTGCAGAACAGTGACCTGAAAAACAGACAACGAATTCTGACTGGATCGAGACTGGGCAGAAATTCGCTGTGTGCTTGCCTCCCAATAAAGTTGTTGAATCACATATAATTAAACCTTTTTTCTCTCCATGCATTTTCAGGCAAAATGATTGTGTGCGGTAACCGGTTCCCGTCAGATCACCGAAGTTAAGCAACGTCGAGCCCGGTTAGTCCTCAGATGGATGACCGCCTGAGCGATCGATTCGGACTCCCGCGTTTTGTCCTTGGGCAAGGCACTTAACCCCGATTGTCCACATGGGGGCACGATGACGCCGTGTACTAAGGCGTACTGCACGTCGATGGTGCGCATGTCTTCGACCAATCTAACCTTGCTTGTGCTGCATTGCGGAGTTACGATATTGGGGAGCTGGCAGCCGCTCGTCGTTGCTGGGTGGTTCTCTTCGGGTATTCCGGCTTCCTCCACCCGTAAAACTGTCACGGTCATGATTAGCCATTGTGCATAAGAATGTGACCTTAAACACCAATAAATAAATAAATAAATATAACACATTGAACTGAAAACAAAACGCAGTTAGTCAGGCCCTAAAACACATCTCCAATGTCTGTCTTAAAGATTACGTTGCACAGTGTGAATGAAATAGAACCATTGCACGTTCATATTTTATCAACATGAAGAGTAATTAATATTTATCTCGACATATTGAAAAGACTTTCAAAATAAAATTTAATAAACAATGAAATCCTTACCATGCTTTTTATTCTATGTTCAACGTATTTACATGCAATAGATGTTCGTCTGCGTTCATCGTTTTTGTTTCACCCAAACCAAAGTAAACAATGGCCGGTCATAATAATCCACAAACGAAACTCACGCCAACGAAACTTTCCAATTTACAAACTGCCTGAATGAACTCTTTCTGAGACAAAGATCAACCAACTTCTTGTCATCTGGGTTTATATCGAACTCCACATTACAAACTATGTTTTCAATTTCTCAGGAAACGGTGAAAATCAGATTTAATTAACTCAGTGTTGCTTTGAACGACAGCACCTTCCCATCAAGTGGAAAGAGAGATTGTAGTTTTGTTCGGGCGTGGCCTATGACGTTCCTTTTAACTTACGCACTCCATTGGTAAATAAAATGTTCAATGACACAATAACATGTTTCAGTGAAATGTATCGTTATTTAAAAGATAATTTTACACAACTATACCTTTTTTATTCAGTTATATCACTGGGAAGCATGGCATGACCTGGTGTTTATTTTAACTCTGCAAAGTAGAGACTGTTTAAATGTATTGCCCCCTCAAGTTTAATTATAAGGAATGATCGTTTTTTCTGTCCATTTCTTGAGTTATGAACCCACAAATCATTTACTCAGTTTGGCCTATCACACAGTTTGGTCTTTGCTTTTTGGGGTTCATAACTCAAGAAATAGACAGAAGCAAACGATCATTCCGTATACAGTACGTGGAAAGTGGATTGTAACTAAATCACCTGGGGAGTGGAGTTATCACCCAAAGTATCACTTTCAAATTATGTACACTTGGACAAAAAACACAAGCAATGTTTCAGCCAATGGACCTCCGGGTATAACCCGGAGGTCCATGGCTGGAACTTTGCTTGTGCTTGTAATGCTTTGCAACAAATTTGCAATTATTCTTGGGTGGAATGTCCACTCTGTGGGTGATTTAGTGATAGTACTTTTTTCTATGTACCGTATGTCAAAAATGAAACAGGAAACAATTAAATCTCAGAAGGTAATGTCTTTGGTGTTTCTTCATTCAGTCTTGATTTCGCAAAATTTTGTTTCTGAAATCTCAAACCAGTGGAGTAATTGTGCCCCAAACGGATCGAGAAAGAGAGCACTGATGTTATCAGATAACTGTAGGCTTGGTAAAAGAAAATCTGATTTGGCGTTTTGCATTTAATACAAAAACGGATGAATAATTTATATCATAAACAAGAACTATCATTGTCTTTCGTCGGCAACAAGGCGACTTATATATACAGTTATCTGTATCGTTTTTGCAAAGTAGGAAGAAAGTGTTGATCATATTCAATGCATGACTGGCATCGCCACCAATGTCGATCATGCAGTGCAAGTCAACCGATGCTCAACCTGCTTGTGCTGAGTTAATACGTTGAGGAGTTTGACAGTTGCTCGCCGATGTTGGATGATTCCTTGGGGTACTCCGCATTCCTCCCCTCGTAAAACTGCCCCTCCCCCCGCGAAGTGACTCTGGCTGTCAAAAGTGGCGTTAAACTTCAAACTACAAATTGTGCAAGACTAACGGTTATACAGTATTATTGTCTCACAAGCGATATCTTTATCAGTCTGGTTGCAACAGGATTGAGACATACTTATACATCGGTTCGCCGAGATTTCATAAATATAATATTGCGAAATTAAGACCAAGTCATGGAAACCAAACAAACAAGACATCTCAGATTCAAGCAGTGTTCACAAACTAACAAGGCATATACGACTCAATCAGTGTTCCAAAACTAACAAGACATCTCAGATTCAGTCAGTGTTCACAAATTAGGAAGACATCTTATATTCAGTCTATGTTCACAAACTAGGAAAACATATCATATTCAATCAGTGTTCTCGCTGTCAAGTGCATAGAATAATTCGCTTTGCACCAGTTATATATGACGTGCGAACTGGATCACAAATCAGAGAATTAAGCATGATGCTAAAATAAAGAGTATGATACTCAATTAATATTGTATGATACCCAAATAATATAGTATTATACTGAATTAATTCAGTATCATACTCAAATGATTGAGTATCATACTTAATTATTTATGCAGCATTTATGAAATCATACCAAAAAATATGGCATCATACCAAATTATTAGAGTATCATACTAAAAAAACAATTATGACCCTCCCGTACGTGAACCTGATTTCAGTATCATGCTATTTTATTTATGCTGCATTCATGAAATCGTGCACAATAATATAGTATGATTCTAAATTAATTGAGTATCATACTAAAATAATTAAGTATCATACACAAATAATATAGTATGATTCTAAATTATTTGGGTATCATACTAAAATAATTAAGTATCATACACAAATAATATAGTATGATTCTAAATTAATTGAGTATCATACTAAAATAATTCAGTATCATACACAAATAATATAGTATGATGCTAAATTAATTGAGTATCATACTGAATTAATTGAGTATCATACACAAATAATATAGTATGATGCTAAATTAATTGAGTATCATACAGAATTAATTGAGTATCATACACAAATAATATAGTATGATGCTAAATTAATTGAGTATCATGCTGAAAACCTGTCAATCAACACATTCTAACCAATCAGTGGCGCCGATACATACACGCAGGATTTTCTGGCGCCACATTTAAATAACACGATAAGCAAATGGAAGGCCGATATAAAAATGAATCTGGAAGGTTTTCTTGAAGGCGCTCGCGGTATCGTGTCTACGGTAACCCGTACTTTACAGTCCTCGATCAACGAAGCATATGTTTCAACAGCAAGTATGAGACTGGAAGCTTTAGAAAGAAAGGTGAACAGAATGGTTGCGAGGTTCCCGGAATGTTTAGCCCTGTTACCAGTATTAACAGAGGCTGTGCAGATTGTTGAAGAAATGAAAAGGAAAGAATAAATCTTCGAAAACACCACGTTTTGGAAAATTGAAACGATCTCATCAATCAAAAAAAGGCAAGACACGACACCTTGAAGGGGGGTGGTGGTGGGGGAGTGGGTGGTTGGTGGTGGTGTAATATGTACACTGTTTGAAACAAGGCAATGGGCAAGAACATGGATGTTACGACGGTGGGGGGGGGGGGGGGGGGGGGGGGGGGGTCTCACGCCCCGCAACACAAAATCCGGACACAGGTTTTGAACGGTTAGAAGTTCCCGCGGGACATGCCAAATTGCTGAAACTTCACCCTACAAAGTGAGTAGCTGCCATAGTAATTAGTTTCAAACACTCGTTTTAATTTTCCTTCTTCCAGTAAAAATTTAGCCTGATAAAGTTTCCTGAAAATTTCGTTCGGTTGAAATTTTGCAACACTTAGAACACTTGAAATATCAGTCGAAAAATTATATCCCAAAGATTGGGGGTTGGTGCGCTTAACACAAATTCATCTCCAATCGGTTGGAAATTTTGTCTGGCCCGGGTTGGGAGGGGGGGGGGGGGATGCTGTTTAAAAGTTTGAAGATGACAATATTCACCACCGAAGACCCACTAAACACCCTGTAGCCACACCCAGACGAAGATTCAACGATGGTTTATTTATTTATTTATTTATTTATTTATTTATTTATTTATTTATTTATTTATTTATTTATTTATTTATTTATTTATTGGTGTTTAAGGTGAAATATTTCTGCACAATGGCTAATCGTTAACATGACAGTTTTACGGCTGGAAGAGGTTGACGGAGAGAACCACCGATCAACGACAAGTAACTGTCAGCTCTCAAGCAATCAAACTCCACACAAGCAGGATTGGCATTGGTTGAAGACAGATGCACCATCGACGTGCAGTACGCCGTAGTACACAACGCCACCGTGCTCCCATGTGGATAGTGGGGGTGAAATGTTTTGCCCAAGGACACAACGCGGCTGCGGCAGGGCGCAGGTGGGATTCGAATCAAGGATCCCTCGTCTCGCAGACTTCCCCCTCTACCTACTGAGCCACCGCGTCCCCTGATACACTTGTTAAATTAACAATGCATTTGCTGAAAACAAAACACCGAGGTGTGCAAACAATTCAACTCGGGAATTCTTTTCGAAATCAAAATTAGTAATTTTGAGTGGATAGGTGGTACTCGTAGAGGTGGAAGCCTGACTCTCGTACCATCGCAACTACACGCATAACTGCACACACTTTCATATAGTTCACTATCTTTGACGTACCCATTAACTTACAGATATCTCCTTACACATACATACACATACATCCCCTATCCACACACGTGTTCATTCTCCCCCCCCCCCCCCACACACACACCCCATCCTCCGCCACACATGCACACTTACATTCTAACGTAGATTTTCTTAGTTTACAATGCGAAACTGCCTCGAACCGATGTGGTATGGAAATAGTAATTCGGAGGTTACGAGTGACGCTTGGTGACGAAAATGTATTCATTGCAGAGATTGGACTGTTTTATATTTTGTGAGTTGTGTATTAAGTAATAATTGTGTCTTGTGTTCGAAGGGTCGATGAAGCTATGGTTGTAAATTTTTATACAAAACATGTGTGGAAACTTCAAATTTATTTATTTATTGGGATAACGTCATCTATTGTCGGACAGTTTTACGGGTGTAGGAAGCCGGAGTTCCGTTGGTGCTAAGTCCGCACAGGCAGGGTTAGCACTGGTTGAAGACAAATGCACTATCGACGTGCAGTGGGCCTTAGCACACAGCGCCGCCGACTCCTCACTGGATTAACAGCCGTGCCCAAGGACACAACGCTGTTACCTCTGGCGGGATCGAATCGTGAACCTGTCGGTTTGAAGTTCATTGCGGTCACCACTGAACCACTGCGCTCCCGTCCAAACTTCAATGGAGCTGAAATGTCCACTCCATCCAATGTAATATGAATGTATACAGTAAGATTTCATGATATAGTATACTGTTATATGATTTTGAACCGAAAAATTAGGCTGTACAAAGATGGTAATGGAGATAGCTCCCCTTGCGAAACCCTGTAAGCGAAGTAGTGCTTGGTATCTGTGGTTAATCAACAAATGGGGTTTAAGTCGACATAAATAGGTGACGGGAGTAGTATGTAATGTGGTTTTGGGGCCTAGTTGGAAGGACCCCGTTGCAGGACCCCGGAAGTGACGTCATGTCACGTGACGTAGTAGCGTCATGTTCTGTTGTCGTGGTAACCCGCGTGGACGGCCATGTTGTGACGTCATCCCCACAGTGATACGTGTTGTTAGTGCGCATGCGCAACGCGTGTTGTTAGGGTCATACGTGTTTCTGCCGTCCATTTTGTATACTGGAGGCCGCCATCTTGGTTTCTATGGTAGTACATGGTTGCTATGTTACCCAATTTTTCTGCAATAGGACGGGGTATGTTTGGGGGTATGTTCGATTGAATCGGAGTATTTTCTGGAACGACTTCCCTGGATAATTACCACAAACAACCCGACAAGTTTTGCTATTTCGAATTGTTCCAGAATTCTCTTCTTCTATCTATATATGCAATAGTTATCGTTTATCTGGCCATGTTCCTTTATTCTAGAGTATACTCCAGTAGCGTAGAAAAGCCTATCTGTTGGAACAGCTTTGCTTGTTGTTACTATATTTAGCTATTTCTGGTCTATTTTTGTTAGTTCTGACCCTATTCTAAGTACTCTTGTTGTTTTATTTATCTAGAACATTTATAACCAATCAGATTGCTTGATTTCCCATAACCTGAACTTAATCGTATAGAGTTATCACCCCATATACAACGATGTTGTATCCGATTCTCATCACATCTATATCCAATGGCAATATCCCCGGGCACCCCAAATTTCGGCACCCAACGCGGGTTACCATGACAACACAACATGGCGCAACTACGTCACATGACATGACGTCACTTCCGGGCTCCTGCAACGGGTCCTGCCATCTAGGCCCCAAAATCACATTACATACTACTCCTGTCACCTATTTATGTCGACTTAAACCCCATTTGTTGATTAACCACAGATACCAAGCACTACTTCGCTTACAGGGTTTCGCAAGGGGAGCTATCATCATTACCGTTACAATCTTTGTACAGCCTAATTTTTCGGTTCAAAATCATATAACAGTATACTATATCATGAAATCTTACTGTATACTTTTATATTACATTGGATGGAGTGGACATTTCAGCTCCATTGAAGTTTGGACGGGAGCGCAGTGGTTCAGTGGTGACCGCAATGAACTTCAAACCGACAGTTTCACGATTCGATCCCGCCAGAGGTAACAGCGTTGTGTCTTTGGGCACGGCAGTTAATCCCGCGAGGAATCGGCGGCGCTGTGTGCTAAGGCCCACTGCACGTCGATGGTGCATTTGTCTTCAACCAGTGCTAACCCTGCCTGTACGGACTTAGCACCAACGGGAGTTCGACAGTTGCTCGCCGTTGTTCGGTGGTTCTGTCCAGGAACTCCGGCTTCCTACACCCGTAAAACTGTCCGACAATAGGTGACGTTATCCCAATAAATAAATAAATTCCAAGTTTGCACACATGTTTTGTATAAAAAGTTACCACCAGAGCTGCATCGACACAATTATTACTTAATACACAACTCACAAAATATAAAACAGTCCAATCTCTGCAATGAATAAATTTTCGTCACCAAGCGTCACTCGTAACCTCCGAATTACTATTACCATACCACGTCGGTTCGAGGCAGTTTCGCATTGTAAACTAAGAAAATCTACGTTAGAATGTAAGTGTGCATGTGTGGCGGAGGATGGGGTATGTGTGTGTGGGGGGGGGGGGGGGGAGGTGGAACACGTGTGTGGATAGGGGTTGTATGTGCATGTATGTGTAAGGAGATGCCTGTAAGTTAATGGGTACGTCAAAGATAGTGAAGTATATGCATGTGTGTGCAGTTATGCGTGTAGTTGCGATGGCACGAGAGTCAGGCTTCCACCTCTACGAGTACTACCAATCCACTCAAAATTACTAATTTTGATTTCGAAAAGAATTCCTGAGTTGAATTGTTTGCACACCTCGGTGTTTTGTTTTCAGCAAATGCATTGTTAATTTAACAATTGTATCAGGGGACGTGGTGGCTCAGTAGGTAGAGGGGGAAGTCTGCAAGACGAGGGATCCTTGATTCGAATCCCACCTGCGCTCTGCCGCAGCCGCGTTGTGTCCTTGGGAAAAACATTTCACACCCACTATCCATATGGGAACACGGTGGCGTTGTGTACTAAGGCGTACTGCACGTCGATGGTGCATCCGTCTTCAACCAATGTCAATCCTGCTTGTGTGGAGTTTGATTGCTTGAGAGCTGACAGTTACTTGTCGTTGATCGGTGGTTCTCTCCGTCAATCTCTTCCAGCCGTAAAACTGTCATGGTCACGATTAGCCATTGTGCTGAAATATTTTACCTTAAACACAAATAAATAAATAAATAAATAAATAAATAAATAAATAAATAAATAAATAAATAAATAAATAAATAAATAAATAGATAAACAAATAAATAAATAAATAAATAAATAAATAACCCATCGTTGAATCTTCGTCTGGGTGTGGCTACAGGGTGTTTAGTGGGTCTTCGGTGGAGAATATTGTCATCTTCAAACTTTTAAACAGCACCCCCCCCCCCCCCCCCCCCCCATCCCGGGCCAGACAAAATGTCCAACCGATTGGAGATGAATTTGCGTTAAGCGCACCCACTCCCAATCTTTGGGATATAATTTTTCGACTGATATTTCAAGTGTTCTAAGTGTTGCAAAATTTCAACGTACGAAATTTTCAGGAAACTTTTTCAGGCTAAATTTTTACTGGAAGAAGGAAAATTAAAACGAGTGTTTGACACTAATTACTAGGACAGCTACTCACTTTGCAGGGCGAAGTTTCAGCAATTTGGCATGTCCCGCGGGAACTTCTAACCGTTCAAAACCTGTGTCCGGATTTTGTGTGGCGGGGCATGAGACCCCCCCCCCCCCTCGTAACATCCATGTTCTTGCCCATTGCCTTGTTTCAAACAGTGTTCATATTACACCACCAACAACCACCCACTCCCCCACCACCACCCCCTTCAAGGTGTCGTGTCTTGCCTAATTTTGATCGACGAGATCGTTTCAATTTTCCAAAACGTGGTGTTTTCGAAGATTTATTCTTTCCTTTTCATTTCTTCAACAATCTGCACAGCCTCTGTTAATACTGGTAACAGGGCTAAACATTCCAGGAACCTCGCAACCATTCTGTTCACCTTTCTTTCTAAAGCTTCCAGTCTCATACTTGCTGTTGAAACAGATGCTTCGTTGATCGAGGACTGTAAAGTACGGGTTACCGCAGACACGATACCGCGAGCGCCTTCAAGAAATCCTTCCAAATTCATTTTTATATCGGTCTTCCATTTGCTTATCGTGTTATTTAAATGTGGCGCCAGGAAATCTAGCGTGTATGTATCGGCGCCACTGATTGGTTAGAATGTGTTGACTGACAGGTTTTCAGTATGATACTCAAATAGTTTAGCATCATACTATTTTTGTATGATACTGAATTAATTCTGTATGATACTGAATTAATTTAGCATCATACTATATTATTTGTGTATGAAACTTAATTATTTTAGTATTATACTCAATTAATTTAGAATCATACTATATTATTTGTGTATGATACTTAATTATTTTAGTATGATACTCAATTAATTTAGAATCATACTATATTATTTGTGTATGATACTTAATTATTTTAGTGTGATACTCAATTAATTTAGAATCATACTATATTATTGTGCACGATTTCATGAATGCAGCATAAATAAAATAGCATGATACTGAAATCAGGTTCACGTACGGAAGGGTCATAATTGTTTTTTTAGTATGATACTCTAATAATTTGGTATGATGCTATATTATTTGGTATGATTTCATAAATGCTGCATAAATAATTAAGTATGGTACTCAATTACTTGAGTATGATACTGAATTAATTCAGTATAATACTATATTATTTGGGTATCATACAATATTAAGTGAGTATCATACTCTTTATTTTAGCATCATGCCTAATTCACTGATTTATGAGCCTGTTCGTACGTCATAGTTATACAGTGTTTGGCACCAAAGCTATACATTTGAAAGCTTTGTGGTTTACTATTTCAGATCCTCGTTTTTAATAAAATATCTGTCTAAACAGTCGAGATATAATTCACGCATGGCAAGTAATCTGTTGCCGCCAGGTATCATCATGGCTTTTTATGGATGAACTGAATTAACACTTTCTCCAAAAAAAATATTTTTTTATCAAAACACTTCTTTGTTACTTAATCTTTTTTTGATCTTGCTTCATCTGTTTTTTTTTTATATTATGCCTCTGGAAGATAATAAACTATTTGCTACTAGTTTTGTAAATAAACAATGAGTAAATAAAAATCCTGTAATTATTTTGTAAACGCCCATAATTGCCTTTTATTTTTTTAGTATGTATACTTTTATCATGAGGTTTTATTTGCAACTAAAATATTTTAAAGAGGTAGGTAGTTTAATGGCACCAAGGCTTTAGCATTGCAGATGGGATGGTTTTGCACTCAATGGAAGGTACATGGTTAATTCTTTCTCGTGTGCAATCCGATTCCATTTGCACTAAATTCTTTCATTTGGCACCTCGGAAAATTAATTTGGCATCGAACAAAAATGTCAGTTGTCACCAAACAATTTCAGGCCAGTGTGAACACTGGATTCAATGTTCTCGCATCGACTTCCGACAGTTGGGTTTTTGTACTGCTATTGGGAAAAGAGCTGAAGGATAATTACTTCAGTATCGCGACTCAATCTCGATACGGCCGAAATTATATGTCCGCATATGGTATGACAGGCCTGTAAGTAGGTGACCGTCAGTGCAACATTTTTGCGATAGATGCCCGGGGAAGTCGAGGAGTCGACGAGTTGGCGGCTAATGAACCAATGATACTAAGAGTAAAATAGGACAGTATTTATGCAATGTTAAGAAACCCAGACACCTTACCAGTGAATATCCTCGCAGTATTTAGCGACACCAGAAGGCCAACGGTGTCAATGTGGAACATAATGGCAACCTGTGAAGATAATAGTGCTTGCAATAGGTCAACATTTTCCCCAATAAGAATAATTTTAATGATTATGTCTTGCATTTAATCTGGTCTTCGACGTTCCAATACTTTACACAATCACACCAAATCACATTCCAAGCTCTCAATCTATCAGTCAAATTATATGAGGAATTCAGCGCTGTTATGACCAGTTTAGCACTAAAACAATCCGTCGCCCGTCTTTCGCTTGAATCGTCTGGAATATTCCACTTCGTCGGAGAAATTAACCTAGGGTTCTCATTTCCGACCAACTGAAATGTTCCAGCCAACTGAATGTAAAGAATATCTTAGACATTGGTTTTCTTTAAATCAACGCCACAAAATGTTTCCCAATCGAGACGTGATTGACTGGATCTTTTGTTGACATTTTCTGTATGAATAAGGCCTGATTACAGATGTAGTTTTATGATTACTCCACGTAGTTCCACTAATGTTGTTAATATCGTGATGCTTTTAATGTGGAATAAATACTTATTGATTGAAATATCTATACAGTGATCCCAAAAGAATAGTTGCACTTATTTGTGACTGAATGGACAACACATTAAATCAACGACAGTCTATATACGAACTCCACGATAAGTGGATGAACAGATAGCCCATATAAGCGTCGGATTCATTAAATAATTTATACCGGTGTCCCTATAGCTTGTTCGCATAAAACACAGAGGTTGTGCGTATTACTATTCATCCTCGTCATCAGCGTGTTTTGTCCTGCTGATTTGACTCGGACACGGGTCTGTAAAGTTGAGATACGTATTTAACTATTTCCAAAAACAGTCGAATATTTTAATCCATTCAACACTGAACACTTCAATACTTTCATCCGAAAGAATATTGTTTACATCAAAGAGGGCGAAT
The DNA here is from genome assembly GCA_031216915.1 of Pictodentalium vernedei. Lineage (NCBI taxonomy): Eukaryota > Metazoa > Mollusca > Scaphopoda > Dentaliida > Dentaliidae > Pictodentalium > Pictodentalium vernedei. The sequence continues at coordinate 78,267,198 of CM062288.1, read as the reverse complement.
CTATTTTGCATCTGTGACAAGGTTCAACAACATTTTAACACTTTACCCAACGTAACGGCCAAAATCGGCCATCGCTATTCTCAAAAATCGCCAATTAATTTTCATTATTTTTTTTATTTTTTTGTGTCAAAACATAGATTATGACCCCGCATTGGAAAGAGCTCATCCTAAAGAATATTGTTTACCTCAAATAGGACGAATCTATTTTGCATCTGTGACAAGGTTCAACAACATTTTAACACTTTACCCAACGTAACAGCCAAAATCGGCCAATTCTATTCTCAAAAATCGCCAATTAATTTTCATTATTTTTTTTTTTATTTTGTGTGTCAAAACATAGGTTATGACCCCTCATTGGAACGAGCTTATCGAGCTCGTTCCAATGAGGGGTCATAACCTATGTTTTTGAGCCAAAAAATGAACAAAAGTAGTTATTCAAGAATGTTTTTTGCAGCCCTATACAATTATTTGCTGATCCTCCTTGTTGACGTGTCATCGAGTGAAATCAGTATATGTTCTTTATGACACAATCACCACCAAATAGATCATTAACTGATTACCAAATGCAAATAACAGACGACACTCACAAAATCGGCATTCCTCAATAAATAAACATTTTCATTTTCTCACGAAAACATAATTTATACTCCTTCATGGGAACGAACTCCACGGGCTCGTTCCGTTGATGGGCCATGATATTTATTACTAAGGAGAAAGTTGAAATACAAATAGAGTTATTTAGCAGTTATTTGGAAGTGTGCTGACAACTCTAGTCGTTACGTTAGTTAAAAAAGTGAAATTACACATTACATGCTAAAAGGAATCTCAGATTCTTTACTATTTGTCATGAAATTTATTTCACTAAAATCGACCTGAGCCTCGGTAAACATAGGTGAACTTAGGTAAACCTCGACTCGGGTAGATTTTCGTGAACTCATTACAGAAATTTCATATGAAATCGAGACTCGTTAGAGATCCTCTATTTGCATCCTTGAACAGTTCAGCAATATTTTAATCAGCCAACACTATACAATTATTTGCTGATCCTCTTTGCTCTATTTGCCATCCATTGAGATCTTATTGTTTCTTTCATTTCACATCCGTTTATGCCTTGAAACAAACGTTTTGTGTGAAGGATTTCAAGCATTTGACGTGTCTTTGTCAGGTTGCCTGGGAGTGCAATTGCAAATGCAAATGCAAAAACTTGTATGTTACTTTGGTTATATTCCCGTCAGGGTATTAACATTGCGACCGAAAAGATTGCACTACATATAGGTATATAGTGGGACAATGGCAATCTTATTGTTTCTTTCATTTCACATCCGTTTATGCCTTGAAACAAACGTTTTGTGTGAAGGATTTCAAGCATTTGACGTGTCTTTGTCAGGTTGCCTGGGAGTGCAATTGCAAATGCAAATGCAAAAACTTGTATGTTACTTTGGTTATATTCCCGTCAGGGTATTAACATTGCGACCGAAAAGATTGCACTACATATAGGTATATAGTGGGACAATGGCACAAGCATCTTCTCGTTATACAAAATTTTGCACTCAAATCATATGTGACTTTCTTCTGAACTCAAAAAGTATCGAAATGCGAGACAGAATAGGTCGTGAATTATTGCGAATCAATGCAACATAGACACATCGTTCTCTGAGTTCCAATGTGTTCTATGCGCCACAAGGCACATATAACATATTGGAACCAGGGGACGGAATGATAATAGATTTTGAAGGCAGTCCTAAACAGGTCTGGCATTTCAGAAAATCAAGCGGCGCAAAATATTGCCTTTCTCAATTATTTCTAGACATGCAGTAGGCATGCAGCAGTCGTTTACTCCTAACGAATGCCAGGCCAGACTTTATTGATTACATGACATTCTTGTATTCTGAAATGACAAAGACAAAACACAACGATGGTGGCGTGCGATGGAAACGAATCGCCGAACCAAACTTGGTGTTTTATTTAAGTGTTTCAGAACCCTATAACAAATATAAGAAAGGCTCAAAAGGGGCAATTGACACCTGTCCCCCTGGACTTTCAGTAAGTTGTGTTCTAATGTGAAAGAAGCTTAGCTTTTAACTGAAAATGATCATCTTCGGTGGTCCGTTTACCTCCTTAGGAACAATGTTTTGTGACGAACCATTTCATAAGCATTAATTGCAAACGTAATGCGCTTGTACATTCTTTTTTTTAAATGCAGATCGAATTCTACACCTCGTTTATCTAGCACATTTCTCCGTGTAATGATAACAATAATGCACTTTGGCCGGCCGCTGATTTGTCGCAGTTCTCGGGTGAGAAGGCCTTGGCTATCCCTGTACTCCCAACTACCTCCCTATTCCCACGCTTCTTTTCTCCTCCCAACACTCAGAGACGAACTGCTTGATGACATCCCTAGCCCCAATCGCTCCGATTAGCATATTTACCCTCTACTTCGAGGCTCCCACTAACCACATGTCCTTCATTCTCCCATCCCCCCTTCCCCAATACACTCCCAGTGAATCTTATTCTTTTCGACTGGTATTTTGGGCATTCTAGAAGAAAGTGTTCCAGGGTCTCCACCACGCACAAATTACACATCTGACACTCCTTTTCACTGTTTTTCCCAATCGGGTAGTGTTGAATGCACAGAATAATTGTGGAATATAATTGCATTCGTAAACGTTATTGTTTCAATAAAGATGTTGCATGAAACCAATGCATTGACGGATTGTTAATATACATCCATTTTGAAATGTGTGCATAAGTTTTCAATTTTATTTTGCAGATTGTTCCATTATATAACGTAGAAGCCAGATCTAACCGTCGGAGAGAACAATGTTTAACTGCAGACTCTGTTAACGTCTACGCAGGTATGCTGTGGCATAGAAATTATCCTTAAGTCGTTGTATATTCGTGGTTGGAGAAGACGTGCTACTGAGATATATTGATCTGAATACTGATTTTTACTGAGACAATACTTTTTTTTAGTTGAAAACAAATATTCAGCGGAACATCATATGATATCATACTCATGAATAGCCTTTATCTACCAATCAAATAAGTTATTCCGAAAACAATACCGCACAACATTTAAGTTTCAATAATTGTGTTGAGTGCATTGTGAATGTGTGGATATTGAAAATCGCTCTACTTATTTTAATAACGGTAAGTATAATTAGAAATTCACTTACGATACTTGTTTTCGCGAGAAAACATTTCCGCCGATTCAGTATATCGTGTTTTTTTTTATTATCCTCGCATTGGCTGACAACACTTCGTTATTTATGGCCGTACTTCCAGAATGGATTCTCAGAGTTTCACTTATTCATTTGAACGCCAAACCATGCGAGTTCCTAATGTGTTTCTCCTACACTGCAAAAAATATAGGTTCTCTTTAGAACCAAAACTGGTTCTAATCTTGTCCCTGAGATTGAACCAGTTCTGTTTAAACAATATTTATTTCAAATCAAATACTTTTATAAAGATTACCTTTAAATATTGACAGAATTAAACATAAATTGAGGTGGTTTCAGCTGTACGTTTAGAGCGTATACTAGGTTGTCTCAAATCATTATTAAGCAAAGGAGATATGAACAGTTGACATATCGAACCAGTTTTGATTCTATACAGAACCGTAACTGGTTCGATATGCCAACTGTTCATATATCTTTTGTTTCAAAATGTTTGGCGACTGCGTTGAACAAGCCCCAAGTTTAGTGCTGAATCTACTTCAGTACGTGTAATATTCTGTTAAAATATGCTAATCTTGGTAAATTTATTTGATTTGAAATAAATACTGTTTAAACAGAGCTTGTTCCATCTCAGGGACAAGATTAGAACCAGTTTTGGTTCTAAAGAGAACCTATATTTTTTGCAGTGTACTGGGCTTCGGGAATATCGGTATGAACACTGGTATCAATAACCTTATACCGAGCGTTGTCTATCTGGAACAAATGTACATTGGGACTAATCACTGTTGATCTGCTGGTTGTATTAGTTTCGTAAAACACCCACATGTTACACGGCATCGACAAGATTGGCGAAAGATTAGACGACATCCTCGATTGCTCTTCAGACAATCCAAGTTAGATCAAATATTTTCAGACTATCTGACCATGGATAGACCTGTGTCTCTTCTGTGTTATGTCTTCCACCATCGTTGAAGTCGGAAACACGTCTATTGTGATGCAGGTAATGGAAAGTAAGAAAATACTGAACAATTAAACAACCTCTACAATTGGTGAAAGCACTCAAAATAACTATCAGAACCGAACGTCCTCTCTGACAAAAACAATACTTATTTTGAACATTACGTTATTTTTAGCCACGGCACCATTTACCGTGTATTGATTTGTCTCACTTATTTGGACACCAAACATCCACATTCGAAAGATAATCACAAACTGTCAGCGGCGTTGATTGTGATGTTAATGTATACTAACAATGTTATTAGTTTATTTGTATATTGTCTGAGTAGAACCATCTTTCCAAACGAGTGTGTTGCTATTTTCTGCGAGAAAAACGGCAAAAAAGCTGATGCAATGGGAACACCACAAGGAGTTATTAGAAATGACATCTAGTGAAATGACGAATCTTGTAAGAAAAACCCGAACTGGTCTAAATGAGGATACATGGACGTCACTTCTGGTGGTGGGGTGGGGTGATACCCCTCAAACAAAAACTGTTGGTGCCCCCATACACCCCCACCCCACCCCACACATTTTTTTTTAAACCTGACAATTACCTCCGCCATAAAAAGTACTCCTAGTAGACCCATTTTGGACACTCGGGGTGGCCCCATATTAATTTACACGCACGCACGCACGCACGCACGCACGCACACGCACACACATATTTCTCGATGTGACCGTGTATAAAGGCAAGCAAATTCAGGCGTCCGGTCATTTAGATTATAAAGTATATTTTAAATCAACTGATTCACGCCAATTGTTGCACACAAAATCATTTCATCCTCAACATACATTTAAAGGTATCATCAAATCACAACTCATTCGTTTGCACCGCAATTCAAGTGATAAGGTAAATTTCAATGAGGCTTGTTCTACTCTGTTTGGCGCCCTTAGATCGAGATGATACTCACAGCGCCTTTTGCGTAGCCTGAAATCCCAAACCCCGAAAAAGATCGAAAGTCTAGCTGAAACTACCGATTTCGAACCACTGAGGATTGAACACAACAGACCGTTGCAGAATGGTAGTGGCGCAGTATTTAATTACAAAAAGCCTCGATGTAGATTGCATACTTTTATGCCTGATCAGAAAGAGGAATTTTCCTCCGAACAAACGAAAAATCATTATCAGATCCGTAACCCCCTCCATTGTGATTCACCAAACATTATTTACCTTATCACATATAAGCGCTGTCGGAAACAGTATGTTGGTCAAAGTCAAAATCCTTTCCGAGAACGTGCTACTAGACACAAACAGGATATAAAACATAATGCTGATGCCCCAGTAGCACAATATTTTAACCTTCCTGGCCATTCTTTGGACGATTTCGAAATCCATCCTATCGAACAACCACCAATTAAAGACACATTAGAAGAAACGGATGAATTTAGAAAAAAACGTGAAGCTTTTTGGATCAATACGCTTCAAACCATCTGGCCATTTGGCATGAACATATCAGAGGGCGAATGCGAAAGGAGGTCCATCATTCCTTTCACTTTAACGTACAACAGAATGAATATCGAAATAGCAAAAATGTTAAAAGATGAATTCAATTTTACCAATGCTAAATTAAATGAACCTTTGAATCTTCGACCTATCATCGCCTATAAAAAAAAAAACAAAAGCTTGCGTAACATCCTTGTAAGGACTAAATTAGAGCCCATCAATGAATAACATCAATTTTTGCCAGTCAGTTTTACCAGTTCCTAAGCTCATCACTTAGTTTAAATCAATTTTATGTACATTTTTGTCATGTTTGAAACCCATCAGGGTTCAGTAAATGAAAACAATTTTTCGGCGGCATATTAAAAGACAAAAACGTTTCAGCAGGAAATGTCTGTGCCAGTGCGATTTTTTAACCTCAAGCACAGGCACGCACGCACGCACGCACGCACGCACGCACGCACGCACGCACGCACGCACGCACGCACGCACGCACGCACGCACGCACGCACGCACGCACGCACGCACGCACGCACGCACGCACGCACGCACGCACGCACGCACGCACGCACGCACGCACGCACGCACGCACGCACGCACGCACGCACGCACGCACGCATACACACATACATACATACATACAAACATACAGGCAGACAGACATTATAAAATATAGTATAGATATAATGCGTGAATCTACGACAGATGTACAAGAATGAAATGGTGAATTCTGTCAAGTCTTTTCAACTTTGAAACGATATTTTGGGAAATCACCATAATTTTACAAGTGCTGTTTGTTTGAAAATAAGTGTAAGTGTAGCTACATACTCACGTTGTTTACCTTTATATTGATTTATCGTGTGAAGGGTGAATTTCCATGAGCATATAATAAACAGATCATATTCTGACAGAAAGAGTGAAATTGTAGAGGCCAGGTCGATCGTTGACGAGGTCAGATCGCTAGATCACGCTCCCTGCTTTCGCCGGGTCGTGTGATCCGGTGATTTGACATCATCAATCAAGATTCTGAAAAACACACACACATGATGACCGGAGGGTGCCTGTTCTAAGATTCCGTTTGCGCTTTTAAACCCAGTGGAACGTAACTGGTATTGATCGGAATTGCGTAAATCCTGATGGTCAAGCATCACATGGTATCGATATCAGGTGAACACCAGACACCCTTTGCCAAAGAAGCCAAGGAAGTGTCTCCACCAGTCCATTCCCTTACTCAAACAATAATTTCCATGCCTCAATAAACGTCGACCTGGAGGATATTCTCTTAGTTATACGTCACAGTCCAACCAAATACAATTAACAGTGGTTTACGCTGACTGAACATCACGCGATTGTTCCAGTTCGGCAAACCAGGGATGCTAAGGTGTTGCTAAGGAAATGCGGGGATACACCATTGTGTGTTTTGCACACAAATAACTCGATCTGGTTTATTTATTGAGGGGTTTAAACACACTTCCAAGGGCCAGAATCGTATCTCGTCTGACAATATCACGGTTGGCGGACGCTGGAGTACATGGGGAATACCGCCGAACAGCGGCTAGTGACTGTTGGACTATCCAAAGTAATAACCCGGTGCAGGCTTGGTTAGCATCGTTTTGTGGCGTGTGTACCAACGACGTACTTGGGTTGTGATAGGAAAAGAGTCTTGCATTCTTACAGTTAGCCTTTAAGACGGTATGTGTTGGAAAACGCACCATTGCCTCGGCCAACTACAATTGAGTACTGACTCCAACATGCGCAGAACGACCGAGTCGTGTGTGGATATGTTGCTAAGTTATTCCGTTTGTGTGCATGAAGGAATCCCAGAGGGACAGTTCCAGTACTCCTCTATGAATAAATTTTCTGATTATTCTCCTATAAATGTCAAACATGTTTCAAGTTGTCTTAACCCTTTACGCAACGTAACGGCCAAAACCGGCCAGCGCTATTCTCAAAAATCGCTAATTAATTTTCATTATTTTTTTCATTTTTTGTCTCAAAAACATAGGTTATGACCCCTCGTTGGAACGAGCTCGTCGAGATCGTTCCAACGAGGGGTCAGAACCTATGTTTTTGAGACAAAAAATGAAAAAAATTAGTTACTTAAGAATTTTTTTGAAAGTGTCGTCTGCTTTTCATGTTAGGTAAAGGGTTAAAACAATTCTGTGTCAGCATTGTACAAAGTTACAAATTAGAATGTACATGATTTGAAACATGTGCAAAGAAAATAAAATATTTATTTTATCATAATGTGTTCACTTGAAACCGATTCGCCTTATTAATCGCAGGGGAGCAGCACGGTGACTGTGGTTGATTGTTGGGCGTACATGCTAGAGGTCCCGAGTTCGATCCCGTTCGGGACGACCCGCGTTGTGTCAGTGGGCAGTGCGCTTTATCCCGATTACCTACACGAGTGCACGATGAGGCCGTGGACTAAGGCGTACTGCATGTCGATGTTGCACATGTCTTCAACCGCTGGAACCCTGCTTGAACGGAGTTTGAACAGTGTTAGAATGTTGAGGAGCTGACAATTGCTCGTCGATGCTCAGTGGTTCTCTCTGGGTACGCCGGCTTCCCCCACCCGTGAAACTGGCACGGCCGTGATTAGCCATTGTGCATAAGTATGTGCACTTAAACACCAATAAATAAATAAATAAATAAATAAATAAATAAATAAATAAATAAATAAATAAATAAATAAATAATTAAGCTCACTTAACTCTCAGGCCACTGCACTGAGTATTTTCAATATATTTTTTTTCATCAAAATCTATTCATCGTTGATTTAAAGCAGCCAAAACTAGATTTAATAAAAAAATAATCTAAATGAAACATTAATTTAAATGCAACACATGAAATCATTGTTGAAAAAATCCATTGTGATTAAATGCGTAGGAATTATAATTATTTCGGTGACACGAGAAATCCTGTTCTGCGCAGAAATATCCCCAAGTAGCATGCAATGAATTAAATACCTTCCAGTAAATATTCCAAGGATTTATTTATTTATATATTTATATTATTTTTTATTTATTTATTTATTTATTTATTTATTTATTTATTTATTTATTTATTTATTTATTATTTACTGCCATTTTCAATTCCAGATAAAAGTGATGATGTCGGAGCTTGCAGAAATGAACACAATTCATTTTGATCTTCGAAAACTTAAAATCGTTTCTTGTAGCCCATTTTTGAATTCTGTTTGAAGACATGTGAAGTTTGCGTTCTATTGCAACCATGCTTTGACTGTTATTGCAAATCAAAAAGTCAATGACAAATAATGAAGAATTGTTTTTATTTTCTCAATTGTGTCAATGATGCCATTAACGTTCACAAACAACAGGGTAGCAGATGGAATGCTAACCCTATGACCATCCAATACTTGCTCGTGTGGATCAGATAAAGCAGACCCAGCACGAACTTGAAATTGACGATACTTTAAATATGTTCTACAAAAAGCTGCCTACGCCCCCTTCCCAAACCTATGTTAAAAAAGATCCTTCAAAACCGTACACTTCTAGGTTGTATCGTATTCCTTCTGTATGCCAAAGACGACGGCGACCACATGTTCTTGTCTCGCAAAGCCACTTCTGGTGAGCGTTTCAAGTTCAACCTCATCTGGTTTCTGAACATTAATTCGCAAGTTGATTTGTCGATTCCAGAAACCAGAATAAACGTTTGAATTACGGGTGTCTTTATCACGGCATTTTGAATAGGAGTTATTGTTGTTTTTCATCCAGAATGCGGAAACTGGCCAGTTACTCATATGTCATTGAACATGGGTTGTACAATATTCGAGTGAAGCATGGGACAATTGTTTTAAAGGTTGATAGTGCATTTCATCGTGCACAGTGACATTATCGTTAGCTTTATGCAAATGGTGATCTAACTCTTCCATAGCGAAAGGTTCATTGTAATCCTCCAAATTGTCAGATGTCAATATGATATTTTGTTTTTCCTATTATTTTTGTAATGTTTATGAATTCTGGATTACAATTTTCAGATGACGAATGTTTAGAAAATGTTGAGACCACTTTGTTTCTGATTGGGACGTCGTTTGTCTCAATTATTTGTTTTTGGTGACTTATTAAATTCCAGTTCAGTTTTCTTGCGCTGCTTGATAGTCTGAGCATCAGGTTCCGATAAGAGTGTTTCCTGGAAGCAAAAAGCAGCTGTATTTGGATTAGAAGGTCCCGTCAATTACAAAACTCTCGACAGTTCAATGGGATTATACTGTTAGTGGTCTCATTGTAGTTGTGTATAAATGTTGATGATGCCCGTATGGGAGAAAATGCCCCACAATTATTCTTTCTTTACTTTTTTATGCGATGACCATCCCTGTGAAGAATCCGGGCAAAATTTAGTCGCGAACGGGTCACTGATGCATTCATCAACATTAGTGTCTTCAGTTCCTCAAAAGTGTTGCTCGTGAAAACATTGCGAAGGCAGTGGAATATTCGGTCTGATTTAGGACTGTCACGATTAATCGATTAGTCGATGGTTGATCGGTCACAGCGAAATCGATTAGTATTTTTCGTTGTCGAATAATCGGTAAATTTTATCCCGCTTTAGACGTTTAATAATTAAAAGAAAATTTTATGAAAAAACTATTGTTTTAAAGGTAAAGAGTTAAGAACATCGATGTTAAACCCCAGGAAGTTGTTGGAATCATTTGTCTGCCAGGTGCATTCATCAAAGCTTTGATGTTCTGAACTTTTGAACCGTCAGTGTAATAATCAAGACCGGTCGGCAGTTGCGAAGTTCGCAACTGCCGACCGGTCTTGATTATTACACTGGCGGTTTAAAGTTCAGAACATCAAAGCTTTGAATGTACCTAAAAGAGGATCTTCTTCGTTGTTTACCGGAGGTAGGTCAACTGACTTGAACTTCATTTTTTATCGACGTCAGAGAGAGGGAGATGGGATCATCAAGGTACGATTAATCGATTATGATCGATTATTTGCGACGATTAATCGATTCCTAAATTAAAAAATCGTGACAGCCCTAGTTTGATTTTAGTTTGTTTTTCCTTTTCCTTTTTCCTGTTTTCTTTTTTTGTGTGTTGCTCTCCCCGACTCTAAAATTTTGTCAGAATCCGTGTTTTGGATCTTTCTAAGGTTTGTCTGGCTTATTTTTTTCTGATTTATGGTTTTGTTTCTTTTTTTTGTATTCTAATTTAGGCATGTATGTTCATTGTTCTTGTTTTTTGACACGTTCTTGTTATTTTCTCTGCTGTTTGGGTCATTGGTGGAGAGGACAGCGGTTTCGTTTGTTTTATTGTGAAAGCCTGTACTAAAGATTAAATAGGTCCTTTAAGAACGTGTGTGACATTTGACATTTTCCGGATGCTGTTGACAATGTTTGTGACACATTTGGAGCATATGTTGGGGATAATATATTCATGCCAAGCTTATATTTCTATTTATCTGGCCTCATTGAAACTGATTTGTGTTTTACACTTTTATTTTTGTATTTCCTGTTTCTTTCTTCAAAGCGGGACAATCCTTTAATCCCCCTGGGTGGTTACCCTGGCAATTACAACTCTTGATGTTATTCGTGTATGTTTCTGGTGTTCTTCGCCACCTTTGAGACATATATTTTTCCCTTTATAATTATTTTGGCCGTAACCCTACTAATGACAAACATCGAAGTGGTTCTGGTAAGTAGAAATCCACTTTGATGCTCATGCATTCTTGTTTTAATGATTGTGGTTGTTGGGATGAGTTAAAAGTTAAAATGTAGGCATTTGTTTGCATGGACTTCTCAACTCCCTTTTGATCTATAGCTTTTTAACATCAGTAACACTCTGTGATTTTAGTTCGTTCTGTATTTCTAGCTCATCAATGCCTGGCAGTATGTTTGGGCGCAGTACACCTTTGCATTGTTTGGAGTTTTATGTGCAAAGGCATTAACCTCTATATCGGCGAGTTTTTTTTTTCAGTCTTAATAAGTGTATGGCCTCCAACACCTTTCGACATTCAATGAGAATCGCATTGAATAGTAATTGTTTACCTTCTTAACGTCCGCAGATACTCTTGTGATTGCCTTTTCCAAAGCAAAGGGATTAATATATAATGCTCGTTTACCCTCTTTTGAAGCAAAAATAATAATGAATTTTGGATATGTGTTCACAGAATACGTGCCGGCTAATCGAAGTTAGTGTCCTCGTTTTCTGTTTATGTTGGTATGTTTGTTATGTTATTGATCGAACTTGTACATTGTCCCGGCTCCCACCCGCGACATAATCCAACAAGTGGTAGAGTTACTACCATTTTGTGAACTCGCCGAGCAAACAGTGTTCCCACATACTTATTCTAGAGGCAGTATAGTCTGCCAATGTTGATGCTAAAGCATGCAACTGACTGATTGACCCGTGCGCTGGTGGTACCAGGCCTTCAGATGTTGATTATTCAATATCCTGGGATGTAAGTTGCAACTGAAAAGTAACCCAGATAGTGCAATGAAACCGATCATTCTCTTAAGTTTAATGACTTTTTTGAAAGTTTTTGTTACAATGGCAATTAAAATTGGATTTAAATGACTGTTTAAGTGGCCTTCAAATTCTCCCCTCCCAGACATGACACCCCTTCTGGAGGCTCCTGATTGGCCAAAACGGGTCGCTCCAACCATCTGGCTGCTCCCAAAGTTAGGGCCAAAGCAGTGTATTTTACACAAGTATCTCTAAATTAGATTCCCCAAAACAGGTGCACTTTTTGTTCTAAACTACCAGGATTCCTTCCTGCATTGCCTTCGAAAAGCACCTCATGGCAGAATAAGTTGCCCGGATGAAACTTGTTCGTACCATTTTTGTCGTAGGCTGCGTATTGAGACATATCTCACCAAACCAACTTAATTGAGCCGGTCCTCCTATGCCTGCCACCTTAGGACTCGCCTAGTATGGTATGATCAAATGATATCCCGAAGATCTCCTAACCACCTAGCACTCCATGAATGATCAGTCCCGTGGCCCTGAAAATTGCCGAAGTTAAAAACATTCCCCCGTCAGCACTATACAGAGTTACAAATCAGAATGTACAAACGTTGTACAATCTGTCCCCAACAGACACGTTATTTACCTCCGCAAACACAGTTGTTTTGTGCATGTGCAAATAATAGAAACCACTGACGGTTGGAGGCTATACACTTCAGATGAAAAGTGATTTTCGGTACTTCAGCCTGTATTTTAATTACAGATTTATTGAAACATTTGGGATGTTGATGTTTCCTATCTGTTGGATCACGGTTATTTGATTAATCCTTTACCCAACATAACGGCCAAAACCGGCCAGCGCTATTCTCGAAAATCGCCAGTTAATTTTCATTATTTTTTTCATTTTTTGTTTCAAAAACATAGGTTATGACACCTCATTGGAACGAGCTCGTCGAGCTCGTTCCAATGAGGTGTCATAACCTATATTTTTGAGACAAAACATGAAAACAATTAGTTATTCAAGATTTTTTTTTACAAGTGTCGTCTGCTTTTCATGTTAGGTAAAGGGTTAAAAGATCGATGATAAATTAAGAGAACAAAAAGTGATTTTTAAGTGAATAAAATTCCTTTTAGTTATCGAATTTAAAAAAAAAAACACAGCTTCAGCTGAATACGTGGGAAATATCACTTAAATAGTTAAACTAAAATAATCAGTGAACATTCATCTTGTGGCAGTTACCAACTAAATTTTAAAACCCCAGCAAAGTATTTTAAAATTGGCACAGAAAATGGCAAATTATGTACATGTTTTACAAAAGATACAAAAGGACATCCTTAAAATCCCAAGACACTTAACGACTACACATGTACAGTCATTGTAACTGGTCAGCGTGGCCAAACAATAACAAACATGCATGATTACAGTAGAACTGATTACCACTTGATACTGAAAGTGATTTTCGGTACTTCAGCCTGTATTTTAATTACATATTTATTGCTGAAACGTCATCAGCAGCAGCGACATATAGGTTATTCTCTGCAGGTTTTCGAGATGGTGTAGTAATGACGTCAAGACCTCGTCTCTGCACATATATCGAAGAGTACAGTTAAAACTAGAAGTCCTCTCATGAAATGCGCACAAGTAGCACGTTGATATGCGCGTTAATGTACGCGTTATCGCCCAAGTAAAGCTATCAAACTCTGTACATGTGGCCTGTGCGCAAGAAATGTTTCAGCCAATGGACCTCCGGGTAACCCGGAGGTCCATTGGCAGAAACATTGCATGTGTTTGCTATGAGTAACTAGGAGAACCTGCCGTGCTTTGGATGCCATTCGATATGGCAATTGCGCGCAATTCCAACGCACAATTAAGCCTAGATAAGCGCACTATTCGTGACAGGACTTCTAGTTTTAACTGTATGTTATATGACCCAAAGGCAATGTCGAGCCACTCAAATCCATGAATATCGATAGCCCGACCGGTAACCAACTTATACCATCTCTCTGTTCAAATGAATAAGTAAACCAAAACCCAATGACTGGGCATATTCTTTAAACGCAGGGTATTCATGTGCTATCGTACGAATACTCTGTCCATGTTACTGTCAGTTATTTTAAAGTTGGTCACCGACACCGAAATAACAAAAACGAAACACAGGGAGTAAAAATACTTATATAAACCACAGGATCTCTCCCGCAACCTACTTCAGATCGCTCCAACCTCTGCAAACTCGAGTTATAATAATTCCATATAACAACTCACCCCGTCACTATGTTCGTATCTATTTATTTATTTATTGGTGCTTAAGGTCACATATTCATGCACGATGGCTAATCGAGACCGTGACAGTTTTACGGGTGGAGGAAGGTGGAGTACCCAGAGAGAACCACCGAGAATCGACTATCAACTGTCAGCTCTTCAACATTCTAACTTTGTTCAAGCTCCGCTCAAGCAGGGTTACAGCGGTTGAAGACATGTGCACCACACACGCGCGGTGCGCCTTAGTTAACGGCGCCATCGTGCCGCCAGGTAGGCAACCGGGATAAAGTGCCTTGTCCAAGGACATAACGCGGTTCGTCCCGGACGGGGATTGAACTCGGGACTTCTAGCATGGAAGTCCAACAGTCTACCACTGAGCCAACTCGCTCGCAATGTTCGTAATGCACTCTAAAATCAGCTGGATTAAAAATCAACCCAAACCAACTGGGTTGGGTTCATATTCACTCAACTCAGCCGATTTGTGTTGATTTTTAACCTAACTGATATTAGAATGTCTGGACTCGCGAGTGAGTCGGGGGTCGCTAGAGACATGACTCCAAAACAATAACTTATCGTCGAAACATGTCTCATTTCTGCAGGGTAGGAGGCAAAAATAGCAACGCTATTTTATCTGCCTCTCTCCTATTTTCAGCATTGGGAAGATAATTTGCACTTTGACGTGAGTAATATTTTAAAATATTTCTCATTGTACCATTGTCGTCAGATTTTAAATGTGTGGAATTTACCTAAGATATGCTAGGAAAAAAATGTCTTCAAAGATCGTCATACGAGCTGCATTCTATCAAGAAAGAAAATTCATTTTTTTTATAGTATTCAGGCAACACATAGCAGATGGACTGTGTTCAATTTTTTCGTTTTTCAATCGACCAGTTTCGATTCTTATTGGTAGGAAGCCGTATCGAAATTGAGCCAAAACCGAGCGTTATTGAACGATTAAGATTCATCAACACATACATTTCAATTTCGTAGGAGTTTTCAAATTGTTCATATGTCCAAATACAAGTTTGGGCATGAAATGCATACTAATTATCCAATTTGCATTAAAATGTCTGCATATTAATTAATTTATTTCCTCGTTCTCATAATGGGTCTGTTTTCCATGGGTTGACATTGTGTTTTCGCTTTGAAAAATGTTTTAAGCACCGTCCATTCTCATTTGTATTTCATTAAATAATTCTATGTATGAGCCTATTAGTATTCAATTGGGTTAATGTATTCCATAATCGAAACATATTCACCCTGTGTCTGGCCTTTCTAGATTTCAGTCCAATATCTCCGTTCACCACATGTCGTTAAACACCAATAGGGAAAACTTCTATATTTCCAATAATATTTGAAGTAAACTCTTTTCGTGTTTGTTTTATTTAACTCACATACGCCAGTTTTCACACTGCTCACAAAAAAATGTTTTATATAGTCCGCCTATCATCTTCATTCATTTTCTAGTACAATATCATCGGCATACTTTTGAATATACAGTACATCGCTATCAATATCTACACCCCATTCCATGAATTATCTCGTCATGAAAATCGATTTTCGACAAGGGTTCCTGAAATTATTAGACGGGTGGAATAAGCCAATTAAGAAGCATGTAACTGTTGAGAAAACACATATGCTGTGAATAAAAAATAAAGTTTTTTTTTGTTTCTTTTAAGAAATTAAAACAGCAGGGAGCTCTTGTGCTGTTTGTGGGTTTCGTTTATTAAAACATATTACACGCCCGTTCTATGAAACCCTCATCTACAGCAACACTAAATCATGCGGAAAATGAAAATATGTTCTGCACACACGTGCGGAACGGAATTCGTAGACGGACTATTTTTTAAATAGAAGCGAAATTTCACTGGAATTTTCTAAACATCGTGCAACGCAATTACAATTTGAATCGCTAACGATAGCTGAAAATCGTCCTCTGAGTTCCAATGTGTTCTATGTGCAGGGTGCGGGACGAAATAGTGACACGAGTTCCCATCGCAAATTTGGTTGGCGATAAAGTGTGTTCTTTTTGTTGACAGTTTGTCAAATGAATTGCTGAGTGCCCGTCTAATAATTGTTTTTAATAGACGTGAAGGCGTGTAATAAACATAGAACGAAACGCGTGTGTGAATGGGTGAATGGATATGGCACTATTGCCATTGCTGAAGGATAAAACTCGAGTTCTGTGGCCTATTGTCCTATCCTTTCGAGCTGACTCTCGTGACATATCGATTAACCCATTCACACACGCTTGTCGTTTTGTGTATTTATGGCAAGCTAACAAGAAGCAACTAAGCAATGTTTAGACAATGTGTGCTTTCAGTCATTTACAAGTTTGTATTCTTCCCAGGAAAAAAAATAGAAAATCTGTCTTCACGACTTTTGTATCAATGGAAATGATGGTGTCTGTATAATGTGTCAGTATGTGTGCACTTTAGATATAATGAACAAACAAAAAGTTACAGAACATAGAAACATCGCGAATGCGCCGTTCTATTATTATTTTAAATGGGTTTGAACAGAGGACAGAAATCAAACAATCAAACTGGTTGGGAAACAAATATAGAAACAAAAACAGCTTCTTTATTTTTATACAACTCTGCAGGAACGTGACTGGGTTTCGAGTAATGGTGCGTGAGATGAGATCCCCGCATTCGTTAAATTTTGTAACACTGATTTATTTTACTTCGGGTTATCTCATATTTTAGGTTGATTAAAGCAAACACTGGCTAAGAATTTTTGAAAACTTTATAGCAGAATGTTGTAAAGACGCCCCAAATAAGTTCAGAATGCTTGTGAACTGTGCCTAGCAAATGGTTTCGAATACATTGAGGAATGCACTGACATTGATGCTGCAATTGACACTCTGAAGCAACTCTATATGAAAATTCCAAATTCAATTTTCGCTCGCCATCTCCTTGAAACAAAGCGTCAGCAGTCTGATGTATCTTTATCAATCAGAGTTTCTTCAGAAACTAAGAAAGCTAAGGATGAACTGCAACTTCAAAGCTGTTAAGGCGGAACAATACCGATAGGAACTTCTTCGTGACTCATTCATCAGTAGGTTATCTTCACTTTTAATTCGCCAGAGATGGTTGGATAACAAGACATTAGACATGAAAACAGCATTTGGTCAGGCCTGTGTTTTGGACTTGACAAAACATAACTCTAAATCGGTTTCTTCTCGTAAAAACACTGTTGCTGCATCTGTAAAATGTTCGACTGATGACCATGCCGAAAACGGGGGTTGAGCATTCTGAAGCTTCCGTGTCTGCGGTTGCATCTTGAAGGAAGAGTTTATTCTGTGGTGGTCAATTTCAACAACGTAAATTCTGCTCTGCCAGAGATGTGATTTGCCATCGGTGTGAAAAGAAAGGACAATATTCTAAAATATTCTAGTCAAAAAGTAATGACTCTAAAACATATGTTTCTGAGTTTACACCTTCTCGCTATTCAATAACTACAACGTGTCCCCAAAATCTGGCTAAGGCAGCTATTGGTATGCAAATCCATGGGCAGAATGTCTCAGCACTCGTTGATTCTGGGAGTACAGACAGCTTCATAAGTGAGAAGCCAGCACGTAGTTTGAATTTGGAGATCCACCCGCCACAACATAACATTTCTTTGAACGAACAACACCAAAACAAATGTATCAGGAACCTGTTGTGTTGACATTGTTATTGGCTGAGATGTCTATCAGTCGACGCGCCTCAGTGTGACGGATAAAGTATGCAGTGACATCATCCTTGGTCAGGATTTCTAGGAGCAGCATTCCAGACTTGTGTTCGGTGGTACCAGACCTGAACTTATTTGACCCAATCTGAAAATCAGTTGTGCTGTAGCTGAAGCTGCTGTTGGGGATCCTTCTCTTTTCGATAATCTGAAGTCCAACGTTAAACTTATTGTGACAAAGTCACGTCGATTATCAAAGGATGATGACGCTTTCATTCAACAACAAATCAAAACGTACCTTACTGAAGACATCATCGGACGTAGCAGTTCACAATGGCAAGCACAATTTGTGGTTTCCAAAGACCCTTTACGACGTCATAAGACGAGACCCTGTATCGATTATTCACAAACAATAAACCTCTTTACTGAGTTGGATGCTTATCCGTTTCTCCGTGTGGCCAATATTGTTAACAAAATGGCTACCTACAGTGTATTTTCCACATACGACTTAAAGTCGGTGCATCATCACATTTCAATCAAGGACTCAGAAAAAGAAGTACACAGAATTCGAAATCAATGGTAGAATCTATCAGTTTTGTCGAATTCCATTTGGGGTAACCGATGGAGTCGCATGTTTCCAGAGACTAGTGGACAGAATTGTTGATCGGGAAAATTTCAAGGATTCGTTCGCCTACTTGAATGATATCACAGTTGCTGGACGAGACAAACAGGAAAATGATTTGAATGTGAAACGTTTTCTTGAAACAATTAAGAAGTATAACCTGACCCTGAATAAACTGAAATCTCTTGAATCTGTTTCTTCTATAAACATTCTTGGTCACTGTGTTGTTAGGGGAACAATCGAACCTGATGCTAAGAGACTTCGACCACTCAAAGAGGTCACCCCCTCCCCCAGTGAACACTGCATCCCTTCATAGAGCTTTGGGGATATTTGCCTACTAAGCCAAGTGGATCCCAAACTACTCCGATGAGATCCAACCTTTTGTTAGTGTGCAGACAATTCCTCTCCACAATGAAGCTTTGAGAGCATTTGGCAGTCTTAAAATGGAACTCGTACAAGGAGCTTCCAACTCCATTGACGAAAGTAAACGTTTTGTGGTCGAATGTGATGCATCGGATATAACTTTTTCAGAAACATTGAATCAATGACGTCGACCGGTCGTTTTTATGTCTCGAACATTACATATAGTGAACTATATTATTCAGCTGTTGAGAAAGAGGCAATTTCAATCGTTGAGACTATTCGTAAATGGCGTCATGTATTAGCCGGAATACATTTCACATTGATTACTGACCAATGATCAGTTGCCTTTCTGCTTGATAACCGGAAACGTAAGAAAATCAAGAATAACAAAATCATGGGATTGGATATTAGAACTAGTTTCTTTCTCATATACACTAGAATAGCGACCAGGAAAGGAACATGTGGCTCGATATTTTTACTGGAGCTGTTTGTTCATCCACGCAGACATCAAGTTTGAATGACATTCACAACGCCCTCTGTCACCCAGGAGTGTCCAGATTACTTCACTCCGTTGGAACTAAAAATCTTCCATATTCCAAAGATGATTTAAAGAAGGTCTGCTCCACTTGTCCGACATGCGCAGAACTTAAAACTCAACTGTACAAACCTCAGTCGGGCAACCTGATAAAAGCAACTCAGCCTATGGAGCGTCTAAGTGTTGACTTTAAGAGGCTGCTTCCCTTTTGCTCTAACAATGTTTATCTTTTAACACAGGTGGGCGAATATTCGCGCTTCCCATTAGATTTCCCTTGTTCGAACATGGTTACTTCTGCTGTCATAAAATGTCTAGATTAGATATTTTCTGTGTTTGGGATGGCCTCATTCATACATTCTGATCGTGGTGGTCCATTCATGTCTTCAGAGATGAAGGATTATCTCTCCAGGAGATGGGTAGCTTCATGTAAGACCACGCCCTACCATATCGGTAATTGTAATAGACAAGTGGAGAGATATAATGAGATAATCTGGAAGTCTGTACACCTTGCTTTGCGATTACGAAAACTACATAATTCACAATGGGCGTCTGTGTTGCCGGACGCTCTCCAATCAATAAGATCGTTGTTGTCGAATGCAACAACGCATGAACGTTTTCGTGGATTCCACAGACGATCCGCTCATGGTATTTCACTGCCAACTTGGTTTCTAACTCCTGGCCCTGTACTATTGCGCAGATTTGTGGGACACAGTAAGAATGACCCACTTGTTGATGAGGTGAGCTTAACAGAGGCCAGCCCAATTTATGCCCATGTGAGGTAGGGTATCCTGATGGCCGTGAGTCAACAGTTTCTGTACGAGACTTAGCTCTTCTGCCTAGGAACTCTGTAGAGACTACTGACAAAAAAAACACTGGTGATAGTGGTGACTTGGTTGGAACAGAATGGTCAGCCTAATTCTCTCACCTACATAGTATTGACAGTGATGTTGATGAAAGACATTCTGGTGCAGACAGTCAACTGATGCGTTCAGTGACTTTCCTTAGGTGTGAAGAATGAGACAAGATTTCCTCTTTCGTTAACTTTTGTAACACTGATTTCTTTTATTTCAATTCATCTCATGTTTCAAGTTGATTAAAGCCAAATGTCAAGATTAAATCCCTCTACAATGCGCGCAACGACGATACAACAGTTCGAACATTTCAACCTTTATGTGAAATGTCCATACCCTTAGTGTTAAATTTATTGACAACTTTAGAAATTAAGGGATTCTAACCTTCTTTTAAACCTTTTCCAATGACGGAACTGGTCGACATGCCTCCGCTGAACATTGATTTCTCTTGGCAGTTCATCATTGAACAAGGAGAACATGGGCGGGGAGAGAATATACCCCCAGTTTTTGCCGCAATGGTAGTCAAACTAATATGTAAGGTTTCCATTTACAGCGAATGACACATGACACTTTGAACAGAATAATGTCACGGCACATATGTTTGAAAGCTTTCTGAAAATCAATGGCTAAGTGCTTACTCTTCATCGCTGAGATGAGTTAATAAATAAGCTTTGTGTGAAGTACTATACAGGTTATACAACTTAACACGCCCAACTCACATTCACTTCCATATACGGCAAAATATAATCCATTTTAATTTATATGTCGTACAATTATTATTATGTTGTAAAATTACTACAACAAGAGAGGGATGTACCCCCATTGCCATGAGCTTTTGTGGAAAAATACAACTGCAACTAGTCATAAGACCCAAGGAACGACATACGTAATTCCATTTCGTGAATACATAACGATTTAGTTTTAGGCTCATACATGTAGCTTATCATCCTAACCGATGTCGTCAAGAAAATCGACTTTCGATGAAATTATCTCCCCTGAAATTATTAGTCTAGGTAGGAAGGTCCGATTAAGAAGCACACAATTCGTCCACTGGGTTCCAATGTGTTCTATGTGCCTCCTGGCACATAGAACACATTGGAACTCAGGGGACGAATTGTTGAGAAAACACCAATGACATCTGAAAAAATAAAGCGAACTTACCTTCTGTTATTTTAATAAATAAAAGCAACATATAGCTCTCGTCACTGCCTATTGTTTTCTTTTATTGAAAGTGACAAGAGGAAACTTGGCTTTTGGTGGCAACCTAATTAGAACCAACTAAGTCACAGCCCCCACTGGCTATTCGTTTAGCGAATGTGCTTTTACATTAATTTGCAAGTTTTTTTTTTTTATTATTTCCAGGAAACAATTAGCAAATCTTACCTACTGGACCTTTATACCAATGGAAATTATAGTGTCCGGATGTACACACTGTTGATATAATGAACACGAAGAAAGGCTGCAGAAAATCAAAAGGTAGTGAAAGTGCCGTTTTATTTTTTTTTAAATGGGCTGGAACAGTGAAAACAAGTAAAACGTTCAAAATCATTGGGAACAACATTTTTATACCGCTCTACAGGAATATGCATGGATTTGTGAAATGATGCACAAATCGATTACACAACCTCGCTAACATTTCCAAATGTCAATACCCTTAGTTTTAAATTTCCTGACAACTTTAGAAAATTAATGGGTATTAACTTTCCTGTAAATATCTGCCAATGGCGGGAATTCTAAGACATGTCTGTATTGAGCTTTGATTTTTTCTGACCAGATCATGAATGGACAGGAAGAACATGGTCGAGGAAAGGATATCTACACATCTAACACCACAACTACAGTCAACATGATCTGTAAAGTTTCCATTTACAATGAGTGACACATGACACTGTGGTCCCGTACATTTTGTGTATTGATCTGTACAGGTTCCCAGGTTCTACAATGTGAATAGAAGCACGTCACGGTCAACACGGTTGAATGCTTTCTAAAACATAATGGCGATAATCTCGAGCTTACTCTTCATCAGTGAGGTGAGAGAGTGTATGCATACGTTTTTTTAGGTGAAACAATAACTTTTCATTCCCATACTACAGTCGCCGCCCGAGAAAGCGAAATACAGTCAATTTATATTTACTTAATTATTTATTAAGGATTAACAACAATTTAATAGCCAGTGTCACGACGTATCGGTGACAGTTTTACGGGTGAAGGAAGCCGGAGTACCCGAAGAGGACCACAGAGAAACGACGAACAGCTGCCAGCTCCCCAAAATCATAACTCCGCAATGCAACACAGACAGGGTTAGATTGGTTGAAGATATGCGAAGCATCGACGAGCAGTACGCCTTAGTACACAGTATCATCCAGCCCCCATGTGAACTCTCGGGGTTAAGTGAATTGCCCAAGGACACACCGCGGGGGGTGGGGGAGGGGAGGGGCGATCTATCGCTCGGATGGTCATCCATCCAAGGAGAAACCGGTTTCGATGTTGCTTAACTACGGCGAATTGATCGGTGATCGGCTACCACAACACCACCGCACCCCAGACAGACCATTTGAATTCTTATGTCGCAAAATTACTATTATGTCTTGAAATTACTATAATAGGGGAGGGATATCCCCCTCTTTGCAGGGACACTGATGGAAACAAATACATGTGTAGCCAATTACCTCACTCAAGAGACGAAACACGCAAATCAGTTTCGTGAATAGACACCTTTCACAAAATGATCGACGATTGATAAAACTTGCGAATGGTTGAAAGAGGTCGTAAATTCGTTGGGCTGTCAAACAACATTTTTTGCAGAATTGACGACTACGTGTCCGTTTGTGTTTAGCAATTTTCTGGTACCGAGCAACGACGAATGATTTGATTGCCAGTAACAGATGGAAATTTTGGCCACATGTCGATTATAGTTTTAGGAGAGAATGATAACCTTTTAACCAACAAAACGGTCAAAACCGGCCAGCGCTATTCTAACTAAAATCGCCAATTAATTTTCATTATTTTATCATTTTTTGTCTTAAAAAATTAGGTTTCGACCCCTCGTTGGAACGAGCTAATCGAGCTATTTCCAACGAGGTGTCATAACCTATGCTTTTGAGACAAAAAAAATAAAAAAAACATAGTTATTCAAGATTTTTTTGCAAGTGTCGTCTGCTTTTCGTGTTAGGCAAAGGGTTAAGAGTGAACCCCCACATTAAGCTTTGGAGAAACGCTCTCAAATGTTATGCAATATGCTATATCTGCCTGTTATAATAAATATCGCAATCGTAACCACGGATTAGGGAAACGACAGTTAATGTGAAGAACATAAATTCAGTGACGTGGTAACCCATTCGTCATGTTCGTAGTTCTCATTAGTCGCCATTCATTATGCGAAATGTCTACATTAAATAATAATTTATTTCTTGCCTCAAACATGTAGCTTATGGCTCCTTATTACAACAAAGCAAAACGATACTGTACAAATGATTAGGCTTAAGCTATGCTCTGGGGCTGAAAATTGAAAAGAAATGCAATGGTAGTTTTGTAAACGGCGCCTGTCCTATATTATCGTTAACCAAGACCGATGGTAAAATAATGCTGCTTTTCTGACTCCACATTCAAACTTGTGCTAATAATACCGACCAGTTAACTGCATCCTGTCATCCACAGTACGTCCGCTGTGAACTGTTCACTTTCCACGGCTGGGCAATATTTCTACGGGCGCAATCATTTTAGATTCCAAAACAGTAACTATAGGAATACTCATCAAACATTTAATCATAACACGGTGCTTCATTAAGTAAAATTTTAATGATGATGATTTGTTATTACCTGGTAAGCGTAAGCGTGGACATAGCAGTCACGCATTGTTTACGACAGGTCCATTGGGGCTGCCCTGTACCAATTGACAACATGACTATATTTGAACGACAAACAGTTTAAATGCCGACATGTGTAAAGGTCTCAGATACGATTTGGGGAGAGAAAGATTTTAACACCTCGATACTTTTGACAAAGCGTCCTTTATAATTTGGGAACTTTTGGACAAGGCATTTTAAAATTCCAAAACGTAAACCCACTGCAGTGGGGAATTACAAGTCAACTGTTCCCAAAATATGTGTCAGGCAAAGGGTCAGAAATCAAAACAATACATTGGCTTTCCATGAGTATCTGTGAATACACAAATGAAAACGGATTTAGCGTTTTTCATGGATATCTTTTCCCAAAATTGGGAATGTATTTGTATGCTGCAAAGTCACTGTCAATACACAGAACGACACACGCGTGTGAACTGGTTAATCGATATGGCACGAGTGCCAACGTGGAAGGATGAATCGAGAGGCCGCATGCCTAGAGGTTTATCCTTCCGCTATGGCACAAGTTCCATATCGATTAACCCACTCACATGCGCGTGTCCTTCTGTATTTATTACACGCCTCCACGTCTCCAAAACAATTATTAGGACACTCAGCAATTCATTCGACAACTATCAACAGCAAGAACACATTGTGTTGCCAAACAAATTTGCGAGGGGAAACCGTGTTACTATTTCGTCCACCGAGTTCCAATGTGTTCTATGTGCTTACTGACACATCTAACACACTGGGACTCAGGGGACGAATTTTAGCTATCGCTAGAGATTCAAATTGTAATTGCGATGCACGATTTGTTGAACATTCCAGTGAATGTCGCTTGTATTTAAAAATAGCCCGTCGACGATTTTTGTTCCGCACACATGTGTGGAACATATTTTCATTTTCAGCATGGTTTAGTGTTGCTGTAGATGGAGATTTGATAGAACAGGCTTGTAATAAATTGCCAGTCCAAACATAATCACCGTGGTTGAGAGTCTCTGTGATATCTGACGTTCGGTATTAAACGAATGCAGCAACATTCTATTGTCAACAGTATTTATGCAGTATACGAAGAGTATACAAAAAAAGGAGAACAAAATTCGGACGAACATTTAAGAGTAGAATATACAAACAGATGGAACATAAACTAGCAACAATACCTAAGAGTAGTTTTGATCAGCAAAAGTTTAATTAGGTATGATGTTTTTTTTATCCCAGAAATAGACCTGCATTTAATTAATACCTGAAATAAACTTTGTTTTATACCATGATTACCTATTCTACTATATATGAAAAGCTTTGACATAAATTTTAGATTTATATACCAACCGTGGTGAACACGCCAGCAATGGGATTTCATTAGGTAAATTTAGACCTACAGTTGAACTACATCCATGTTGACCCTTGATGACGTCGACCTGAATGCGAACTCTAAATTTATCGCACGTCAGTAGTATGTCATGTACCTTTGAGGGGTTAGTTGCTGGACCTCGGTGCAGGATCTCGGAAGTGACGTATGTCACGTGACCTAGTGGCGCCATGTTGTGTTGTCATGGTAACCCACGTGAACGGCCATGTTGTGACGTCATCTCCATAGTGATACGTGATATGAGTGCGCATGCGCAGCGCGTGTTGTTAGGGTGATACGTGTTTCCGTCGTCCATTTTGTATACTGGAGGCCGCCATCTTGGTTTCTAAGGTAGCACATGATTGATATGTTACCCAGTTGTTCTGCAATAGGACGGGGTATGTTCGGAGGGTATGTTCCTTTGTAGAAGAGTAAATCTAATTTCCACAAACAACCCGACAATCCATCCAAATCACCAAAATCCACCCGAAATCACCGAAATTGACTTTATTTCACCATTTTATCAGCTTAGCACGTAGTGCTATAGTACTAAGGGGTACAAGGGGTGCATTGGACTGAAGTGGAGTTAATTTCTGGTTCGGATTTTCTCAGAATCCTCATTTAATTACCCAAATAAACCCGTCAAGTTGTATTATTTCGAATTCTTTAAGAATTCCTTTTTTTTGGATCCCATGACGTGTTTTTCCCAATTAAGAGTAGCACGTAATACCGAGGGGGTGTGTTCGTTTGAAGTGGAGAAATGTTCCCATTTTTTGGATCCCATGACGTGTTATTTCCCTATTAAGAGTAGCACTTAGTGCTATAGGACAAATTTACCCAGAATCCATTATTAAAATTATAAGTAGGACCCACATGTGTACATGAAGGCCATGAAGCTAAGTTCCACCATATACTCATATGAGGATCTTCCCAACAGATGTGTCGTACGAGGTCTAATTTACTATCCCTCATTTTGATTTTTTTTTGTACTTCGATGGAAAGTTTAAAAAAATAACAACACTAAATATAAATTTAAATTTCTTTTATTCAACAACAAAAATACATCTTTTTATGGTATGTAGATTGTCAGATATTCATAAACAGTCTTTCTGCAGATTGGACATTTTCTGAGTGGTTTACAGCAGTCTTTGCACAGGCACAAATGGTTACATGGTCGCGGAGCGACATTGGCTTCAGCTAATAAACACACACTACATTTTGTCCTCCGTGAATCTTCTTCTCTTGAAATGATGTGTCCATTTCTTCTTCTTCGATGGCCATTTCTTCTTCTTTTTCATTGTCCATGAATTCAGGAGGTAAATTATGAATGTAATAACAGTCTGGAGAATATTTCTGTGTTCTTCTATAACATCATCTTCTGTTTCGCAGAAACGAACAATAATACCACAATGAAAACATTGAGTTCTGGTTCCTGTCCCCAAATAAAATAATCCAGCTTTTGTCAGTTCATTCGGGGTTTTCACACTTTCACTTTGTAACATGAATTGAAATGTCTTGAGACGGTTTTCCTCCAATGCATACTTGATGTGTTTTGGTGGTCTTTGTTCTGGTGTCTTTCTTATTTTTTCTTCTCCACGTAATAACTGCTCTAGTACCGGTGGCGGAACATCACGAAAATACGTTTCGAATGAAACGCTCATTCTCTCTACAAAGTCTCTTCGATTTCTTGTTTCTTGGTTTCTTGATTGATAATCATTCAGTGCCATCCTGATCAAACATGGAATAGTGAACATTCTTCAGTCCTTTTTATCTTCATTCTTCTTTGGTTTTCTTTCTCTTTTTGGTTTGGGTTCTCCTATTTCAAGACTTCTCTTCTTTGCAATATCCACTGCTTTGGTCACTTGTTCCCAATCTCTGGTGGTAAACTGGAACCCAACGTCGTTCTTGAATAGTTGAATCTGTAAATCGTTGTTAAGTTTGAAGACGGTCACATTAGTAGACATCATTCTTCTTTGGCTGTCGAAGCACAAATGAGCTGAACACCAAGTGCACCAGTTTTTATAGTTTTCCTTCAATGCAGCGACATCTAGTGGCTGGTTTCCTCTATGACGTCATTAACCAACACATCATTATCCATTAGATCAGTGGTAAACATGTTGGATATGGTTTCCATCGGCACACCGCGACAGCGATGTTTCAAGTAAAACAAACAGTATTGTCCACACACTGGCAATGGTCCTTGAAGGCGTTTTGTATTATACTTCCAATATCTGGAATTCTTCTTCAGGAAATTCTCGAATGGTCTGTGTTGTGGTGGTAATCCATAGGAATCAAAGTATTCTGCGTTGTGGTGACTCACAAAGAGAGCCACCCAATGTTCTCCTTTTCTGTGGTCTGGATCCGTGTTGGCTATCAAAGCCACTGGTCTGTGATCTGGTAATCTTCTTGGTAATTTGTTTCTTGAAAATACACCCAAACATATTCTCTTCAAACAACTATCTGATCGAAGTGCATTCTCTAACTGCAACGTGTTCATGTTGAGTAATCGAAGATTACTTGTCTATTCTTATCCACTTCTATGATGTTCTGGAATTATGCATACACCAGTACGTTGATTGTGGTTGGTAATGGGTTTTCGAAATGGACTTCTAGTCTCAAGTTTCCTCTCTTCACCAGATCGAAGTGTTGTCCATGTGATAGATCTGGAGTCAGGTCGAATACGAATAGGGTGTATCCATTTATGTACTCTTCTCGGCTGATGTGGTTTCCTTCATTCTCATACATTTGTCCAGTTCCTTGGAACAGAGTTGCATAACATCTGGCCACTTCTTGTTGTTCGAATCTAGGTTGTAATGGTTTGGCTGGAATCTGCTGCCCATCCACGTACAGTGCCAAGTAATTGATTTTGTAGTTCTTGAAATTATATGGATTCTTTGAAAAGTTTCCACTGAAAGCATCGTTGTCCACACAACCCACGACGATGCGTTTAGGTAGTTGGCCTAAAAATAAGTTTTCTTGTGTGATGCTCAGATTTCCTTTCGGCACTGAAAACACCTTGGTTTCCACACGTTCGATAGGATATTTTGCAGTTGCTTTTGTTAGTGCTTTCTCGTGAGCCATTCTCACGAACGATTGGAGTCTCTCTTTGCGTACAAACATGGATACATCTAGAATTTTGATCTTGTATGTAGCGGTATCGGCCATCAATGCGAAAGCATCTTTGGCTCTATTCATTTTAACATGAACATTAACTCCATTCAGCAAGTAACGAGTTTGGAAAAACATGTCCAAATGTAATCTTCCAGTCATGTCCACGATTTTAATTTTCTCTATAAATTTCTTTCGAAGAAGAAATCCCTTGTTATCACCTGTCAAATCTTCCATGTGTCCGGCCGTATCCTTGTACCATAATGCATTAGTCAGTTGTGACTTCTTGGCAGCTGGTCCATAACTCAACAAAGTTTCTATGAAAGCTCTGTAATGATAAGTGCTGTTGGAAGGAGATACCAGTTTTTCATTCAAGCTGATATCGATTTGATTAAATAAGGAATGCATCCATAAATTGACTGGGCCCACTTTGGCATCGGGTGCAATTGATGCCCAATTGGAATCTACAACCGTTGCTTTAACATACAAGTATGTCTGTGCCAAATTCAAATAATCATCTCCTAATCCTGCAATGTGGAATTCTATTGGACCACTGTTTCCTATAGCCGCCAAAGGCCTGTGTTCTACCCATTGCCCATGTTCCACACTAGTCTGTGTTGGTGGTATGGAAATCAAGTCGAGTTCGCTGTTGACACACTCACAAGATTTTTCGTTAATTAGAGACATCATGCACCGAGATGGTCTTGGGTCTGAACAGTTCTCCTTCTTTTTGTCGATTTGCTAGTTTTGCGTGGTGCGGGCCTTTTTTATACTTTTCCTACCGGGTGATTTTGAACCACCAACCACTTCATTCCAAGCTCCTGCACCAGCCTCTTTGACTCTTTTGATTGCTGCCTTTTTTACATTTTTCCCTTCAATGACATCTTCGGCAAAGGCTGCTCCTTTTCTCAATAACTGTTTTCCCACGGTCCTGGCTGTAGTTTTCAATAAAGGTAACACCATATTCTTCAGTCCTCCCAATATACTTCCCAAACCATATCCTCTCTGTATTTGAGCTCCAGAAAAAAACTGGTAGACCATTCCCAGCTTGTTTCGTGTAATATTCTTCGTATAATTTGGACTTACAACAGTAAGTCATGTTTATGTGAAATGAAGAGATCTACGATTTCTGAAATGAAGTGTCACTGTCACTTTTCCGAACTCGAATGGTACTCTGGCTCCTGTGTCACCCCTTATATACACCTGGACGGTACCGAAATTTTGTCGTTCTACTGGTACATAATACACATTCTCAAATGTTTTAGAGATGATATCCCCATATTTTCCACGCACGGGTACGATACGAAGAAGTGGTATTCTTGTATCTCCTACGACTTGGTCACGAACCAAGTCACAATATACATAGAGTGAATAAAATCCTTGGTTGACATCGGCAACTCTGGAAGAATTGTAAGTTCCGGATTTAAAAACACACTCATTAAATCCCAAAATATTTTGAAGAGTAGGGCTCAATGTGACCACGACTCCATCACGTACCGTGATACGAACTTTACCAGTCACTCTATCCAGTTCAAAAGCTACCTTATCGTGACGAGGCAAAAGTAATTCTTTAACACCATCCATTGATAGCTCGTATCACATCAATGGGATCCGAATAACGACCTTCCTTGAGAGTAAGTCGATAATTCTTTTTCGAAGACCAGAACACTGTAACGAAAGCTTCTTCTCCACGAATATTGAACCAAGTATTTGGATACTGAATCTCTGCCAGACCTACTTCCCATTCTCCCGTGAGATTCACTGGTTGTGATAACTGAGTGGTGTACGTAGTCAACGTGTTTTCTGGAAACACGTTCATAGAACTATTACTTGGTAGAGTCAAATAAAACATTACTTTTTCTTAATGGTCGGATTTGGTAACAAATATCCTATGCTACTACTCAAGAGAGCAGTCCACAACTTGCTGTCTGTGTTTTCGAGAGTGAGATTAACGACACTGTTAATGATGATGATATACAAAATGATTATTTGTGAAAAATAAGTGATCTCGCTCCTTGGAATTCTTTTACCAAACAGAGGCCAAGAACCGTTCGATCCTTCTTCCATTTTGAAGAAACTTCAGAGGTTCACTTCCTTTTATAGGTGAGCTGACTCTGTTTGACCCACGAATTGAACGAAGTTCAATTCCCTTTTCTTACCTCGACCACGTTTCTTGAGTACGTGTTCGATTTTGTAAATAGTTTTATGTGAAACTCGCTGAAGCTCTTCAGTGTAGAATGACCCTTTCAGTATTTCTCCATTATCATCTTGTAAGAACAATTCCCTTTTCTTACCTCGACCACGTTTCTTGAGTACGTGTTCGATTTTGTAAATAGTTTTATGTGAAACTCGCTGAAGCTCTTCAGTGTAGAATGACCCTTTCAGTATTTCTCCATTATCATCTTGTAAGATGTATGTGACTGGATGTCCTTTCTTGATGGCTACTACTGTGAATAACTCTTCGGTCCAATTGGGCAAATGACCTTTCTCAAAAGTTTTCTTAACTTTATTGATTCTCACTCTGTCTCCTACTTTGTACTTTGGTGTCTTGTGTTTTATGGGTTGCCCATACAACCTTTGCCAAACCTCTTCTTGATTTCCAAAGTTTACGGCGATGGGGGCCATACCTATACTGCGATGATGAGAATGATTATATGATTTCACCAAGTTTTGAAGTGGAAAAGTTAGTGTATCATTCTTGGTAAAATATTTCCACATTTTGGTTTTCAAAGTTCTATTGAATCTTTCTACTATGGAACATTTTGTTTCCACATTTTGTGTTGTGAAAAAGTCGACTTTGTGATCTTTGAGAAAAATTTTACTAAAAGCTTTCACGATGGAATCACCAAGTTTGTTTTGTAATGGCATCACCCAAGCATATTTACTAAATACATCTATACAACAAAAATTTTATGTTTCTGTTGAATTTACTTATGTTTGAAACATCTACCAAGTCAGCTTGCCATTGTGCATCTATACCACTAACTATTACTTTTCTTCTACGAAATGTACGACGAACAGGTTTGTGAAGAGTGTATGTGTCTTGAGTCTCTAACCATTTTACAACTTGTTTGGGTTTTTTCTTGGACGCTCTACGAAGAGCGTCTACACCACCAAAACTACCAGGCACTTCAGAATCATAGTACAATGCTTCCATGACTGCCTTGTTCAAGTGTCAACTCTATTTATACCTTTTTGTTCGGTCCACTTTGGCGTTTCTGTTTTCTTTGGTTGTTTTGGTTCCGACTTTATCGGTGCCTGTTTCATAAAATCCCAACGTTCTTTATGACCAATTAATTCTTGGGGTATGTTACTATCTCTCAAAGCTTCGGCCAACATTTCCCATCCCTTTGGTTGGAAAGATTTTCGTCTTCTAAGTAAATCGTTTAGAAGATCTGTTACATTCGACCCTACCACTGTTTGATCTTTGTAGACTAATTCACCCTTCTCATTCCAAGATATATTTGGGTCACTTGTAATACGATTCAACAACAACTTGCCCTTTCTCTTCATTGTCATAGGTACAGAATCGAGAATGTCTTCGTCTTTATTATCTTTCTCGAATTCGACTTTAATTGGTCGAGGAGCCATTACCTTTTGTTGAAATGTCAAGTATCTTTGTAAAATTTGATTATATTGAGTCATGTTTTCATCAGCCGAAAGAAAAGGGGCATCGATAATATCTCTCATTTCTGTATCCAGTGAGGAAACGGCCAGTTCATTCGGTTGTCTTGGAGTCTCTTGTAGACGTTCCAATAACCTTGGTTCTACCAAAGCCATCTTCTTTGCATATTCCATCATCCAAATATACCTTTAACAGCACCCAATAGTACAGGAGGTAGCAATGCACCCAAGAATCCCCCTTTCTGCAAGATTTGTCTCCTCTTTTTGTCAGATGTACCTTTGTTTGCCACTGCCCTCACTAGTTGTTTCTGACGAACGAGTTTGGTTCTCTGAGTTTTGGTCAGAGGTAGTGCTCCCTTCAGTATATTCGAGGCACAGTCACACAAACAAGTTATCAAGTCTTTGTCTGCATGTTTTAGTATGGATTTGACGAGTGCGGGTTTCGATTTAATAAGAACCTTGAGAAGAGCGATGTTGCGCTTGAGACGGTCAGACATGCTTCTGACTCGAGTCAGACTTGTTGCTCCCCTTTTATACTTTTCGGAGGTACACATATTGGGTTTCGCCAGGAAAAATTTGACTTCTTAATCTCATGTGTTCAGGAGTATCTTGTTTGAGATCTATTAAAAGGTAACCATATGGTGTCGAAGTGGCATCTTCAAAAACTTCTCTCAGAAACTTGGAATGACCAGGATACATCTGTGCTGCCAAGTGTGAGATCTGAGAACGATCCCTAGGATTTTTAAACAAGATCATGTAATGACTATTGAGAGCTACAGTCCTATGGACTTTATTTTTATCGAATAAATTTTGAACAATGTAGATCACACTAATGTTACGGTGATGACTACCTTTAGTAAATAATCTAGACACTTGAACATCTGCATCGAACATCAGATCATCCAATATGACTAAACTATCAGATTTTAATTCTTGAGGGAGACCCTCTACGAATTCTACTTGGAGTAAAGTATTGTATAATGGTTGCCATCCACTATAACACCAAATGATGTGACTTGGGACAGGTGATATAATATTTTGAATGTTTTGAATAACCCGATTTACAAAGGATGATTTACCACTACCCGTGGGACCACACAATAAACAAGTGAATGGATGCTTCCAACGAGGATCCATCTTTGTTGTTCTATGTGGGTACTACTTCCCTTTTATACCTTTTGGAGAGGTGGTCAATATGAACCGTCATCCAAAAAATATTTAAAATTGGTGGCCCTCTGACTTTTGGGGAGGTGGCCCCCCACTGAACGTGTGGACTACTCCCCTTTTATACCTTTTGGGGAGGTGGTCAATATGAACCGTCATCCAAAAAATATTTAAAATTGGTGGCCCTCTGACTTACTGGCTGGGGACAGTTTAAGTTTGTTTGATATTTGTCAAGAAGATAAACATCAAATAACTTAAGCGTCATTACCACCTTTTTTTCTTGTTTCTTCATTTTATACTTTTTTTCTCCTTTTTTCTTTTTTTTTTATAAAAAAATCATCTATTTACAACATCTATTTACATCTTCAATTAGAATCCAATTGTAACAGGTTTCTTGATGGTCATAAATTCAATCACCAAATCCATAATACAACGTCTCTGTTCATTTGTGAGAGGTTTCTCGAACATATCTTCATATTCTTTCTGTACTGGTGGTGGATTCATTCCAGAAGTATTATGATGCCACAGTAGATGAACATCATTCTTGTTAACTCTTTCAAGTGCGTCACTAAAACATGCTATAATCTTCTCTTCTTCAGACATCATTAGGCATACATTATGCTGAATCTGACTTGGGTGATCGACTGTACATCCATAGCATTTTTCTTTCATTACAGCGTCAATGTTCTCTTCGACATAATGAGCATATGCCAAGCAAAGTTCATGCTGCAAGCGAGCTTGCCTCAGTTCTCTATCAATTTCATCAACGATCAATGGTCGTGGTTGGGTTATTCTCACTGTGATCTTCTTCTTCTTCAAAGGTGGTTCTTGATTTGGTTTTTTGAAGTCTTCATGGTTAGTAGGTTTAGTGTCTTCAGTTAAAGTTGTTTGTTGGGTTTTGATGGCTGCATCTACTTCTTCTATTTGATATTTCAAGGCATTCCATTCTTCTAAAGATAGAGCAATACCAGTCTTCGTAGGATAAGGTTTCTGGTCTTTTCCCTCAAAGTATCTTCTGAGATGAATCTTCAGTTCACCCTGGTACTGGGCGACGTTAGCATAAGTCTGCTTGGTGCCAATTCGGAACATCTTCTCTGGTCAATGGTTCGATCGTGAATGATACCAAGTCCATGCTTTGCCTAATCTTATATATTTTTGACGGACGTGATTGAAAACATCACCCAGTTCAACAAATTTTTATTGAGTTTTTGATTCTTGGTTGGGGTTTGTGTTTGTTTCCTTAAGGATTATA
The DNA here is from genome assembly GCA_031216915.1 of Pictodentalium vernedei. Taxonomy (NCBI): domain Eukaryota; kingdom Metazoa; phylum Mollusca; class Scaphopoda; order Dentaliida; family Dentaliidae; genus Pictodentalium; species Pictodentalium vernedei. The sequence continues at coordinate 78,232,511 of CM062288.1, read as the reverse complement.
GGTTAAAGTTGGAAAATTTAGAAAATTAGTATAGAAAGTAATGGGAAAGAAACACAATGAGAATACAGAAATTTGATTGGTTGATTAACTTCGATCTGATTGGTCAGTTTGGCGATCAAACTGCAATCTTGATCCTTAAACTGTAGGATATGGCCCGCTGCATTTTATACTGGCTTGGGACAGGTCAAGCTACAAACCTCTGTCCAATGGAGATAAGTCAAATAGCTCGAGTGCATTCCCACCCCCTACAGTTCGTATCCACTTTGAAGGATTTTTTTTTTGTTCATCAAAAAAAAAAGAAAACGAAAACAACATGTCCAACTTAGCAATTTAGTTTTTCTATCATAAAAATTTCTCATTTCTTTTAAATATTCACAACAGAGAATTTCTTAGTAATGATGATGATGATGATTTATTCCTTTGGTTATACAATAGGGGTAGCCTAAAAGACACCAGGAATCAACCTTTTTTTAAAAAATGAAATGAAACTAAAAAGTAAAGAAGTATCATCTGGTTCCAATAGGTGTAACCTAAAAGATACCATAAATCAACATGTCTTTTAAAATAAATGTAACTAAAAAGTTTTGAATGAAACTAAAAAGTTTTGAATGAAACTAAAAAGTAAAGAAGTATCATCTGGTTCCAATAGGTGTAACCTAAAAGATACCATGAATCAACATGTTTTTAAAATAAATGGAACTAAAAAGTTTTGAATGAAACTAAATTTTGAATAAAGACGTATCATCTGGTTCCAATAGGTGTAACCTAAAAGATACCATGAATCAACATTTTTTTAAAAATAAATGGAACTAAAAAGTTTTGAATGAAACTAAGTTTTGAATGAAACTAAAGAAGTATCCTCCACTTCCAATAGGGTTAGCCTAAAGTATATCAGGAACATGATGATGATGATGATGATAATGATGAAAAAACTCTCTGTATTAGAATAAATAAAAAAAATTGAAAAATCTTTACACTAGAAAAAATGTATTGCCTTTTAAGACTTGCCATTTAGAATTTTTTTTTGAAGACTGCCATATAGGACTTTATGAGGACTGCCATAAAGGACTTTAGAGAATGCCATATATGACTTTATGAGGACTGCCATAAAGGACTTTAGAGAATGTCATATAGGACTTTTTACTTTGAAAAAAAAAAACTTGCCATATAGGACTTTATGAGGACTGCCATAAAGGACTTTAGAGAATGCCTTATATGACTTTATGAGGACTTTCATAAATGACTTTAGATAATGCCATAAAGGACTTTAGATAATGCCATATAGGACTTTATGAGGACTGCCATAAAGGACATTAGTGAATGCCATAAACGACTTTAGAGAATGCCATATATGACTTTATGAGGACTGCCATAAAAGACTTTTTACTTTGAGAAAAACTTGCCATGTAGGACTTTATGAGGACTGCCATAAAGGACTTTAGATAATGCCATATAGGACTTTATGAGGACTGCCATAAAGGACTTTAGAAAATGCCATAAAGGACTTTTTACTTTGAGAAAAAATTGCCATATATGACTTTATGAGGACTACCATAAAGGACTTTAGAGAATGCCATAAAGGACTTTAAATATTTGATGAGCCTAATATGATTGAGTAGACCACCTAAAAACCATTTCGTTTTTTTTAGGAATTTTTGGGTCAACTAAATAGAACTTTTTTTTGTACGCAAAAGCTAGACTTGGTTCAGGTTGTAGAAAAATATGACACTCACTCAATTGTTTCTTCTTTAAATCTCTAGTGGTATGGTACTAACTCCATCTTCTAAAACTCTTCGTTTTGGGTAGAAATATGATAGTCCATCTCTGCTCTGCTGGTAGGTATACATAGTGTTGTCATTCATCACAAATCCTCGGTTGATGCCAGATCCACTTTGTTGAGTCTTCAAAACTTGCAAATATCTGTCTTTCGTCAAATCATTGTGGCGTTTGCTGATTCCCTTACAACTGAATTTATTGGTGGCTCCGAAACAATAATATGTTTTACTACACAGTCCAACAATGCCGGTTCCTTGCCATTCTACCTTAAACAAGCCTGGAGTTCTCTTGTCAAAACGCTTTCTTTCTTGGCAGCATGAGGGTGACAGCCATTCTTTGCCTTCAAATTTGGTTTTCACATAATCATCTCTGTGGAAATCACAACACTCTGATGGAAACCACTTGTGATTCTCTTTGTAAAATTCTACTCTCTTCTCTGGTTTCACTAATTCATCTATGGATGGTGACGAAGTACATATATATGCAGAATCTGTGTCCATTTCAGCATATTCGAAATTTTGGCGGTTGATAAAAGTATCGATGACATCATAATAGAACTGAAGCATCCGGAGTTTCGCATACTGGTAAACAAAGAATCCGATGTGAAGTGGCAGATCCAACTTGATGGTCTTCTTGTTGAGTACGACTTCATATAATGTTTCTTCTAATGGATTCAAGGCTCTGAAGGACATGTCATTTACAGCTTTGGTAACTTCTTCGTCGTCGCAATAGCACACACGTCGATGCTTCTCTTTGTTGGTGACGGTTTTGCCATATCCAGCATTTCCCAACAGCTTCATGGTGTCGGCAACGATCGACTTGTCAGGGTCAACATCTCCTTGTCTTCTTGCTTCAGATACTTCATCTCCAAATTTTCCAAAACATCTTCTTGGTTTATATTGGATAACTTGATAGACGTGATCAACTTCAATACCATGCTGGAGGTACCACTGCAGTAAAGGGGTTGCAAATAACATTTTTTTCCGCTCCTTAGCTTCCGATCGAACTTCTACGGGGTTTCTTCATGATTCCATTCTTCTCGGCAAAGGCCTTCATGTGTTCACCAATATCATCTATGGAAATATCTGTATTCTTGAAGATAGGTGTCATCTCTTCAAAGTACTCTTTCAGGTGATCTGGTACATGTATATCACATTCGACTAAACCAAACAGTTCACCGGTCTTCACTTTGTTCAGTATTTCTTTCTCTGTCATCGCACCATCTATTTTGTCCGAAAAGTTCTCTTTCAGGAAGGTTTTGAGTGTGGCATCGGTCCTCTTCATCTCTCTCCACTCACACTCCCAGATTTCAATAAGTTTATAGCCCAAATCGGGGATGTACTTTGCATTGGTACGGGTGTCTTGTAGCAGTTCTTTCATCGGTTTATCTCTGACTTCATTATGGATGATAGGAAGGCCATTCTTATCTTTCATGCAGGTATGTCCGTGCCAGAAGCAGCCATGGAACTGGTATACAGTCTGTGTCTCTTTGCACCAACCATCAACAGGCAACTGTCTTCGACCAATCATTTTTTCAGCTCCGTTAAACTGATGTCTGATGTGGATGTCATCTATCATGGATAAAAACTCTAACCATTGTTCAGCCATTTTACCATGCTTCATTGGATGTTCTGGTTTAAACTGGTTTTCTTCACGACGTCTAATACTCCAACCCGTTGGCATCTCTTGCATTAGGCACCAAAGATATAATGCGTTCGCATCAAAGCCTTTAATACTTCCACATGGTTTTGCTTCTTTGCCATATTTTGTTTCTCTGATTCTGGTAACATCTTTCTCGTGGTATCGGTTGAAGATAATTGAAGGTCCACCAACGATATTATCTTTCACCAAGTGATGCAAGTCTTTATTCTTCTGGTTAAATAATGTGAAGTAAGTGTCATCATTCATGGTCTGGAACAGGTATTTCAACGTGAGACCCGGAACACTGATACCATATTTAAGCATGTCGATGTGGCGTTCTTGGTAGAAAGTAAACTGCTTGTCAACTGCTTCAAGGAATGGTTTTACACCTCGATTATTATACCAGATCAGAAAATCACGGAAAGTTGTCATCTCCAGGTCGTTCCATACATGCTGGCAGTACTGGTATTCTTCATTGGATATATTTTCTTTCTTGAGAGAACTGTAGAAGGCTTCATGGTCTGGTAGGTGGTCTTGATCCAATTTGTTCAAGCTGTCGATCCATTAATATGGTAAAAATCCCTTCGTCACGGAGTAGCCAAATGCTTTCAAAAACTTGTCATAGCTGAATCCTGGAGCGAGGTAGTTGCAAATATCAACAAACTTGAAAGATTTTGTCGAGACGCACATGTAGTTATTCGATTTCTTCACTGCAAACTTGAGTGGATTATGTCTCTTCAGGTATGTCATCAGTTCACGCTTGACTACATTCATATCATATTTTCCAGAGTTGAATCCGATGACGGGCATCTGTTGCAGGTAGTCTTGAAATTTCTTCTCCAATTTTTGTAAAGGATGCATCTTGGATGTATCTTCTCCAGTAGCTCTGGCTTCCGCTTCCAGCGTTTCATCAATTTTCTGTCTGAGTTAAAACAGGGTCCAAGCATGATAGGTCTGCATCAGTTGGTGGCAATGAGATGAAATAGCTGTGAGGTATGTCATCATTTCTTCAACAAGTTCTTGAGAATTTCCATTTGTAATAAAACATTTCGGTTCTTGGTATTCTGGAACATTACTACATACACTCACACTCAATGGTCGGTGTTCTGCTTCCCATATCAGTTTATCACTGTCAGCAGGTAGACTGGATTTGACAAAGTAACTTTCAAAATCAAACGTTGCACGGTATGGATAAAACTTCTTCTCTTCAGATACTTCTATACCTTCATCTTCTAACAGATCAAATATGGACTGGGATGGATGGTATACACCGCCAACATACTGGTACTTGACTTCATCTGTACAGGTTTTCTCGTGACGATTTATTGCCCGGAAGGTTTTCCATAATTTGCCGCATTTGCGGCATTCAGAGGATTTGCAGTATTGGTCTATATCGATGATGTAGCTAAAATGGTTCTTGTAAACGTTCACATACATGGTATCTTCATACTTTCTGTGAGATCTCTGTACTAATTTGGCAACAATTTGGTCATCATCATTCTTGACAAGTTCATATACTTGGATATTTACTTCAAAACATTTCTCCAAGTCAGGTAATTCGGCTAAAGTTACTCCACGGAATTCATTCTTTGGCTTCTTTGTATACTTGTTGTACATGGCATCTGTTGTATAGTTGAGGTTGTCTGTTATGGAACCACTCCATAAAGCTAAACAGCGGAAAATACACAGGTTGTCATGATAGGTAAAATAGTTATTTTTATCTTTCACCAAAGCATTTACTGCTTTGTTCTGGAAAATGTAGTCAGGAAGATCTTCTACCATTCCAATTGGGTGGTCTTTCAGCTTATTCACATAAAATGTGACGTTCGTAACTCTCTCCACAAGTCATTTGGTGTTGGGTCGTTTTAATTTGGCCCATACCAGGATATCTTCTTCCATGACATCATCAAGGAATTCTTCAAAGTCTTCTTGGCAGCATACAAGCTGTGGAACATCAAGTACCCGGGCGTTGTTTTGTGATGGATGGTAATACTTCAGTTCATTCGTTTCATTGTGTCGCAGGATAAAACCAAAACTCAGATTAATTTTAAATCTTAGCTGTTGTGGCAGAAATATGGTAGTCATCAATTCATCAGTCATCATCTTCAGGTTCACATCATTGATCCGATAGTTGTATTGGTCCTGGACTCTTCTGTTCATCATGTGGCGAGTTCTAATAGAACTCCAGTTATCTTCGTACACGGTCAACATCTCATCTGGCTCTTCTTCAGACATCATATTCTTTTCAAACTCCATTGGGTCAACATCATAATGGGTGGTTGTCGTAGTTCGTGGTTGTTTAGGTGGTCCTCTCTTCGGTTCATCAGTCTTCCTTTTAGATGGTACAGGAACTGGTCGGTGGGCAACGCTCTTGTGTCGGTTGAAATGGAGTAGTTGGTTGAACTCCTGGCCGCATTCCATACATGTATATGTCTCCAAACATTTCTTCAGATGGTCAAGGAGATACTCTTTCCTCGTAAAGGTCTTGTTGCAGTTGGTACAATCGTGGGTCTTCTTCTCTCCGGTGGCGTGGTTGGTACGCACATGGCGGTTTCGGTTGCAGCGGTCCGTAAAGGTCTTTCCACACCTTTCACAGGCGTAAACATCAGTTCTGGTAACGACAGTAGCAGCTTCAGACATCTTCATAAATTTTTTGCAAAGGCAAAATTGCTATAAAAAACTCTCTAGCGATGTGTTCAGTTCGAAGGATCGAAACAGAATGACGCGACGTTATTCTTCTCCGGAATTTATTTCGACGTGACGGACGTTTTTGAAAACGTCACGACGTCACAACGTTTTTTTCATCGATATTTTCATTCTCGATGGGCGTTTGTGTTTGTTTCCTATAGGATTATAGGTTAAAGTTGGGAAATTTAGAAAATTAGTATAGAAAGGAATGGGAAAGAAACACAATGGGAATCCAGAAATCTGATTGGTGGATTAACTTCGCTCTGATTGGTCAGTGTAAAGACATCTTGATCCTCATTAATTTTATTATTTAAAATCATGTAGTTAGGGGGGTCATTTAAAGAAATTGCTAAATATAGACCCTAACAATTAGTTAGGGGCTCAGTTAAGGATGTTACTAAAAATAGAGCGTAGGAATTTATAAAAATATAGTTCCAAGTAGAAGCAGATGATTTCTGGGTAAATTTGTCCTATAGCACTACGTGCTACTCTTAATAGAGAAATAACACGTCATGGGATCCAAAAAATGGGAACATTACTCCACTTCAAACGAACACACCCCCTCGGTATTACGTGCTACTCTTAATAGGGAAAAAACACGTCATGGGATCCAAAAAAAGGAATTCTTAAAGAATTCGAAATAATACAACTTGACGGGTTTATTTGGGTAATTAAATGAGGATTCTGGGAAAATCCGAACCAGAAATTAACTCCACTTCAGTCGAATGCACCCCTTGTACCCCTTAGTACTATAGCACTACGTGCTAAGCCGATAAAATGTGGAAATAAAGTCAATTTCGGTCATTTCGGGTGGATTTTGGTAATTTGGATGGATTGTCGGGTTGTTTGTGGTAATTAGATTTACTCTTCTACAAAGGAAAATACCCTCCGAACATACCCCGTCCTATTGCAGAACAATTGGATAACATAGCAATCACGTGCTACCATAGAAACCAAGATGGCGGCCTCCAGTATACAAAATGGACGACGAAAACACGTATCACCCTAACAACACGCGCTGCGCATGCGCACTCACATCACGTATCACTATGGAGATAACGTCACAACATGGCCGCTCACTCGGGTTACCATGACAACACAACATGGCGCCACTAGGTCACGTGACATGACGTCACTTCCGAGGTCCTGCACCGTAGTCCTGCAACTAACCCCTCAAAGGTACATGACATACTACTCACGTCGCCTCGCGAAGAGTGAAACGAAAGTGGCAATTATTTATTACGTTTATAATGAGTTTACCCCATAAAACACACAAAATTAACAAACATGCATTGTCACATGTTAATAAAGCATCCATAACTCGAAATAATATGTTATTACAATGAAAAATACCCTGTTTCTTTTTCTTCTAATTATTTTCGGTGATAAAATTAACAACGTAAGTACCGTCCACCGATGCTCATGTAAACAAAAACAAATTCACAGGTATGAACAGGGCTGCTGCTCAGTAAAATCGAGAAAACATAATAGCGATTCTTAATAATCTGACGATCATGGTGTAAAAAATATTCCCAATGTAGCTTGGTGTACCAAATGTTCACCACTTGTGGTGAAGTGGTGTTAACCGCGCGCCGAAGGCTCGCGGTTAACACCACTTCGTCAATGGTGGTGAACATTTGGTACACCAAGCTACTATGGGTATATTCTATATCTATCCCACACTGAGGATATTAATTACACTGCATAGTTGTAAGACTCCAACTGTTGTACCTGTCGCAGCCCCGACGTGATTAAAGTAATTACATTTGCACGAAGACGTTACGGCGTATTGAATCCCTTTAGTTAGAAGAAGTTAGGAGATAACAATGTTGTATTTGATTATTTGGGGCCGTAAACAGGTGTTTTACTGATTCAAATTGAGTTAAACGGATATTTTCGACAGTAAAACCATCGTTAAGGGCCCTAAATAATCAAATACAACATAGTTACCATTCTAATATAATTAAGCTGAAAACGGGAACAGTTTTTTTTTATCCCAAAGCTGTAGAACAATATCTTGTCGAAAACAACAATTTAAATCTAAAAATACTGTCTTCGTGACGTCATTTGGAAGTCCCGAACCAAATCACTAAATATATTTTGCGCCGCCACTAGACACACTGTTCCAAACGTTTTATTCAATTTTCCAACGATAACCAGCCCATAAAATTTGAGAGGATCGCTTTTATCGTTCCTCTGGTAGTTATCTAAATCAAAAAACAGATATCCGAAATGTCATTCGTCTGGAACTACAAACAGTTCGCCAAAAAGTTGGTTTAAACATTATTTATTTCAAGAGTACAAAATAATATGAAAACTTTGTTACATACATTAATGTGGATTCGGCAGGAAGCTATAAGCTTTTATCTGATAACCATAGAGTATAACAACCGTTGTATATACTTGAAGTATATACAACGGGTGTTGTATATAATTATAATTTATGCGAACGACCTCTGACCCCTTTCAATTCCATTTTTATTCATTCATTCATGAAACATCGTTATATCACAGGGCAGATTTTAATTGTACGCTTATTGCACTTTGTCAAAATCCTCTGATGGTGTCATTTCTTATTTATTTTGCTTCAATAAAGGCAACCTAAAATTTTGCTTCAAAACATTGTAGAAATTACTTGAATTTTAATAGTAATTAGTATGCGGCGACTGCGAACTATTTATAGTCACGGCCTCGATCAAAAGTACTCGCGGAACTGCGTTAATTAAAAGTTCGTCTGCTCTACCTGAAAAAAAAACACTTCGTAAAAATTGTAAACAAACGCAAAATTATTTGTTATATTGCGACTACAGCATAAAACACGGAAGAAAACTGGAACTATGTCAAAAAAAGAATAACTCTACTGAAACACCGTTTTGTTACTGTTAATAAAATAGTTGAAATTTATTTTGTTCCAGCGCAGTTACATGATGCAAGAAGGCAATCGCACTTTACAATCGCCGTCATCGATTTTGTAATGTAAGGGACACAACTCTATGCGTCTTGTCCTATTTCTTTTGTCTCGTAGACTGGTTTTCTTTGGAGGCCCGTGGGAAGCATATATAAGTCGGGTAGACGCATGAGACGGGTGTCTGTTTGTTATCAGATAAAAACAATAAACATATAGTGTGTTTTTATATCTGTGTTATACAACTCGTTGAAATATGGTTTATTTTTTCTCGGCGAAGCCTCGAAAAAATAAACCATATTTCAACTCGTTGTATAACACAGATATAAATACACACTATATGTTTATTGTCTATATACACGGCCGTTTTCACCAAGAACAAGATTACAAAGAGTTACCAATTAGAGTGGTAGGTATGAGTGATTTTAGTATTTAGTTTAAACAGTATTTGTATACATTACACAAACGTTTGGTACAAGTCAATAGTAGAGCTCACACCTCGTCGCCCGGATGCTCACGCCTCACGTCCACCAGGTTAACCCAGTGCCCAGCGTGGATAGAATACAGTAGAGTCACAGAAGACGTATTGGATAACAAGACAGTCTTAATTTCAGCTCAAAAACACTGCGCTTGATCTCCAACTGGAACGAGCTGAACGAACTCCCTACAGCGGAGGGACACGAGCCTTATTTCCGAGTCCAAAGTTGGAAATATAATAAGATTTGAATGAGGGTTTTTATTTAATATGACTGACCGGCGTTGCCATCACGGGAGGCAGAGGCGGGGACCCCTGGGAAACGACATGTAATAATATTTTGGCTACAAGGTGAACAAGATAAGAACGATTTGAAAAAAAGACAACAAAATACAAAAAACAAAACAAATCTCGGCCAGCTTGAAGACATGATGTATTAAATGCACACGACGAAGGTCAAAGTAGGTATAGGTAATGTCATTCAGTTCGTTTAGTAAAATATTATGAACACAGTCTATGGATACAGACCAGGTGGTGTTGTGTCTTATCACAGTATTGGATAGCACTGTTTCGTAATGTTCCTGCGGGAAGACCCCACTTTTGAATACTCAAACTTTCTAAGACAGGTGACGCCCCCTGTGCTTGCCGCAGATGCTTTCGAAATCTGTGAACCGTCTATGGATACAGACCAGGTGGTTTTGTGTCTTATCACAGTATTTGATAGCACTGTTTCATAACGTTCCTGCGGGAAGATCCCTCTCTTGAATACTCAAACTTTCTAAGACAGATAACGCCCCCTGTGCTTGCCGCAGATGCTTTCGAAATCTGTGAACCGGTGTGACAGTAATGATAGTCCGTAGGAAAATTAGTCCCTCTGGACTATTATTCCGCGGAATTATAGTCCTAGGTCTAACATTCCTAGGAATGTTAGACCTAGGACTATAATTCCGCGGAATAATAGTCCAGAGGGACTAACGTTCCTACGGACTATCATTCCTGTCACACCGGCATACAGAAGGGCCATCGTGGACGGATCAAAATCCACGGGTTTTCATTTTTCCCACGCACATAATTCAGAGATGATCAGGTATGACACCCAGCAACATTTCTAACAATGAAACACCGGGATTACACCGGTCCATGATTGTTGGACATTTCGCTAGGTGTCATAGCCGATGATCTCTGAATTATATGCATGGAAAAATGCCCACCCATTAATGTTGACCCGTCCACGCTGGCTGCACTGTAATCGGTCCTCTTCATTATATCCAGATGAACGGTAAAATAAGTTAACTCAAATTTCGAGATTTTATTCTCTGATAAAAAATCATATTTCTATTTGCACTGACAACATTTATCATTGTTATATGTTTTGACTCTCTGAAAATAAAAAGTACATTCTACAAACGTCTATTCCGTTTGGCTTCCGAGTTTAACCCTTCACCAAACACGAAAAGCAGAGGACACCTGCAAACAAAATTCTTTAATAACTAAATATTTTCATTTTTTGTTTCAAAAACATAGCTTATGACCCCTCATTGGAACGAGCTCCTCGAGATCGTTCCAACTGGGGGTCATACGCTATGTTTGTGAGACAAAAATAAAAAAAAAATAATGAAAACTGAATTGCGATTATTTTTGTGAATAGCTCTGACCGGTTTTGGCCGTTGCGTGGGTTAAAAAGGTTAAAATTTGGAGTTTGCGTTGTGATGAAGTTTCAGTCTAAGTCTGAAAGCACTTGAGGTTTTAACGTTAAAATTAAAAATTGTGGGTGTTTGGATTGGAGGCATTTGGTTGACAGTAATAATTATATATGGTTACGGAACAGTTATTCATTTCAAACTGTTTCTGGAATGTGACGGCTTGTGGAATTATGCTACTGTCATTGGCAAAATTGTTGAAGAACGAATAGTTCACCTCTCGCAGTGGTGAACGAGTTGCTGTCGCGAAACGTGTTGTTGCCTCGAACGCAGGCGACAAATTAGAAAAAGGAACGGGCATCACATAATGAAGAGGGTGATGACAGTTTGTGCTTTTTGTGGAACATCTCTTGGAAATGAATAGTTATTATTCTTAGAGTCACTTAATATATTGCTGTACATTCTTCTTTTTTTATTTTGTTCTTCTGACGGGTCAGTGTTGTAACAATGAATGCTTTGTTCGTTCCTGTGCCCAGATATTCTCATTATATCTCTGGCTTCAACCCCAGCATGACTCAAAAGGGTGATAGCAGTTGCCCTGACACAGTGTTCTGTTTTTGTTTCACTTGTGCCTGCAGCTTTCGATATTGTTTTCATCCTATCATTTAACATTCCCGGTCCCAATGAGCCTTGTAGTGAATCAGGAATCATCAGAATAATGAAATTGAATCATTCGTTGCTGAAAAAATATAATTGCTTCTCTTACGCTTGCACATGAAGACTTTAAGAGATTTTACAGGACAATTCAACTTTCCTGTTGCATACATCTTGTGTTTACATTCAAAACCGCTTTCCTTTATTTTGTCACATGCATGGTTCTTAACTCCTTTGGCGCGACAGGCGACTCAAGTCGACAGACGGCAGACCACGGAAAGGTACTGCAGTAGTCATTTTAGCCAACTGTGTGTGTCCATTTCCAAGTGCTTTTAACTCTTTACCCAACGCAGACGATATCAACATTTCTTATTTTAAATATCATTTTTTTAAATTTTTCAAAGAATGTCAACAAAGCCATATCATGTGACCCCTCGTTGGAACGAGCGCGACGAGCTCGTTCCAACGAGGGGTCACATGATATGGTTTTGTTGACATTTTTTGAAAAATAATATTATTCAACTGCTGAAGTTGCATATTACGCAGGGGGGGGGGGGGGGGTTGCGGCTGATTCGTTAGGTAAAGGATTGAACAAACATACGTATTCCTATGTTTCATGCACCATTTATGTCCTATCCATGAACAACGATATCGTCCCTTGAAAGTATAAAGGTGCCATTTAAATATATACAGGAATTCATTTGGAAAAAAACTGTCTCGCAACCTATACTTTTTTGTAAAATTCCTGATGAATATTAGGCGCTAAGAATTCTGTTTCCTCAGATTATTCCGCGCCAAAAGAGTTAATGGCTTCATTATCGGGCAACAAAATCATTACCACTGCTGTTTGTTTTAAGAGAGGACAGATTGTATCAATATGCTCATAGTTTTTCCTCTGTGTGTTATACATGCACGAAAATGTCGAATCCGGATTACGAATTAACTATAACAAAACGCAAGCAGTATGGATTGGTTCCAGGAAGAACTGCACTGAAAAATGGGTGATAGGTGTAAATTGAAGTGGAAGTGTGAGTTTTAGGGGTAAAGTTTTCCCTCGACCTTAAGGCTATGGCAGAATATAACTATTTATCCAAAATGAATGATATAAAGAAAACCTTATCGGCTTGGACAAAACTGAACATGAATGTTTTAGGAAAAATCACAGAAGTTAAATCGCTTGCTCTTTCAAAATTAGTACATTTGTGTTTAAGTCTCGTTGTCATCCATATGAGTAAATTTATTAAGGAATTGACAGGTGCCTTATATCAATTCATATGGAATAACCACGATAGAATAAGTCGTAAAACTCTAGTGCAAGGAGTGCGAGAGAGGTGGGGTTAAAATGATTGATATATCATTATTTATAAACTCCTTGAACATATCATGGGTCAAACTAATTGTTTCAGAGGACACGCCTCTACAAGGGATGCTAAAAACTATAACCCCTTTCTCTAGATACAAACTATTTTTTATCGACTCCCCAAATTATCAAAAGGTACGTTAATTCCACAAAAAAAAACAGTTCTGCAGGGATGTATTTGAAGCTAGGGCCTTGTTAGAGCTAAAGGTAGAAAGCAGCGATAATTATCTATCGTCGAGTATTCAGAATAATGAAAAATATCAAGATTTTTAGCAAACCAGTGCATTTAAACAAAAAAAAATGGGAAGATAACGGGGTTACATTTATTAACGATCTTATGGATGAAACGGGGACTTTTATATCAAATGAAAAATTCAAAGACATATTCAACATATAGACAGATTTTGTTACTACTTTTTTTCTGGAATTTAGAAAGCGGTCACCAACTGCATTCGGCTTATCTATAATACAGTATATATATTCTTTATTCACCAAATTAACGATGAACATATACATCGTGGGCCCTTTAGCCCATTGGTGGGAAACAAACACAATCAACATAAATATATTGTGCGCTGGATTTCAAGTTTTTGTGAATCCCTGCCCAGCGACCCGGAGTAACGACGAAAAACGAAGGCGCTATTGAGAAATACTATTCAAGATGTATTATATTCACACCCCCTTCAAAAACATAGCCCATGAACCCTCACCAAACAATCTTAACAAGCTTGCTCCAATAAGGGGTCAAAGGCCGTTTCTGGGACAAAAGTGAATATGTTTAATCATTCAAGAATCTTTGTCTACTATCCGCGCTGGGTAAGAGTTAAGCATATCTGAAGAACACTCGCACCAGGAAGATTAATCACGCAGCATAACGATTGCAGATGATCAATACTCAGTCTACGTCATAAGGGATTCAGGTTGAAAACATTCATAATTCATACTTAACTGTTGACACAAAAAATAGCTGAGATACGCACAAAGGAGAAATTCGACAATCAAAGATTACACTTTCTAAAGCTGGTTTTCGAAAAAACAAAACTATCAGAATATCACTTCCGGGCCCGAAACATTAAGTCGCGAAACGAACTTATCGAAATACCAAATGTCTCCAACCTGCGTCCCCATGCGGACTTGAGCCTTATTTAATGCCCTTGACTCATAATTCGGGCTTATCACCTGACAGGTGACAGCCGAGTCTCTCCATCCAGCACATCGCAGCCAAAAATAGCTGCGATGTGCCCAGTGGAGAGACCCAGCAATCAGTAAATTTGTCAATCGATGGAATCACAATCCCGATGTCCTCACCTCCATTTATCTCCGTTTTAGAAAATGTCATTATCCCAAGAGTATGTGTGGGCCATGGCTGCTGAGAGGCATGCTCCAGAGAAGCACTGCTATGGCATTACATCAGCTCATCCCTTAATTTTAATGCTATTTGAATATATCTTGCTAGTTTAATTAATACAAATCTACTACTAGCTCCAACTAACTGACAGAATTTAAGCATATTTGACCTGAGTCTATAATAGGGTTTAATAAAATTCTTCCTTACGTCCCTAAATGCTGTACACTCCAAAATGAAGTGGAACTCATCTTCAGTTTTATGACCATCACAAAGTCTGCAGAGCCTAGCATCTCTATTAACGCCGGCATACCGTCCAACGTCGATATTTAACTTGTGAGAGGAGATTCTCATTTTAGTTAAATGGCTTCGAAGTGTTTTGGGAATATTTAACGTTAAATATGGCTGCAATTCAAAAATTTCAAAAATATGCTTGTACACATTACATTTTGATTTATTATTTAGCTCACCCCTCACATATTGGATGTAATTATCCTTTAATGTTATCTCTACTTCTTGAGTAAGTTGTGTATTAATATACGTTTGTTGGTTTAACCACATGTATCCCCTGTCAAATTCATTTAATATTTTTTTTTACATTATACAACAAAGAATTGTGCGAACCCCCTCTTTCACATGCATAATATCTATCTAAATAAATGGATCTTAGGATTTCATTTTTCGAGCTTAATAATCTATTCCAATATTTAATTATCCTTATCTTCCTCAAAACCGCCATAGGGAAACGCCCCAACTCACTAAGCACCATTAAATTCATACTTTTCGAGTGGGTTCCAAGTAGTTTCTTACAAAATTCTAGATGGATTTTTTCAATATCTGTACCCTTATGAAAGCCCCATACCTCACATGAATAATTTAAAATACTGGATATGTAAATATTAAATAATGTTAGGCTTAGTTCAATATCTAATTGCATATTATTAATTTTAGTGATAAGTGAATACATTGCCCTACTGGCTTGCAGAGCTAACGTTTTTTGGGAGATACAAACATTACCATTATATTTTAAGGTCAAACCGAGGTAGTTAAATTCGTCTACTTCCTGGATCTGATTACCATTGATTAACCAATCAACTCGTTTTCCACGCCTTCCGCCCTTTCGAAAACACATTACCTTTGTTTTATCTGTATTAATCTTCAGCATATTTTTATCACAATAAAAACTAACACATTTTATCAATTCTTGTAATTCCTCTCTGGAATTTGACATCAGTATCATATCGTCCGCGTACATGGTTAGTGGGATATTTCAGGGCCAGCAGTCGGATACGACGTGCGAATATGGGAGCCTAGGTCATTAACAATAAGAGAAAATAAAGTGGGCGATAGCGACTACCCTTGTAATAAACCAGTACTTAAAGATAATTTATCGGAGATTTCTCCTTGCCATTTTACAGAGAGTTCTATTTTACTGTACATATCGACTATGACATCCAGGAAAGAGCCTACTATCCCCTGTATATTTAGTTCATTCATTAGAAGCGGTATATTAACCGAATCAAAGGCTTTAGTATAATCAATAAAACAACAATATAATTTTCTTTTATTTTTGAAAGATTTTTCTATGATGCTATTGAGAGCAAATATTGCATCTACAGTACCATGACCTTTTCGAAAGCCAAACTGTTCGTCGCAGATTAACCCAGTCACAGTTTGAAGTCTATTATTAAGAACAGATGTGAACAGTTTGCCCAAAACCGGTATAAGGGTTATTCCGCGATAATGATTAGGGTTATCCACGTGACCTCTATTTTTATAGATCGGCACTATCACACCATTACACCAAATTTTATGGTATATCCCAGTATACAAAATTTTGTTAAATAGATTCCTTAGTATTGGTAACAGTTCGTCTTTACAAGTTTTTTATATATTCATTAAGAATATTGTCAATTCCAGGGGCTTTGTTTGTTTTGATATTATTCACTGCAGTTTCCAATTCCCCAAGCGTTATCTCCGAGTTAATAATATTGTCAATATCCTTATATGTACTATTATTAGCACTGACAACGTGATTGATGTTTAAAGTGGTCAAATCTTCACTGCTAAGTAAGGTTTGGAAATGTGTATTAAGTGGCGTTGGAGATATATTAGGCACTGATTTCTTTATTTGTTTTTTAAATTTTTTGAAAAAATTACGTGGGTTAAATTTTATTTCTTTTTTTAGTTCAAATGATGAGCGTTTAATAAAATAATATTTATTTTGTTTCACCGACTTTTTATACTCAGCACGAGCTTTAACCAGAGCTTTGTGATTTTTATGTGATCGAATTGCATTAAAATATCTCAGTGTTTTAATGTATTGCGTTATTTTATTTCTGCAGTCTTTTGTGAACCAGGGTTTATTTACTTCATCACTACACACCCTAGAGTTATCACGCTTTTTAATTACTTTACCAGTTAACGGTTCAAAATTCTTTACAAAACATTTTGAGAACTGAGCCACGCCTTCACTAATCTCAGTTTCATCAGCGATAACATTATTGACAATAGAAATTAAGGCATGTGAATTACTCTGAAATGCTTCTCTGGAGGGGCTGGCGAAATCATCGTCCCATTTATACACAACTTCTTCCTGAAGATTTGGTCGAACTGCATTACCTTCGGTAATTATATCACCGTCCTCAATTTCAATCTCTGCAGAGAACAAGAAGTTTTCGTGTTTTATCCCGCCCAATCTGACCCTTTCAGACAGACTACCTTATTTTCGAACAGGGGCTGTAAAAGCACATATATGACTCTCAAGAGACGGAGGGACGAAAATAAATTTAAAGGAATATGGGAGAGGGATAGTGACATACATTTTGAAAATAACTGGTGGCAATCAGCCCTAATATGTCTCTTCAAATGTTGTGGACGGGATCGTTCCAAAAAGAGAGGTTATAACCTATGTTTTTGAGTTAAAAAATTGAAAACAATTACCAGTGGTTACTCTTAAATAAGTGTGGTATTACGTCGGATAACCTATGCACATTTTGGAAGACGAAATCGGAAACAATTATTCACCTATTTTGGGAATGCACGGTACCATCACGGATGTGGAGACAATTTAGAGTATGGGTTATTGAAAGACCGGTGAAAACCTACAAATAACTGAAGGTTCCGTATTATTTGCAACTCCATTTGCATGGCATGTCGAAGAACTGCACCAGTTTGTTTTTATATTCGTTAAAGTTTGCATTTATAAAACAAAATTCATTAATCATTACCCATTATACTATTACATTGAAAGGGCGGCATATTACCGAATAAGCAGATATGGTCGCTTTCAGAAAAGCAGGGCTAGATGGGAGGGGCCAACTTGAGAACTTGAGACATCTTCTTAATTGCTTACCCAAATCCAATACACACACGCTGTTACAGCAGCCATAGAATGTTCACATTTCGGGGGTCACTTGGGATCAAATATGTGTAGCGTGTCAATTGTCGAGGCCACGTAGCAGTCTACACAGTGTTACCCATATGATGATGTGATGGTTATTGCAAGCGTGAATGAACAGCACAGCAGGCATCTCTCTCTCTCTCTCTCTCTCTCTCTCTCTCTCTCTCTCTCTCTCTCTTACTCTGTCTCCCTGTCTCTCTCTCATTTTAATACAAAAGCCTACAATCACTCCTCTTATGATCCAAGCATAAAACAGCTTCTGATATAAACTTTTGCATCATAAGAATAACTTAAGAACTGAAGAATACGTATGATTGTGTTTACTGTGCAATATGTACCGAAAAATGTACCAATATCTGTAAATGAAAATCTATAAAAGAAAAAACAGAAAATGTCGAATCACACTTTGCGGAGAAGACATTTAGGCGATTCTGTCGATAAAACTTCACTGGTCCGCAATTTATTTAACCCTTTAGCTAACATGAAAAAGCAGACAACACTTGCAAACAAAATGTTTGAATAACTATTTTTTTCATGTTTTATCTCAAAAACGTAGGTTATCACCCCTCATTGGGACGAGCTGGACGGGATCGTTCCAAAGAGAGGTTATAACCTATGTTTTTGAGACAAAAAATTGAAAAAAATATGAAAATTAATTGGTGACTTTTTGTGAATAGCGCTGGGCGGTTTTATCCCTTACATTGGGTAAAAGGTTAAGTTTGATTATGATATGGCGGAATGGCGTTTGGTCTGGTGGTAATCTTCACGCTTCAACTTTAGCAGTATGACATTAAACATTGAATCGTTTTTAAGAACATAATGAAAACTGTTTTAGATATGGGGTTGACCGCAGCTGCCCATTGTTGAGGAACTGAAACAAACATAGGTGTTTTTGAGTAGGATTTTCCATTTGCTGCCCTTGCTGGGGAATAAAAGCCGCGCAGAATTTCATCATTTTTTTTCTGGAAATTCCTCAAATTCTCTGTTCTTTGACCATTTTCCCAGAGCCATTCTTGAAAAGAAAAAGGAAATCGGACGCTGCATTTTAAAATGGTGACGGCCTAAATGGAACCTAAAAAAAACGCACAGAAGTTTGCACATGTACATATAGTTTCCAAATTATGTAGGCATGAAAACAAATCTGCTCAAATTCGACAAAACCATAACATGTGCCCCATCTTTGGAATCCGCCTGACATACGTGTTCTAGAGAGGGTAACATGGTATTGCTTTCTAGAAATTATGTTGAAACAATTTTCAAATTCCATTTTCTATTATGCACATACATCTAGACGTCCTGCCTGTAATTGCCAGTTGTTTACGAAATCGAAATATTGTAGCACTGGTTTCCAATGGGGGGGGGGGGGGGGGGTATCATATGGAATCGTTGATATTTCATCAGTTTCAGAAATTGAAGAGAGAAAAAGAAAATTGTCATTGTCTTCACATGAAAAGTGGTTAACTGAACAGTCGACCTTGGTATTATCTTTATATCATGTCCCATCACCATCTGACACTGTTTCTTGAAAGTGTCGTGAAATCTCAATAAATGAAACCATATAATGCCGATTGTTGACTGTTGATTATTTTATCTCGTACGTCGTGTGAATAAATACTATTTCCTTCAAGGACCAATTTTATTGAAATCATTACAGTACACGCCTAGTTTCAAATAAAATATAAGCCCAGAAAAAATCTTACTTTATTATTTATTTACTTGATTTAACGCCACGTCAGCATCTAAGGCTATATCATTGTGAGAAAACAGTGAAAAGTGAAATATGTTATGGTCAAGTATGAAATAAAAAAAAAGTATAAAAATAGAAAATATCTACAAGAGAATTTCAAAGACGGGAGTGCTTTGGACATCAACGAGAACTTAGATGAGAGAAGTGAATACCTTATAAATAATCTAGACTTGAAAAGTCTAGATTAAAAGTATAGAACAATTTTATTTTTTTTTAGAAAGGTTGAATACTTTCATCAATGATAGAAATTTGTGCGGGCTCGTTTGATAAAACAGATCTCGTAGAGATCCTGCAGTGAAGTGCTGCCCTCTAACATGATTTAAAACAGTGCAATGTAAGAGAATGCGCTCTCTGGCAACACCTGCTGGCAAGGAACTCATTCATGTCACACATTATCCTCTGACAGAAACGAATGTGAAAGGCGTGTATGAACAATATGACATCGTGTCAAAGGGATTTGTTCTCTTCGACAAAGGTTACCAGACAAATACTGATCAAACAATCTTGGGTCGGAAGCGGCGGAGCTTGTTATTGGTCGCGTGATCCCAAACCTCCTGCCACATTTATTTGATGTTCTTTGTGATATGTGGTTTAAAATTACTGGAAGGAAGTTTACAATCAGTGAGGAGCTTGGTTAAAGCCTGTTTTATTGCACTGTCTTCCTTCCATTTTGTTACTGGATATGCCAACATGTCCAGGTAACCTGCAGCACACGATAGCACATTGGTATATAGGATAATGCTCAACTTCTCACGAGGTTCCTCAATGAGAGGGTTCTTCCACTCAGGGTTGAATGATGGTAGTAAAGAGGAAAGAGATTCGGAAAAAGCTAATCGACTTCATTTCCAATGTATTCTCGATGTGTTCAAGAGCAAGTTGCAAAGCTTTATCTTCAGCTGTGAAAATATAGAGAGTAATCGCTTGACTGGACTGGTTACGTGAAATAATTAATGAGAGGTGAGGGACGTTGTACAAACACGAGTGCGCGAATAGTCCCTCGCCTTGAATGAATTATTTCACGTAACCAGTCCAGTCAAGCGATTATTCTGTTTATTACTTTTCATTATTAACAATAATTATATGATTTAACCATTTACGTAACGGCCAAAACCGTCCAGCACTATTCTCAAAAATCGCCAATTAATTTTCATTATTGTTTTCATTTTTTGTCTCTAAAACATAGGTTATGACCCCTCATTGGAACGAGCTCGTCGAGCTCGTTTCAATGAGTGGTCATAACCTATGTTTTTGAGACCAAAAATGAAAATAATAGTTATTCAAGAATTATTTTTGCAAGTGGCGTCTGCTTTTCATGTTAGGTAAAGGGTTAAAAAAAAAAACAAACAAAAAAAAAAAAAACAATGAAGTCCCCATTACACCCACGGCAAAGCGTCTTCGTTTGGCGCACGGATACATGACACAATTGTTGATTGCATAATTCACTTGTGAAGTTATCGTTTATAATAAAACACGGAAATTCCAGTAAATCATACTTTGGTGATTAATAAATAACATTTATTTGGTATTCTGACTGATCTGATCACCAGTTACAACGGCTTACGAAACTTGATCGCCGTCTTTAGATCCGTCTGTATAGATCCTCCTTGTATCAGCACAATATTTAGATTTTATTTCCGCATATTTCTGTTTGAATTGCAGATAGTTTATTGCTAATTTTTTGAAAGGTGCTAGGTTCCGAATTACAGTTGGTTTCCTTAGATGCAAAGGAGGAATGTGTGGCTCACGGTTATTTGCTATGAAAGCAGGTTCCATATGCAGTTTAAGTGTAATTCCCGTTGGAAAAATATGTTTCTGATGTCTGCTATAGAATTTTACATTTTGAAGGATCTGAGACCCATTAATAAGCGGGGAGTGATGGATTAGCCAATAGTTTGGAAACATATTACAGGTACAGTTTAATTCTGCACTTCTCAAGAGGAGTCTCCCTAACCCAATAAGCATTGAATCTAGTGGCGACGTTCTAAATGCGTCCAGACTAATTATGATACCACTGTTATGGAATGCATCAAGTCCTTTAAGATACGACGTCCTTGTAGAACCGTAAACCACACAACCGTAATCAAATTATGTTCTTACCAGTGATCTATACAGACTGATTAACCCTTTACCTAACATGAAAAGCAGACGACACTTGCAAAAAAAATTCTTGAATAACAATTTTTTTTCATTTTTTGTCTCAAAAACATAGGTTATGACCCCTCGTTGGAACGACCTCGACGAGCTCGTTCCAACGAGGGGTCATAACCTATGTTTTTGAGACAAAAAATGAAAATATTTTGAAAATTAATTGGCGATTTTTGAGAATAGCGCTGGCCGGTTTTGGCCGGTACGTTGGGTAAAGGGTTAATGTTGTTTGATCAGCACCACAATCAGTGCTGCCACCTAACTTTAGAAGGTTCGGTACACGTTTGAATTTAACATTTTGTTGTGTTTATGTGGGAAATAAAATTAAGTTTATTGTCAAACAATAACCCCAATGATTTCACTTCCTTTACAACTGTAATAGTACTCCCATATATTTTCAACTTTGGATCTAGATGGAGCTTCCGGAACTTACAGAACGGAAACCAAATTAGTTTTTTTGTCATCTAAAGTGTGAAGCCCATTTCTGAATTCTATTCAAACACAGCTAAAGTTTTCGCTCGATGTCATTCATATTGTTACTATTATAGCATTATTTACTTCAAACTCAAAGTTAAAAGTGTACCACAGAAATGGTTCAGTACGAGTAAAAATAAGTTCTAGAATACCCACTGTAAACTATGCATCCTGTTTGTACACATACAATGCCAATATCTGACATTATTTTCAGCTTTCCATAACATAATGTCATTTCCTGGTGTTATTAACATTGAAGAAGACGGATAGTTGGTGTATTGTTGTCATGCTGCAATTTATTTTGATTTCCACTGTAGTTTTCTTTTTTAGAAAACTTCCTCAAACAGTTCTATAACATAACCTACCAATTTTTTATCATTTTTTAAATGTTTTGTATAATTTAATTATGATGCTAAATAACTGTATTTCCGTGAAGTACATTTGTTTTAAAAAACACGGTTCATTGTATCAAGTGCATCGATCGTGTGCATTATCCTGTAAAACAAAATTATTCCCACAAAGGAAGGGAAACAATTCACACACACAGTTTGCGCTGATGATTTGCATGGGAATGAAGCTAGTGCTTTCCCTTGGCCTTCTTCAACTGATCAGTTTCCAATCATTGGATGCGGGAGTGCGGCGGCTCAGTGGTAGACTGCTAGATTTCCATGCTAGAGGTCCCAACATCGATCCCCGTCCTGGACGACTCGCGTTGTGTCCTTGGGCTAGGCACTTTATTCCGGTCCTACATGGAGGCACCATGGCGCCGTATACGAATGCATAATGCACGTTTATGGTGTGCAGGTCTTCAACCACTGTAACCCTGCTTGAACGGAGCTTGAACAGAGTTAGAATGTTGAGGAGCTGACAGTTTCTAGTCGATGCTCGGTCTGTCCGGGTAATCCGGCTTCCTCCACCCGTAAAACTCGTGGTCACGATAACTCATTGTGCATAAGTATGCGACCTTGAACACCATTACATAAATAATTAAATAAATAATCATTGGATGAACAACCGGTCGGGTTTGTGTATCATGACAGTTGTTTTTAACATACGAAGCTCGAAACAACTTGACTTTCAATTTTGTTTCTTTCTTGGTTCCATCACTCGCAGCTCCTTCGTCAGTTTGAATCATTTTGTGTGTGTGAAAGGAAACAAATATTATATTTCGGACTTTGAACAAGAGATTTACCAATGCATGCGGATTTCCGGTGATCAACAAATACTTGTGGACATGAGTCAAAAGACGACTTTATCTCGACCGACATAATAGTTGGTTCTCACAGACATATAATATTGGCGACTGAGGAACAGTTGGTTCTCCGGAAAACATCACGTCGCTGGTTCTTGGGTGTGACCTTCAAGATAATTCACAAACCCTTTCAGCACCTATGGTCAAAATATATCTTCATGCATAAAGAGTAAGCAACGAAGCAGGCTCAAGTGATATCTCTGTTGATGATCAACCAAACTACTGATGATTATGTTGCGGTGAGTTTAGCATTCGTCCGGTATACTGTGAGTAAATGTTAACAAATGGAAAACGCCTTCAAACTAACTGTCGAGGAAGTTGATTGTTACTAGGCTGCAATGTTGATCTTTCGAAACTAATGTCATTTATCTATTCCCAGGGCCTTGAGAAGATCAGGGAGATTTCTGGTATCTGTGCCGTAAAGGCTTATGCATTCAATTTTAAGGCAGGTTTGCGAACGATCTAAATTCGGTTGCTTTAACCCTTTACCTAACACGAAAAGCAGACGACACTTGCAAACAAAATTCTAGAATAACTATTGTTGTTCATTTTTGTCTCAAAAACATAGGTTATGACCTCTCATTGGAACGAGTCGACGAGCACGTTCCAAAGAGGGTCGTAACTATTGTTTTTGAGACAAAAAATGATAAAATAATAACAATTAATTGGCGACTTTTTGTGAATAGCGCTTGCTGGTTTTGGCCGTAAAGTTGGGCAAGGGGTTAAACCATGACAATTTGTTTCATATATAATTAAGATCATTTCCACCTCATTATAATACATGTGATTTGGTTAAGCAACCTTAATCTATGGGGGTAAGTAGGGTTTATTTCAATTTAAAAAACAGTAATTTTCGAAAAGAACTGCTATTGCATGTGGAGATTAGTTGTAAATATTAATGTTTAATAGGTCTATGAAAAGAGTAAATTCACACATCGTTATAGTACAGAACCGGTGGAAATAAGTTGAGGTAAAAACGCAATACAATTTGTATTTTACCTTTATTGATAGCAACTGACTCGGGCATTCAATCCGTGGACTGCTTTCAAAGAGAACTTTTCATAAAATAATGTAAGAGCCAGGTGCTATCAAGGAAACGGAATATTGTGAAATTGTAATTGAGTTTATACGCACAACTTATTTCCATTGGTTCTGCATATACAGGGTATCGTGTATATTCTAGTTGCATGTTATAAGTACACTTTGTGTTTGAGTGTCCTCTGTAGTCAGTACAGAGACAGGAATTGCAGAATAAAATAAGCAGGTTTAACATCACTTTAGATAGTATTCTTTTTGGTGATTTATCTTTGTCAAATTCGGATAATCTTCAGATTTTTCAAGCCTTCTATTTGCGATACGGGACGTTTTCAACGGAATTGGTGAACTATGATAAAATCCCAAACTCTCTCTCTTTTCTCTCTCTCTCTCTCGCTTTCTCTCTCAGTCTCTCTCTCTTTCTCTCTCTCTCTCCCCCTCTCTCTCTCTCTCTCGAGACAGAGAGAGAGAGGGGAGGGAGAGGGGGAGGGGAGAGAAAGGGAGAGGGAGGGATAGGAGGGGAGGGAGGGGAGAGGGATGGAGGGAGGGGACTGGGGAGAGGGAGTATCAGCTTATTTCAGTGGCCACAACTGTACTGTAGCTGTCATAAATCTAATAGACAAGTACGTATTTCAGTGTTCGAAAATGTCTGTTTGTCATGCGAAAAATCACTCAAGATTTACTGAAGAATGGATTTCCCTTTTTTGGAGGCAACACGCATAGAACGTAATTAATGGCTTCGTAAAATGTGGTTAATGAAATCAGAATTATGTGTTGCCCTCCATTGCCCATGCACTTGCACCCATTTATTATTTTTTTTTGTAATTTGTTGAATGTATTGGGAGAGACGTTGATATAGACTATGCCTGTTCGTCAAACCCTATTTCTATTTTGAGAAATAAAATTATGTTAAAAAAAAAATAAGTACAAAGCTGTTTAACCTCCAAACGATATACGATATTTCTAAAAAGATAGAAATGGATCGAGAGAACAGAATATTAGCCTAACTATACTGAATAAGTCATCAGTAATTTGTCAATAGCACCGTAAAGCCATGTAAATATGAATGTCAACAGAATCAGCTCTTTGGTCCGATTCTATTGATATGGATATTTCTCTCGTCCTATTGACAAGTACAGTTACAACTAAAAGTCCTGTCCTGAAATGCGCATATATAACACGTTGATCTGCGCGTTAATCTACGCGTTATGACCATAGTAAGGCTATCAAATTGTGTACATGCGGCCTGTGCACAAGCAATGTTTCAGCCAATGGACCTCCGGGTAACCCGGAGGTCCATTGGCAGAAACATTGCTTCTGTTTGCTATGAGTAACCAGGAGAACCTGCCGTGCTTTGAATGCCATTCGATATGGCAATTGCGCGCAATTCCTACGCGCAATTAAGCCTAGATAAGCGCACATTTCGTGACAGGACTTCTAGTTTTAACTGTAGCAGCAAACATGGGGTAAAGATAATACAATATGAGCCTAACTGGACTGAAGAAAAAAATCATCAGAACTTTATTCTATAGATATCCCTATTTGTATATTTTCTAACAAATTTCACAAAGCTAATTTATTATACGCAATCTGTCAATCGTATTTCCGTTTGGTTTCTGACAAATTTATGTATACATTCTGAATAATTTATTATGCTATGTGTATTTTGAACAGGTTTATCAGTCTTCTAAAAAATTATACTTTCTGTTCATCATCTATATTTTGTGTATGTATGCTATTCATATCCTGTGTACTTTTTGAAACAAAAAATGGAATACATTTTCATTTTGTCATCGTCACTAGTCTTCTGTTATTTATTGATTCTAAAAAAAAATGCTTTAACTCAATGATATTTTAATACCAATTTTGACTGGAACACAAGCGGGAGATGGAAAAGGAATGTTACTAAATCTCAATTAACACGAAACTCGGCAATTTCTGAGGTTTGGGGTGGAGAAATAATTCGTAGTCAAGTTACCTTTACACTTTACACTAATATATTAATTTATTCATTCGTACGAATTGACTGATATTTTGACCGACAATACAATGTAAATTTCCGGTGTTTTGTTTTCCTGTATAAACAAATCGGGGGTGCGTTCGATGATAGGCGATATTTCCTATGCCCTGCTAAAGTTGTATCTTTTACCTGTGTCTGTACTTGCTTTTTAAATTTTAGTGATGAATTCGTATATTTCGTATCGTGAAAGAACAAAGAAGAATGTTATGTATATTTATGTAAACACGTGAGAATTATTGAATTTGTCATCCTATTATGTATACTGGATATAAAAGCATCGCACGGGCTCTATCTGGATCGGCAAGTTATTTACCCACACACGTTTGCTGTGTTTTTGTGTTTTATGGGGTGTCGAGACGAAGTTCCACTAGACTTCAACCTGTAGATGTCTAAATGCTTAGCAGTGATTTCTAGTCAAGTCTTGGCTGCCCACAAAAGCCTCTCCAGACATAATTGCCCAGATGTTTTGTCTATTATCAGCAGGATATCCTAAAGAGGGCATGGTCAAGGCACATGCATGTGGAAATAGGTATTTCAATATTGAGGTGTGTTTAGAACAAGTCACAAAGTTACAGTAGATATGATTTGTGGTCGAAAAAAATGTCAATGTTGAGCTCATTGGCAGTATCATTTGCAGCTTTGTGGTAGAATGATATTACAACAACTTAATCTATTTTTCCTGGTGTGAATTCCTCTTTAGTACAGTGGAGCCCACTTAATTGGATATATCTTAATTGTATATCCCTGTTAATTGAATATAATTTCCAACACAAAACCATTTACCATGCCTCCAGGACAAATTTTATCTGTTAATTGAATATTGGTTATAGAGTAAACTCCTGTTAATTGAATAAAAAATCTTGTAAAATGTCGCGAAATTACCCGGACTCTCCCCAGTTTTCCTTTGGTTATAGACCCATTTGGCCTCAGTACATCCAATATATGTATTTAATCTATTATATCTTGTTTGACAGAGCTCATGGAGCTCTGTCAAACAAGATATAATAGAACAAATGCTAAGTTTACCTCCAGAATACAGGAAAGTGACACAATCCCTGTTAATTGAATACTCCTGTTAATTGAATAATTTTCATTGGCAAAGTGGCTATTCAATTAACAGGGTTCCACTGTACTACCGGCAGATCTCAGTCAAGCCAGATACAGGATACCGAACCGAGGCCAATGTACCACCCCCCTAAAAATACCGACACCAATATCAAATTCAAAATTTAGTACTACCAATCTCTAACCGATATTAATCACGACAATCGGCAATGTCGCGATAAACGGTGAATCAGACTGCCATGGCTTCTATCACGGCAGCATCGTTATAAAGGAGATGGCTGAGTCGCTTATCACTAAACTATCAACCCCGTGCGACAGTATTATACCTCCACGGAGGTCTTTGGACATGCCAGCTATTCGGCAACGGTGCATTGCTCGACTACTGACGGACGAGACAAAGTTTATTTTTTGGAGGGTAAGGATGGAAGGTGACCTCCTCCAACAAACACTTGGGATTTACTTCCCTAGTCTCCAGTGTTTTCCGTCTTTGCTGACGAAACACATTAAAAATTGATACACGTCTCGCCCATTGAACATGTACAATCTTACTAAATGTCAATTATATGATGGTGGCAACAGATATTCATTACTCTGTATATATCGCGCTCACACTCACTCATATCCCGTGTTATCAAAACATGATACAAATTAAAAAAAAAACACAAGGAAGCTGGATTGTGGGGGACTGCAATCAATGACTCGGTGTGGAGTTGTTCTTGTATTACGCGCGGTTTTGTTTCAAAGTAATTCATTCACGCCATAAGGTAACTCAGACGCCTAATATCCAATTAGTTTCGTTCTTACATGACGTCCTTACATGTAATCCGGATTCAAAGTGTTGTGTGCAGAGTACATTTTCCAGCGTCTGCAATGTATCGCGTAACGTTGATAACACACAACAACCGCAGTAAATAAGGATATCTAGTGTTTTTGAGTGGATACCGAAAATTATCTCACGAGTGACCGAGACGAATGTTTATTTTTCGCGAGCGCGAGTGAATGTAACCATGTATCTCTGTCACAAATGAGATAATTTTCGGTATCCACTCAAAAACTCTAGATTTTCGTCTTATTTTACGATTTTTATAAGAATCTGATAATTCCACTCGTTTCTACCTTGAATTGATGCATGAAAGTAAAATGCGCATTGAATCATTGATACGCGGAACTGATTTGATCGATAATCGGAGTGGCTTAGTTGGTAGAGGTGCAGGCTGCAAGCCGAGAGGTCCTCGGTTCGAATCCCACCTGCGGCACCCTCGTTGTGTCCTTGGGATAGACACTTCACCCCCCATTGTCCACGTGGGGGCACGGTGACGCTGTGTACTAAGGTGTACACGTCGATGGTGCACCTGTCTTCAACCAATGCTAACCCTGATTGTGTGTAGTTGGTATGTTGGGGAGCTGACAGTTGCTCGCCGTTGCTCTGTGGTTCTATCCGGGTACTCCGGCTTCCTCCACCCGTAAAACTGTCACGGTCATGGTTAGCCATTGTGCAGAAATATGTGACACCAATAAATAAATAAATAAATAAATCGATAATCGGATCAGACAATGTCTTACAGTCTGATTCAGCTGGCGGGTTTGTAGCCCAAACATGGCCTGAAAGTCTAGTTATTGGTTTGGTATGTCATTTCAAAGGACGTACTAAACCAAAAACTCATATCACGGACATTCAGGCCATGTTTTGACTATCGGGTCCCATGCATCAATTCAAGGTGAATACGTGTTGAATTATTGCTGGAAATGATCGGTATCCAGTCAACAACACTAGCTTTTCTTTTCAGTGTCTGCTTCTAGAACAAATTGATCATTTGCAGTGATTTTTTTACTCGGATTCACCTTGAAGTGGTGCTCTGAAAACCTCCATTTTGATTGATACCGTTAAAGTGTAAATGTCTTTATCTTCACAGTGTGGGGGCGGGGGGGGGGAGGGGGGTGGTGTGGGGGTTACAATTATATCTTTCCACAATTTCATCGATAGTCTATCCTTTAGCGTATAATAAAATTAACTTTTAATACGGAAAGTTTGCTACTGTTCAAGGATGTACAGTTCCTGATACTTCAGTGTTCAAAAAGACAAAACAGAACCTATTTTACAGTCCTATCGTCTCTTATTGTTGAGGAAGTCATGACTGACAATGTTTGTCATTGAAAGTGGTTGACAGGAAAGGTAGCTCACCTTAAATTTAAAAAATTGTCAGCAAATTTAATACCAAGGACATGCGAATTTCTTTTATATGAAATTTGAAATTCCGAAATGTTAACTAAGTTGTATCATCGATGTGTGAATTGTTTCGCAGGGATTTTCCTGTAGAGTAAAATAAACATACAGAAGCTGGCATTGTACAGTTGTGTTGCAATCAGTTTGAACGCTTGACTCTGATTCCTCGTTTAAACCCATTTAAAAATAAGAAACCGCCGTTTTCGACATCGTTTGATGTTCTGTAACGTTTTTTTCTGTTCATTATATCAACAGTGTGCGAATCGTGACATGTACTACAGGCACTATTCTTTTCATGAACATAAATTTTCGGAAGTAAGATTTGCTAATTGATAAATAGCGTAAAACGAAACTTGCATATTACTGTAAAAACACATTCGCTAAAGAAAGAGACAAAAGGGACAGTTGCTTCTACCTAGCTAGCCATAGCTCAGAGATATGTTTGTGGGTTTATTTTCGTTTATTAAAAGTAGCAAAAAGAAACGTCGCTTTATTTTTTACTGGTGCCAAAGGTGTTTTCTCACGAATTGCATGCTCCTGAAATGAACCTTTCTCGCCTATCGAATAATCTCAGGCCCGATAACTTTATTCGACTTTCATGACCAGGTAAGTCAGGGATGGCCACGCGCAGGATACAAATAACTTGTGTTTTTCAAGTTTACCAATTCCAGGCAAAACCTGAATGTGCTGTCTTCGTTCATGAAAATCGGCCGTCTCTTCAAAATGATATTAAGGAGCCCGGGAAGTGACACACTTCACTCTTATTTTATTTCGTTTTATCGAATAAATATTTCGAAATAAAGAAATAATATTTCGTATTAACGAACTAATTATTTCTAAATACAATTTCGTTTCAACGAAATAACTTTCCGAAATAACAAAAGAATATAATAACCACTGAAATATGCCGAAGTCATGGCGAATGATAGGTCAGATGAATTTATAGTTCTGTATTGTGAGTTGGGTCTCCGCTACAGAGACATTTTAAGTGTTCTTGCACTCGCACACAGATAATTATAATATCTGAGCATACTTTGAAGAGAACATTATCTTCTGATCCATCTAACTCCTTATTTATAAACCATACAGCTGCACCAACGTCCATACACTGTTTTCTATTTATTAATATCGAAGCACATTAGTGTCACGTAGGAGAAAATCTTATCTCCTACGCAAGAGATAATATCTGTTACGAAAGAGTTAATACCTCTTACGTGGGAGTACATATGTTTTACGTAGGGGATAATTTCTCTTGCGTAGGAGTGAGTATGTTTCACATACGAGAAAACTTATCTTACGTAGGAGTTAGTATGCCTTACGTAGCAGTTAGTATCTTTTTCGTAGCAGTTAGTATCTCTTACGTGGGAGCTAGTATCTCTTACGTAACAGTTATTCTTATTAAACTATTTCTGAGAGCTGCATTTATCCATTTCTACCAAAATACCTATTGATATTTGATATTATTATTTTTTTTTATTTGCCAGTATACTAAAAATATAACAATGTATACATATAGTACATGTAGTTAACATATTGAAATTTCAACAAAAATAAATATTGCATATAGTACATATAAATGCAATACTCCCAATAATTAAGGCATTGGATACTGGCAGGGGAGGTCATAGCCAGATTGGCTGTCTTCCTGCCTTTCCCTGAGAAATATAGAAGAACAAGAGAAAGACATGTTACTCTCTTGATTCTGCTGACACCATTCCTCCCGTTAGCTTGGAGATACCATCAGTATGAGTAGATTTACAAAATGGTTGGTGGGAGCAGAATGGGAGGCGGCGACATGGACGAGAATACCAGACAACAATTACTGTCAAAGACATCACGTAATTTTATCGTTAATGCGTACCAACGTATCCGCCGAAACCACCCATAGCTCTTCATAGAAGTCGCTATTTACATTTTATTTTGTTTTCACACTTTGTCTCAAAACCACAGCCCACAATCCTCCATTGGGACGATCTCACTGAGCTCGCCTCAATGAAGGCTCACGAGCAATGTCCCCGAAACAAAACAAAATAGAATGGTTAGTTATTCAATAATTTGTTATGGGAAATGTCTCTGATATTGGACAGGGGATAAATTTTAATTTGTACAATCCGGACAATAAGAGTTCGAACAGGAAATGTTTTCGGAGTAAGAGGAGAAAAATATTGTTGTTAACTTTTTCTTGAATTCTTTCCTATTCTCTGTATTTCTGATATATGTTTCTAACTCATTCCATAGCTTTGGTAGCGCAAAGACGGGTAATTTATCCAAGGGTTTGGTTCTGGTTTTGTGTGTGCGTAAGAGACCTGCCTGGCGAATAACATGTTGGATTGGTTATTTACATTTGAGAAGAAGTTTGCAAATGAAACCAGGAGGTTTTCATTATGCCAATCAAACATAAATAATAAGGCATGTAATTTGCATAAATCTCTTAACTTCAATATACTATCTTTGATAAATAGTGGGTCTGTGTGGGCATTGTATTTCTTATTATTTATTATTCGTAGTGCTCGTTTCTGCAGTTTTTGAAGACGAGCACAGGCGTTTGACGCACCCCATAAAGGAATTCCATAGATGAAGTGGTTCTCTATCAGAGTGAAATATATAGTTTTCATAATACTATGAGGGGGAAACTTTTTTTAACTTTATTTAGAACGAAGTTGGCAAGTCTAACTTTCGTGCAGAGTTGAGATATGTTGGCGTTGTACGATAAGTTGCCATCAATATTTATACCAAGAAACTTTAAGGACTTCTCATTTTCGCCACTGCCAACCTTGCAGATTACCCGGTTGTTTATACAGACATTCTGACGAGTAACATTCCTTTCTCTGTGACCTGGATTAAGTAAGATGTAGTTCGATTTCTTTTTGTTCAGGACTAGGTAACCGGTTGACTGTGCACCAGTCAAATATATTCTTTAATTCCTCGTTTAAATCTGAGACTAGGGCAGTTATCTCCGCTCCAGACTTGTATGCTTCTGTGCCATCGGCAAACGACAAGACATTTAATGTAGTTGAATTACTTGTGTCATTGATGTATATTAGAAATAAAATAGGGCCCAATATAGAACCTTGTGGAACACCACGTGTCAGTTCAGTTAGATTAGATTTACTATCACCAAACGATACATTCTGATCCTTGTTCTTCAGATAGATTTTGAACCAACTTAAAGCGTTACCTCTTATTCCATAATGTTCGAGTTTTTGAAGAAGGATGCTGTGGCTTATTGTTTCAAAGGCTTTGGAAAGGTCACGAACAATAGCTAAAGTGGTGTCCTTACTGATTTGTTATTTTCTACAGCAACATGCTTTAACAGTTGCATGACTGGATGTCGTGTGCTATTCTGCTTCCTAAAACCATATTGGTGGTGATAGAGAATATCGAATTTGTTCAGAAATTGTATCAGTCTAACATACATCAGTTGTTCTAAAATCTTTGAAAAGACAGGGATAATACTTACTGGTCTATAATTTGTGAAGTTATTTTCATCACCTGATTTAAAGATTGGGATTACCTTTGCAATTTTCATTCTGTCAGGAACTATTCCCTGACTGGAAGAAATGTTCATGACATGGGCAAGGGGGTTGGCAACCGAATCTATCGAATGTTTAGGATACTGGATGAAAAAAAATCTCGCAGTCCTGACTTGGTTTAGGCTATATTTTACTTACTATATGGATGATTTCCAAAGACGACGTTGGTAAAATAAACATATTATCTGGGAGTGGGTATTTCATGAATTCGGAGAAAATTTGCAGGGATTCCTTATTTGTTTTGAGGTCTCTTTTCCTATATTTGCAAAAAAAAATATTGAATTCGTGAGCGATTTCGTTCGGGGTATTTTTCTTTTTTTCGCCCAAGTTAAAAAGGGAAGCTAAATTGCTTTTGTTTTTGTTTCTATTTAGGGCATTATTTAAAATTTGCAATGTTTTTCGCATATTACTTTTATTTTCCAAGAGGACGTTTTCGTAATATATTGCTTTAATTTGTTTTTTTAATTATGTTGAACAGCTGACAGTAATTTTTTGTAACTTCTAACACTAAATTCTGTAGGACTTCTTAAATTTTTCATGAAAAATGTATTCTTGTTATTGGCTGAGAATAGAAGACCTTTCGTCATCCAACGCTGTCGCTTTATGTATTTCCTATTCCGTTTATGACTTGCAAAGGAAATGCCGAGTCAAATGCATTCAGGAAAATGTTTGAGAAGTGTCCATAGGCAGCATTGGGACAGTTGAATTCCATAACTGGAGCAAAATCACAATGGGACAGCAATACCTTGAAATATTCGATACTGTTAGAGTTTGTTTTCCTAGATAAAAGTTGCTATTGTGTTGTCTGGTGACATATTTGCTGATTCAGCGTAAAATATTCCAAAATGGTCGGATATATCAGTGGGAATAATACCAAATTTGAAAGAGTTAGTTAGTTTATTTGAAAATGTTTTGTCATTGAGCATCGCAGAATGATTTGTCACCCTGGTTGGTTTGGTGATGACATGCATAAATCCCTCACTAAACATTAAATCTGTAAACTTATCTGTTTTCGAGTGTAAGCTACTTTCAGAAGGTCAATATTAAAATAGCCCATGATTAAGGTTGTTTTCTTTTCCTTGTTAAGTATGTCAGTTATTTTGTTGACCTTTGATTGAAAAAGATCTATATCCGCTTTGGGGGCCGTGTTTGGTCGATATATTACACTAATAATTCTCGACAGATTCCTATCCTTTATTTCTATGAAAAATTCCCCTCATTCACATGTGGTATGAACATAGAGAGATCTTGTCGGACAATGAAGTTAGTGTCATTTTTTATAAATAGTCCTACTCCACCTCGACCATCGTCAGCAATGGGTCTGGTATGTTTTAATAAAGGGTGATATCCTTCTAATGAATAAGATATATTAGAGGGGATCTGAAAGACCTCTGTGAGACCAATGACATCGAATGTATTTTCATTGCTGTATAGCTCAGATAGCAGGTGATTTAGAGGATCCCAATGGGCATTAAGGCTTTGACAATTGATATGAAATTCAGAAAAAAGAGCCGTTTATGACTCTGAGGTCTGATTGCAACTCACTAGGAAGGAGATATTTACAATCGGTAATGTTGTATATAGGTGGGTATCACTAGCTGTATTTGACATATTGGCCATCTCGTTCACGGGATAATTGAAGCCGTAGTTAGAACAGCCTGGATCCCGTCCAAATTAATACTACCCGCCATGATTTACAAACATTCCACCAGCAACACCAAAGCACAGACGCATGAAGGAGACTTGAATAATCATAAATAATATAGACAATTCATTTTGTGACTGAAAAGAAACATCGACAGGAGTTATAACAGAGTAATATAAAGTGTGTAAATGACGATAGTCTTTCTCGCTGCATTGGTTTAACGTGATCACAAAAAGGGCAGAGAGAGAAGTAAATAAACATATTCCGTAGAAAAAGGGATTCATCAATTCGTTTTATTGTGAAACATCCTCTTTTGGTCCCTAGGTAATTTATAAACAAACAAGACATTTGTACTAACGGTGGTTACTACAAAACAACATAGCATAAAACTGAGTAAATTTGTAGAGGTTCATCTGAACCTCCCCCCCCCCCCCCTTTCCTCAGGTTCCGGCCCATGCACACATACACACAAGATATACATAATAAACGTGGTATGCTGGTAATGGGCAGTGAAACTGATCTGTCCAAGTGAACAGTCAGTGGATCAGTTAGGTAACAGTAAAACACAATTCACCAGTACAGCACAAACATGATGTGATTATACCAGACGGTCAAACTAATTAGACAAAATATACGGCCAATGGGTCAATTAGATAATATAAAACGCAATTCACCACACTCCCCGATAATGATGTGACGATAATGGACAGTCAAACTAAACTGTTAAAATGTACGGTCAGTGGGTCAGTCAGATAACATAATACACAGTTCACCAGCACGATTGCATGAAGTTGTTGTCAACACGATAATGAGTTGAAAGAAGAGAGAGAAAAAAGTGAAATTCCGTAATTCCGTGCACATAGACATTTGAGAATTGCTCCTTCGTGTTGATGGGGGGGGGGGGGGGGGGGGGGGGTGGTTGATGTCTGGTCAGTTTATTTGTTCTGGAGTATCTTTCTAAAGGATTTAAAAAATGCAATGATTGTATCCTTCTGAGGGAATTAAAAAAAAATACAATGATTGTGATGCATTATTCGTGTTTATCTGATATTAAAATGGTTTGCATATGCCAGTGATAAAGGTTATTCAATATTTTAGTGGTTCCCAAATACATAGATGGAAATGATTTGACTAAGAAAGAGAAAAAAAACGTCACAGAGATATTTATTTGTAACTTAATCCTGGGTGTATGTGTGTTGGGGTGGTCTGATCAAGAGGATGGAATGAGCGGGAAAAAAGAAAATAGGGTCAACTAAACTACAATATCGAAGCAAAGACAAAGATATATTTATCTACGTTATTGCGATTTCCCAATATTCTCAGGTCGGTTGATGTTGGTGGGGTGGAGTCTGCAAAATTAAATTTCCATGTAGAATTATCTATAACTAGTTGAGTGCAAGATTATTTTAGATAGTTAACATTTGTTTCCAGAGTTTGTCCTATTATAACCTATTGGAGATTGCCAGCAGGCAAACGAACCAAGAATATACATGTCAGACTACAGTTGGCATACTCGCTTTTTACTTGTTAACCATTTCATTATAGACATTTGGGGAGTGCAGGAAGGCATAAATTTGCCCCAAATACAATTTATTCGAGGATGCCAGCAGCCAACCTCCCAAACATTTCCAACAAAGCAAAACATAATCATTCAAATTGTATCAGCTCGACATTTGTTCTTCCGAATTGTCCCACTACAAATCATTGGAGGATATCAACTTGCACTCTCCAACAATTTCCAACAAAGCCAGACTTCATCGATCAAATTTTATTAGCTTTGATTCACCGAGAGGAACGATCGAAGAATATATAGCAGGCACATTCTCTTTTCATTAATGACCAAGCGCTATAATATTTTCCAAAGTTAACATTTGTTCTCCAAAATTAGCCCTGCTACAAATTATTGGAGGATGCTAGCAGGTACCCCCAGCAATTCCCAACAGTGCAAAACTTCATCGAACACATTTTATTTGGTTTTGGAGACGCCGCGCAGAATGAACAAGGAATGTGAAAACTACAGCAGGCATTCTCTTTTCCTTTAACTGATTATTTGCTTGGCTATTTTTGATAGTTGACATTTGTTCCTCCAAATTTGCCTTATTACACATTACTGGAGTATGCCAACAGACACTATGACGAATGAATTATAGAAACGACGGCAGACATACTCACTGAGTGTTAGATTATTTTCTCCAATTGACCTATTACAAATTATTGGAGGATGGCCACAGACATCCTCCAATAATTTCCAGTAGAGCCAAACGTCATCGATCAAATTTTATTAGCTTTTTGATTCACCTTGAGCAATGAACCTAGAATATAAGAATTATAGCAGGCACAGTCACCTTTCATTAACTGATTGACTGCTGAATTATATTTGAAAGTTAACATTTGTTTCTCCAAATCTGCTGTATTACAAATTACAGGGGGATACCAGCAGACACCCTCCAGCAATTTTCAACAAAGCAAAACTTCATCGATCAAATTTTAATACATTTTGGTTCACCGTGAGAAATGAACAGGGAATATGAAAACTACTGCAGTCATACTCACATTCCTCTAACTGGTTGAGTGCCAGAATATTTTGAATGTCAACATATTTTTTTTGTAGGCAACATATGTTCCTTCAAATTTGCCCAACTACACATTATTGGGGATGATGCCAACAAACACCCCCCAATAATTTCTAACAGGTCAAAGCTTCATCACTTTATATTATCCCGCCTTTGGTTCACCATGAAGAATGGACAGAAAATACGGAAACTGCAGCTGACTTTATCATTTTTCTTAACTGACCGAGTGCTAGATTATTTCATCCAAAGTACCGTTACAAATCATTAAGGGATGCCAACAGACATCCTCCAATAATTTCCAACAGAGCCAAGCTACATCGATCAAATTTTATTAGCTTTGGTTAACCATAAGGAATGAATAAAAAATATGAAAACTGCAGCCGGTACACTCACTTTTGATTAATCCTTTACCTAACATGAAAAGCAGACGACACTTGCAAAAAAAAAATCTTGAATAACTAATTTTTTTCATTTTTTGTCTCCAAAACATAGGTTATGACCCCTCATTGGAACGATCTCGTTCCCATGAGGGGTCATAACCTACGTTTTGGAGACAAAAAATGAAAAAAAAAACATGAACATTAATTGACGATTTTTGAGAATAGCGCTAGCCGGTTTTGGCCGTTACGTTGGGCAAAGGGTTAACTGATTAAGATTGCATTCATCGATTTAATTTATTAGCTTTTGGTTCACCTTGAGAAATGAAATAGGAATATGAAAACTACAGCAGGCATACTCACTTTCCATTGACTGGTTGAGTTCTAGAACATTTCGATTGTCAACATTTTTTCCTCGAAATTTATTAGCTTTTGTTTCACCATGAGAAATGAACTAGAAATATGAAAACTACAGCAGGCATACTCACTTTCCTTTGAGTGGTTGAGTTCTAGAATATTTCGATTGTCAACATTTTTTCCTCGAAATTTGCCCCCCTACAAATTATTGTAGGATGCCAGCAGACACCCTCACTTTTCATCAACTGATTAAGTGCTACATTATTTTTGAAAGTTAATGTTTGTTCCTACAAATATGTTCTATTAGAAATTACTGGATGATGCCAGCAGACACCCTCCAGAAATTTCTAACAAAGCAGAAGTTCATCGATCAACTTTTATGTACAGAAAATATGAAAACTATAGCAGGCACATTCGCTTTTCATTAACTCTTTACCCAACGTAACGGACAAAACCGGCCAGCGCTATTCTCAAAAATCGCCAATTAATTTTCATGATTTTTTCATTTTTTGTCTCAAAAACATAGGTTATGACCCCTCATTGGAACGAGCTCGTCGAGCTCGTTCCAATGAGGGGTCATAACCTATGTTTTTTGAGACAAAAAAATGAAACAAAGTAGTTATTGAAGAATTTGTTTACAAGTGTCGTCTGCTTTTCATGTTTGGTAAAGTGTTAACTGATCGAGTGCTAGATTATGTTTGATAGTCAACATTTGTTCCTACATATTTGCCCTATTACAAATTATTGGATGATGCCATCAAACGCCCTCCAAAAGTTTCCAACTCATCAAGGCTTCATCAATCACTTTGTGTAAGCTTTGGTTCACCATAAACAACGAACAAATAATATAGATACTGCAGCAGGTATCCTCATTTGTGTTTGTTTACCCTGAGGAATAAACAATAAATATGGAGACGACAGCAAACTCACTCACGTTTTGTTAACTGATTGAGTGCTTGGTTAATTTTTAATTGCCAACAGACACCCTTCAGCAATTTCTAACAAAGCAGAAGTTCATCGATCAAATTTTATGAACAAAGAATATGAAAACTACAGCATGCACATTCACCTTTCATAAACTGATTGAGTGCTAGATTATTTTGATAGCATTTATTCCTACAAATTTTCCCTATTACAAATCATTGGTAGATGCTAGCAAACACCCTCCAACATTTTCCAACACATCGAGGCTTCATCAATCACTTTGTATAAGTTTTGGTTCACCATGAACAACGAATAATATATTGTTTGTGTTTGGTACAAGGAGAGGGGGTATTTAACTGGTACATCCGACAAAGTGAGATAGTTGCACAAAACAGTTTGTTTGTACACATCGAGGTACAAAATACAAAGAAATTGCCTTACCGCGATATTTTCGTCTACCCTGTACCGTTTAGGTGAGGTCACGGCTAGAGTTTGGAAGAATAGAAACAACAATAAGTACCTCGCTAAGTCAATTAAACAGGTATGTTGTGTAAGTGTGCGTGTGAGGTTGAGTTTGCAAATGGCCCCAAACGAGGACTTTTTTTGACACGAAAAACCTTTCAACAGTGGGCTTCCCCGGATGTGGAGGGAACCCATCTGTAAAAACTATAAAACATCGGTTGCAAAACATTTAAAGATTTGTTTGACATCTAAATCTAGAAATGTACACGTTTGGGTAATTTTTCAACTTTTGTGTATCTGTTACTGAATTTAGAAAATTACGTGCACACTGGTTTATGTGTTGGCATCCCCGCTTATTGGAACAAAATTCAATGAGCCAAACGATCACACCATGAGATGTCGACCGGGTTCTTCGACCCTTTACATTCCACGAATAGAACACTGCACTTGGCTATAAAATATTCTCGAATATCGCAAAGGTTTTATTTTATCCGGACGAAACTCGAACTGGTTAAGGTATAAACAGTTTAAAACGACCAGTCAGTATTCCAGTGCCTAATCCTATCACCTTCCAGTTTAAAGAAAATGTTTGTTGTATACTACACAAAGTTTGCTAAGCACCAAACATTTGACACATCATTGTGAAATTTGCTTGTGACATTTTTGCGATATTTGTGGTGGATATGATTGAGGAATGTATTCAGATGGTCCCCAGTGTTTACATTAGCTCTCTTGAGAGGCAGACTTTCCGTGACAGTCGTGGAAAGCATGTACCTCTCGATTTCCATTATGTTTTCGTGTACTGTCTACATGTACATGACATGTGTAGGGTATTCAATCTTCATTTCAACACAAACACTTGTGATCTAATGATTGAATATGGCAAATGCAAATGTAAGAATACATTTGTCTGAAGCAGAAATGTGGCGAGCTGCGGGGATGGTGGAGCAAGGGGCTACCCATCGTCAGGTTGGTGAAGCCCTAGGTGTGCACCATACGGTGATCACCAAAGCCCGGGCAAGATCTCAGCAGTGTGGCACACCAATAAGGCAGCAGCGTGGTGGTGGCAGAGACAGGGCAACATCTGTATCTGGAGACCGGTTTTGATCATTCAGGCCCGTAGGAACCGCTTTGCCAAAGCTTCGCAATGACCTTCAGAATGCATCCGGGTACAATGTTTCCACGTAGACTATCCGGGCAAGGTTGCACGAAGGTGAACTTCGATCGAAAAGACCATGTATTCGCATTCCGTTTTCACAGAACCACCGCCAGGCGCAATATGAATGGACCATGGGCCACGTTGGATGGACCAGAGCAGATTGGCGACCTGTCCTTTTTACAGATGAGTCAAGGTACTGCCTATACCACACAGATAGGCGTTCTAGGATATGGAGAAAACCAGGAGAGAGATTCCATGCAGCCAACATTGCTGATCATGACCGCTATGGCAAAGGGTCAATCATGGTCTGGGGCAGCATCAGCTGGGACGGACGTACAGGGATCTGTGACCTTGAACGTTGTACACTGACTCCACAACGGTACATTGATGAGATCCTGGATTTCCACGTCAGATTGTATGCAGGCGCAGTGGATGATAGATTCATTCTGATGGACGACCATGCCCGTCTTCATGTTGCCTATGCTGTCGGGAAGTACCGACAGAGGGAGGGGCTTGAGCGTATGGACTGGCCAGCAAGATCCCCTGACCTCAATCCAATCGAACATGTCTGTAATGAGTTGCAGCTTGCAATTTCGATAGAGTATGCGTTAATTAAGGTCATTGATAACTACCTAGACCACACAGATAGGCGTTATGGGGCATGGATAAGACCAGCAGAGCAGTTCCATGCAGCCAACATTGCTGAGCATGACCGCTATGGTGGAGGGTCAGTCATGGTCTAGGGAAGCATCAGCTGGGATGGACGTACATGACTCTGTGTCATTGAACGTGGTAAATTGAGTGCACAACGGTATATTGATGAGATCCTGGATGTCCACGTTAGATTGTATGCAGGTGCAGTGGGTGATAGATTCATTCTGATGGACGATAATCCCCGTCCTCTTGTTGCCCATGCTGTCGGGGAGTACCGACAGAGGGAGGGGTTTGAGCGTATGGGCTGGCCAGCAAGATCCCGACCTCAATCCCGTCTAGTTCAACCAAGAAGTGTCCAGGAGCTTGGTGCCATGCTGGTCCAATAATGGAACAACATCCCACAAAGGTCCACCATGAACCTGATTGGGAGCATGAGAAGGCGTTGTCAAGCTGTAATTAACAGTAATTGGTCTCATCATCGATATTGAAGCCATACGAGTTCGCTCCGTCAACTTTTTTGGCATATTGAACAATTTCCTCTTTTTCCAATAATATCCATTTTCCATGGTTATCGTATTCAAAAGCTAAAAATAATGTCATACACAAATAAAATCTTAATTTCTGTACATAAATCATTAAAGATATAATTAAATAAAAAATATATACACTTTTCATTACAATATTTCAACTAAAGCGTAAAACAGGTAGTTGGATGTACTTGGTGCTTAGTAAACTTTGAGTGGTATATGTTAATCAGAAGCAAGTCAAGTTCTACAAATGAGTTCAATGAGGCGAGTCTTTCGACGTCTTGCATAATCTCCTTTTGCCAGGGACAGGTTCGGTCTCGATGAGTCTCATTCGAGGCTTCATACGTTCGCGTTTGTCTATGCGAGAAGGGTAAATTAAGCCATTGGAAGGCCTGCTGAATTCCGTGTTGCCGTAAGCTGTGTTTGTGGTGGCAGACAGTGAATTAGCATAAATAGGGCTACACGTTTTTTTTGTCATTACGTTAGCTAAAGGGATAATCAACAAACGCGAAAAAGAAAGAGAAGTTATTTCGTTTTCTCCTTTTCAGCAACACGGAGGCCAACCGGGAAACAGATTTTTCTTTGAAATTAACCTATTGGGTTGCCTCTGTCACTTACGTGATCTACAAGGGTGCGGGGGACTATATAATAGCGCGTCGACCTTGTGCTCGAGAGGGTATGGATTCGATTCTCGCCAAAGTCACCCAAGTTGTATCATTGAGCAAGACAGTCCACCTCATTTCACATTGGGCGAACTGCACGTCGATGTCTTCAACCACTGCTGCCCTGTGTTGTCATTTCCCCGCACAGTATAGACAAAAACAACAAGTTCTTATATATATAGTTAGAACCTTCATTGTGAGCCAGCAATATTACTGATAGTATTTAAGGCTTTGTCCCGATGTCTGGGTTTTTCAATGAAGTCCCCGTTTAAGACGTGTCCGTCCGCCCGCCCGCCCGCCCGCCCAATCGCCCGCCCGCCCGCCCGCCCGCCCGCCCCGTACAGAACACCAATACTGGCTAAGGTGGTCAATATAGAGATATTCTTGGTTTACCGTTTCGTTTTGCAAATTTATGAACAACATGACAGTTGCTCGTCGATGCTCAGTGGTTCTATCCGGGTTCCCCGGCTTCCTCCGCCAGTAAAACTGTCACGGTCACTATTAGCCATTGTGCATAAGTATGTGACCTTAAACACCAATACATAAATAAATAATTATCAACAACATCATATTGATTCTCGAGTAACATTTTACTCCTTTCGGATGACATATATATGACCTCTCAGTCTAACAATCTTTGGTTGGCCATTTTATTTCTCTCATAATTTTTAATGTATTTGAGAGCTGAAAAACTGCGTTCACATGACGCGGAAGACACTGGTATGGTGAGTGATAGCTTAACTGCTTTATGTAAATTTGGCAGTGTTGTGCAAGGCATTATCTTTCAAGTACCTGTACTTCTTGTCAACCCTTTACCTAACATGAAAAGCAGATGACACTTGCAAACAAAATTATTGAATATATATATATTTGTTTTTCATTTTTTGTCTCAAAAACATAGGTTATGACTCCTCATTGGAACCAGCTCGATCCAAAGAGGGGTCATTACCTATGTTTTGGGGACAAAAAAACGAAAAAATAATAAAAATTGGCGATGTTTGTGAAAGGCTGTGGCCGATTTTGGTCGTTACATTTGGTAAAGGGTTAAAGTCAGTATTAATTGTGTTTGTAGGAAGATTGGCTGCTATAGCTAACTCTGCTTTCAGCAGAACAGTGTCGATGTCCTAGCTATCCGAATACATTTCAACAAATGGTGCTATCGTCGCTTCATATTGTAAAAAGACACCTGATGAAACCCCAGAAGCGAATCGACACCTTTCATTACAGTCAAACTGTTGGGCAAAAATCGCCGTTCAAGTTTTACTTTGAATTTGTTTACTAACTGAATAAACGAGTCAGTTCGTAGATGTTCTGAAACATTTTATGGCTGATCTGGTTGGCCTGTAAAACAATACATTATTCTTGTTATACCGGATATCAGAAAAAACAACAACATAAGCATTAAAGGTGTAACATATCACCATCGGCCAGCTGGATTAAATTCGTTATCAATTACCTTAATTAACCGCATACTCTATCGACAACAAGTGTACAAAATTGTATGCTTAACTTTATTCATCTGGGTCAGCTGGATTATGTACCGTTATCAGCGACATTAATTCATTAGCATAACATAATAAACTCGACTAACAATAGTTAACTTAATACGGTTCCGGTACATCCGAACTTCATAAATTTAAAAAAAAATAGGGGGGGTGCACGTGCTCCTCCGTGCCCCCACCCTACCCCCTCCGTGGTTACGTCCTTGCCTTTAAGTGCAGCTTTGAGAATT
This sequence comes from Pictodentalium vernedei, assembly GCA_031216915.1. Taxonomy (NCBI): domain Eukaryota; kingdom Metazoa; phylum Mollusca; class Scaphopoda; order Dentaliida; family Dentaliidae; genus Pictodentalium; species Pictodentalium vernedei. Next base: position 78,188,057 of record CM062288.1, on the reverse strand, counting down.
GTTTAAAATTGCATTTTATGTCCCAATGCATTCCTGGATTTTATACATGTATTTCGTCTCTCAAAAAGTGGGCAGTGTCAAAAGTATCCATTTCTGTGTCCTTTAAAGAACACATTTAATGCTCTGTCCAAAGGTGTTTTTTCGGTTTTCTTGAAAAATTTAAACTGAATCCTGAATGAAAATCTTGAAATGCTGTGTACGAAAACGTATTTCTGATTTCTTAAAATATATTTTACTCCCCAAAATAAGTCTCCATAAATTATTTTTTTCCATATGTTTTAGTACTGATGCTTTCACTATTTCCACACAGACTCGAATTTACTGGTCGCAGTAAATTATATTTATCTAGTTTCATTTTTTTCGGTTGTCCAAATAGGTGTTTGGGTGGCCTGAGATAAAGAAAGTCCAGGTTTTGAAGAGTTCCTTGAAGACATATTTGGGTGGGGTAGTCTAGGGCTGTCCGGTTAATCGAAAAATCTACGTGGTGTCAGCTGTCGAGAAAAAAACGAATGTCACGAAGATCGCTGTACAAAAAAATAAACTTGGGGTGGGGAGTCTACAAAATCAGGGAGTGTTGCTTGCCATGTATAGCACCATGTACATATAACATCAGCGCACAGATCCATATCACAGACTCCCCGGAAAGCCTTTTTGTTTCAAAAGTGGCTTTCGTACAGTTTCAGCATTCTGTACATTTTTCTTCTCTCGTTCTTCTCTTAAATAAGCCGAAATAAAAACAGACACAACGACTCGACCCTTTTGCCTCAACCGACATCGAAGTCGAGGCAAAATTTCATAACAGAACAGCTCGTCGGGAGGGTGTGGCACTGCTGTTTAACCCTTTAACCAACGAATCGCCCACATCCGCCCGCGTAATATGCAAATACAGCAGCTGAAAAAATCTTATTTTTCGAAAAATGTCAACAAAACCATATCATGTGACCCCTCTTTGGAACGAGCTCGTTCCAAAGAGGGGTCACATGATATGGTTTTCTCGAAATGTTTTGAAAAAAATTAAAAAATAATATTTAAAATAATAAATTTTGATATCATCTGCGTTGGGTAAAGGGTTAAGCTGAGGTCGCGGTCGGTGGAACTTCGGGGAAAACTGGGAAAGACAGTGTGAAGAAGTTTCAAATGTGAAAATTATGAGTAGAAAAGACCCTTGAATACTTTCTCATAAAAGTCCAAAATATCAGTCCAAACCAATAAGATTCACAGGGACTGTAACGGGGAAGTAGGATGTGTGAGCGAAGACTATGTGGGAATCGGGTGATAACAGGAGAGGGTTCGTATGCTTATCCTAGAGAGACTGGAAAGACAGAGGTTCGGGATGTCATCGAACAGTTGGTTTCCGGGTTTTTGGGAGGACAGACGATGTGTGGGTGCAGGGAGGCCTTTCGCAGGACAGGGTTATTCAAGGTCTTCTCACCTGATAGCTGCGACGAATTAGCGGCCGACCAAAAAATTACTTACGGAAAGAGTGAACAAACATTTTACTTCGCTCATGTATTTTCAACTATGTACTTTATACCTATGATTAAAAGAGCTTTCACCGCATTAAATGAGCAAATATACCTGCAAAATAGGAATGGCAGCGGAATGTGCGGTTCATGAAAATAAATAATGTATAAAATGAAAAGACACTTTTTCCCACCCATTTGTGCAAGCAATAGTCCAAATCAATTTGAGAGCTAATTAATCACTCGCTCATGTCCTTTGTGTTCGTTATTTAGTAGGGTCGGTCAACAGCGACGAATTGACAAGCACAGATTTCGCAACACACTTTAAATCCTCTTAATTATCAAAATGCTTATCAGAATGGATACAATTTACACATGAATAAAATATATCAATACACACTCTCTCATTCTTTTAAAACTGCTATTACCTTATATTTTCTCCCTTTTTTACCAATGTTCGTATGTGTTTTTTTTTTCTGTAGTAGGACTGTTATCATTGCATTCTTCCTCCATGTTTTCTCCATTTTGATTTACGTTTTTAATAAGATTCTCCTGAGAATCTGTTCAAAACCATAGTTTAGAGAATTTTGCATTTTTTTAATCCAGAAGTTTGTTTATCTGTAATATTCTAAACATTTGTCACTTATTGTGAAAGAGGGTGCCCCTTTCCCCCAGGATCTGTCAGAGATTAAAATAAAATAACGGGCATTTTGAGACTCCATTTGTCAAACTTTGGAAACTCCAAATTGGTAGAATTTGAGCTTTCTCTTAATTGACTATACTCCATAGTTTTGGAGCTTTCATACAGAGAATTTGAGGATTTCTATATAATTTTAGAGATTGTCATACAGAAAACTAGAAGTAATCACGACTATAAGGGGTTTGCTGGCTGAACTTTGAACTCACAATATAATCGGCCTTAGAGACCTAACTTGGATGTGGTTGTGGTGGATGAGATAAAACATGATTTCCATACAATCTGAATGTACAAGTCCAACAGTTTGGCAGAGTCCAGTCGAGGAAGGGACACACTTGGAGTCATTGTGTGTGTACTGCATATACACAATAGTATAGTAAGGTACGTATGGACTTAGTGCTAAGAGTATAGTATCGGAATGTTATGTCAGATTGGTGGGAAGCTGAGTTGTTTTTAAAGGTTTCTCCGAGAAACGGTTGACGTTGCGAATGACATTCTGATGCCATTGTACCGCTGTTGATGTCATCCGTACATCCCGATATGACGTTGTTCGGGTCAGAGTATGTTGGGCTTTTATGGTGTTCTGATTTCGTAGTATGGTATGGGTGGTATATAACGCTGGTTTACTGCTAGCTCTTAGTACTACTCACCTACCGAATGCTTTATGACTGATTGTGACCTTCAATATATACACACACAGACCCGTGCGAGTCTTCGCCTGAGGCCAACCACAGCACTTTCATCTTGATCTGGGCAAGGAAAATCTTAACAATAAGTTGACAGATACGTGGATTTCAGCTTACGAGTCTTACATTTCGGAACTTCGCCCAGCGTCTGGAGTAAAGAACAATGCAGGAGGGAGCAAGGAAACTCCCACCAGTATTGTCGCTCTAGCCCAAATAGAAAAACAAAATAAGAAAATATCAAGGCAAAGCACTTCTCCCTCTTTTTTTTCTTTCTACTTCTCTCGCCTTCTCTCAGAGTAAGCTCCTCAGTTTGCGAACATCTCTATTCCAAACTGTGACTGAAGATGCTCGCAAATTAAGAAATGATGCATCGCCTCGCCTCGCCTCGCCTCGCCTCGCCTCGCCTCGTCTCGTCTTGTTCCTCTTCCTCCTACTCCTCCTCGACCTTCTTTCGTCGCTTCTCATTGTGCTTTCACTAGAACTCCTCCTGCTTCCTCTGCTTCTCCTTCTGTTTCTTCTCCTGCTTCTGTTTTTACTCCTCCTTCTCCTGCTTCTAGTATGGTTCAACCAGGTATATCGTACTCCGATAAAGTCAAATCACTGAGCCGCAACTCGGCCCGCTCATTTGTTTCTAAATTCTCCCAATTTCTGCATAAGAGCGGAGTTAATTTTCACAAAAAAGAACTGGCGCCTCCCCCAATGTTTGTAAAAACATCCTTATGATTGGTAGTTCAAATTAAGGACGCATTAATCGACATCCCCATCTCTTATGCCTGCCCTGCCCAGCCCTGCGTCGCCCGATGCCTGCCCACCCGCCCGCCTGCCTGCCTGCCTCATCTCAGTCTCTGTCTTTATCTCTGCCTGTCTGTCACCTTCACTCATTCTCCCCCCTCCCCCTACCTCTAGCTCTTATAATAGCCAACATAAGTTCCTGATATCAACTCACGTTGCTATTATGAAATACACCAACTGGTAAACACTTCGCAGTGCACAGGAATTAAATCAAATAGTTCAGCTTTCAAGCTACCGGATTTATTCTGTTGGGAATTCGATTCTGTTATTGGCCCTTTGTTTCCTCACTTTTCATAGGAAATTTACGTTTATATGTCCATTGATGCAGTCGTTATGCCCCTCTACTCACTAAGTCAAACAAAAATGTTTTCGTGCTTTACTTCTATTCCAAGCAATAAATATTGCATTCACATTGAAAGCATTAACACGGTTCGTCGAACTGCGCACGATAATTGGAACAAAAAATCAGCTGCGTGATTCGAAGAAAATGGATGTTTAAGTATTTTTTGTAGATTCTATTGTCTTGAATATTTAAGTTGGTCGGAAAAGCTTAACCCTTTACCCAAAGTAGAGAATATCAAATTTTATTGTTTTAATTACTATTTTTTTTTTACATTTTTCAACAAAACCATATCATGTGACCACTCATTGGAACGAGCTCGATGAGCTCGTTCCAATGATGGGTCAGATGACATGGATGTGTTGAAATATTTTTAAAATTTGTTTTTTTTTTTCAACTGCTCAATTTGCAAATTACGCGGGCGGATGCGGGCGATTCGTTAGGTAAAGGGTTAAAAGGCGATGAGTTATTTAAAAGCTAGACTGGTTCCCGGCCAAAACATCATCGGAGTCCTTATAGAATTCAACTAGTGGACCGAGAGCTTGGCAAATACTGTACCACCGCCGTGGACTGGTCACGTTCCCCAGTTTAACCTCCAACTTGAAACATTCTAGACGAATAATACATCAATAAGGTATAAGTGGAAATTACGCTTCGCTAACTGTTGATCACACGAGCACGAAAGTACACTTAAAAGCAGGAACAATGCATTAGCATAAATAAATGATCTTCTCCCAAGCACAAAGTGAAGTCCACGAAATGGAAATCCAAAGGCTTAACCCATTGTACAGTGTGTTAGCTGATTATAGTTTCCAAACAATTCCTTTGAGTTGTTTGCCAGAAGAGTGTTTGGTTTCAAAACATTACACAATATACGCATACCTTGTTGTTACTCCACGTAGTCAGTGTTTTAATTCTTCCACATTTTGGTCGAGAAAAACATGATGTTTAAACTCAGTCGGGGGATATGTACAATCAGTAATCATGCAAATGACAGGGAGAGGATGACCTGAACATTTTTGTTTCTGATTGGATCCACATTTTCAACAAAAAATTCTGAAAGTGGCAGTTGAAGCTGTTACATTAAATAAACAAATCGGGGAACAGTAATTAATCTTCCAATCTTGATGTTAAGTAAACAATCTGACAACAGTTTCGAAGGTCCCTAGCCTCAATTTGGGGGTCGACCACAGTGCACCCTTCACTTGTTCAACGTTTTTTTCATAGTATGTACCTGCTTTGAAGCCGTCTTCTACATCGCGAGAAACGCATTCGAATGCAAACATTTGTCTTCTAATCGAGTCCCCAGATTTAAAATCTCGGACGTATTGGAATGGATATACCCAGTTTTTTTTTTTTGTAAAGTTAATGTAATTCATTCAATTTTATTCTTCTTTTTCTCTTTCTTCCTTTGTGATTTTGCTAATTTGCCCCGATGCGCAAAGTTAAGCTATTTCGTTCGCCAGGCAACTGACTCAGCAGGATGCGCCTGTTTTAAAATTTTGAAAAAATAACAACCCTGTCAGTATCTCTTAAACTATTGATGATGGAACCTTCAAGTTTCTGTTGGGAAGACATTGTTCTATCAATGGGGAATGGAAATGTAAACATTAAGATCATTGTTAAAAATGTATCCGATTTCTTTGATGTACTCACCTTGCACCGATGGCTGTGGATTTAACATGTCAACACAAATAAATTTCGTGCATGGCGAAAAATCTTTACAAGTAATGAACTTACTTGGTCTTGGAGATTCAGAATCTAGAAAATAATCCTGAGTCCTACAGTGAAAGCTAGAAGTCCTGTCATGAACTGTTCGCTTTTCTAGGCATAATTGCGCATAGGAATTGGGCGCAATTGCCATATCGAATTCAATCCAAAGCACGGCAGGTTCGTCTGTTTACGCATAGCAGACAAAGGAAGTGTTTCTGCCAATGGACCTCCGGGCTACCCGAAGGTCCATTGACTGAAACATTGCTTGTGCACAAGCCATATGTACACAATTGAATAGCCTCAGTATGGTCCTAACGCGAAGATTAACGCGCAGACCGATGTGCTATTTGTGCGCATTTCATGACAGGACTTCTAGTTTTAACTGTATGTCGCCTGGTTTCAAAGTGCGTACGAAGTCAAAGGAGGTTCAGTCATTTTGTAACTGATGCCGACACAAACGAATTCTAACCAAAGGGACGATGCTCACTTTAAAATATCTACGATAAAATTAAGTCCCCTCTTATCATGTTTAAATTGTTCATATTATCAACAAGCAGATACGACACGACCTCTTTGAAAGAGTCATAAAAACTTCCCGAGGGAAACCTCTTCGGTCACTCAAACTGGCACCGGGAGGGATTGGGTGTAACTGGCGGTTAGAACCACCAAACACACGCACCTCATTCCGCTGATGTTGAGCTGCACATAACGGAAATCTCCTACCATAGATGCAATAGATGGCAACGCTATCACACATTCCTGCGAGACCACGATGCGAACACGATGAGAATAAGCCCTTCTTTTTTGGAACCGACATCGTGATATAGAAATTAGGACTGTCATGATTAATCGATTAGTCGATGGTTGATCGGTCACAGCGAAATCGATTAGTATTTTTCGTTGTCGAATAATCGGTAAATTTTATCCCGCTTCAGACGTTTAATAATTAAAAGAAAATTTTATGAAAAAACTATTGTTTTAAAGGTAAAGAGTTAAGAACATCGATGTTAAACCCCAAGAAGTTGTTGGAATCATTTGTCTGCCAGGTGCATTCATCAAAGCTTTGATGTTCTGAACTTTTGAACCATCAGTGTAATAATCAAGACCGGTCGGCAGTTGCGAAGTTCGCAACTGCCGACCGGTCTTGATTATTACACTGGCGGTTCAAAAGTTCAGAACATCAAAGCTTTGAATGTACCTAAAAGAGGATCTTCTTCGTTGTTTACCGGAGGTAGGTCAACTGACTTGAACTTCATTTTTTATCGACGTCAGAGAGAGGGAGATGGGATCATCTAGGTACGATTAATCGATTATGATTGATCATTTGCGACGATTAATCGATTCCTAAATTAAAAAATCGTGACAGCCCTAATAGAAATGTTAATAACAACTCCCATTGCCTTACTCACTGACGATAGTTTGTTTCATGCTTATTGTAGTATTGCTCGTGGTAAAGAAAAACCTACCTGTTCAATTAAAATATGAGGGTTGCACTTGATGACAGATGCTTTTTTTTCTTGGATGTGTATTTTATCAGTTTGATTAAACAAGCCCGCAACAAATCCACAGACTGACACGTTACTTCGTAAAGAGACAACCAACGTACCTAGAAAGTAAAACATCGAGGTATGATGAACCGAAAAAACGATTACAGTATCCCTGAATTTTATTGTCATGAACATCTGCTTTCCATATAGTTATCTCACTTGAAATTATTGGGCTCAAGAGGTAGGGTCCAATTAAGAAGGAAGAATGTGTAGAAAATGTCCTGTATCCTAAAATGTGAGGAGAAAATAAAGCAAAGTTTCATTTTGTTACTTTCAATAAACGAAAACAACAGACATTTCCCGAAACTGTCTGTTATTTTCGTTTATTAAAGGTAACATGGAGAAACCTGGCTTTTTGTGGCAAGTTAATTAGAAGCAGCAGGTATTTCATAGCTAATCCGTCATTAAGAACATCTGACCGCATCACACCTCCAAAAACTAAATGTTCACTTTGGCTTTGTTTAGCGAATGTACTTTACAGTAATATGCAAGTTTTATTCTTGCTGTGAAAAATAATTAGCAAGTGTCACCTCGACACTTTGATATTAACCCTTTACCCAACGAATAGGCTACATCAGCCCGTGTAATATTAAACAATATTATTAAAAAAAAAACATTCAATAAAACCATATCACATGACCCCTCTTTGGAACGAGCTCGTGGAGCTTGTCCAAATAAGGGGTCACATAATTTGTTTTTTTTTAATTGTTTGAAATTTAAAAAAAAAATGATATTTACAATAATTTTGATATCGTCTGCGTTGGGTAAAGTTTAATGGAAAAGACAGTGCCCGTGTTATATGTTACGCTGTGCACACTTTGGTTATATTGAACAGAAAAATGTCACAGAATATCAAAGGACGGCGAAACGTTTTATTGTTCTTAAAGGGGAGTTTGAGAAGAAAGAAAGGGCAAAACGTTCAAATTCATTGCAGAAAAAAGACACAAAAGGCCAGATTCTGTATTTTTACACTACTCCTCTGGAAATGCTTCAAACTAGCAAAACGATACGCACATCTGTGAAAAAAATTCGAAAGTTCAAGCTTTGTATGCTTTAGAAAATTAAGGGGAACTAACTGTCCCGCAAATGTCTTCCAATGACATTTTTCAGCCATGAGAAAATATTTTGGTGGCTGAACACACAATGTCTATTCGTTGTGGGGACTAGGTGGTTAATTTACAGTTTTTGGTGCAGGAGCGTCGCGAAGATGCCCAGTTCGGGAGGTGATGTAAACCTGATTTGTCCTGACCTTCATGGCTCAAGTCCGGACTGGAATATTATTCGGCGATATTATATCTCATAAACCCAAGACTTCGTCGAAATTTATTTTTCAGTATATAAAGTATACACGCAGTTGTCATGACGTAAGATATTATTTAATAAACACATACCGTATCGGAACAGCAAATTGGTCATGCAGGGCCCTCAATAGCCCGGGTCGAGTATTACGGACTTCCATTTGCATGGCTGACTTTGTGTGACGAGAGACCAAGTATCAAAACTACTCTCGTAAGAAAGTACTTGATTACAATCAGGAGCGAATCGATATTAAAGACTCCAATCAGATGGAAAAGTCCCTACTGAAAAAAAAAAAAATACTGGGAGTGACTTACCTCCATCCCATCGCCCCAAAGACATACCACCATTTACCCAACTTAACGGCCAAAACCGGACAGCGCTATTCTAAAAAAAATCGCCAATTAATTTTCATTTATTTTTCATTTTTTGTCTCCAAAACATAGGTTATGACCCCTCATTGGAACGAGCTCGTCGAGACAAAAGATAAAAAACAATTAGTTATTCATTTTTTTTGTTAGGTAAAGGGTTAAAGGCGTGACTGGTTCCAGGCCAGAACGACATCGGATTCCTTATATAATTGAACTAGTGGACCGACAGCTTAGCAAATACAGTGTGGACTGGTCACGTTCCGTTAGACTAAGGTGAAACCACCTTTAAATATTCTAGTCGAATTAAACTTCAAAAAGACGGCCAATATAAGCTTATTGCTTCCTGCCGAATCCTTTAACATCAGGTTCTCAAGGTTCATTGTCGATGCATCTGCACATAACTTGATCTCTGTAAGATATTTGTGTAAGTTACTTTATCATAATGTATCGATTATTCTTTTTTTCTCTTCAATGAATAAATATTGTTTAAACTAAACTTCAAAAAGGTATAAGTGGAAATTACGCTTCGCTGACTGTTGATCACACGAGCATGAAAGTACACTTAAAAGCAGGAACAATACATTAGCATAAATAAATGATCTTCTGTATTATTCAGGCCATATTATATCTCATAAACTCAAGACTTCGTCGAAATTTATTTTTCAGTATATGAAGTATACACGCAGTTGTCATGACGTAAGATGCAAATTGAGCAGTTGAAAAAATTATTTGTTTCAAAATATTTCAACAAAACCATATCATGTGACCCCTCAATGAGCTCGTTCCAATGAGGGGTCACATGATATGGTTTTGTTGATTTTTTCTGAAAAATAAAAAAAAATGATATTTAAAATAATAAATTTTGATATCGTCTGCTTTGGGGTATCGGTACTCCAAATTGATCATGCTGGGCCCCCAATATTCCCAGTCGAGTATTACAGACTTCCAATTGTATGGCTGACTGTGTGTGTGACAAGAAACCAAGTATCAAAACTACACTCGTAAGAAAGTACTTGATTACAATCAGGAGTGAATCAATATTTAGGACTTCAGTCCAGATGGAAATGTCCCTACTGAAAAAAAAATAAATAATATTACTGGTAGTGACTCCCCTCCATCCCATTGCCTCAAAGATATAACACTCTCTAGGTACAGTGTTGTCACGAACTTCGCGACGTACTGGACTGGCAAGTTACTCGGCCTATAAATTATAACAAAGCTACTTTTAAAAGTAAATGCTATTTAATAGACACAGTGATTTCTGAACGATAAACATGAAACGAACAATACGAGATGTACAATATGAATTCAGACACTAAGTACAGGCCAGGACATGAACGAATGTACACAAAACACTGGCAACATGAAGTATATGAAGAGTCATTGTCGACCCTCCGTACGTTGCATTGTCGCAAACTGTCCAACAGCGCAGAACCCTTGTAATTAAAAATGTCAAATATTGGAACAGTCAGTATCACAGTTTTGGGTTAGCAATATAACAACTACAGTACATTACGTAGCAGGTGGGCCTTCGTTGAACACAAAAGCTGAACCACGACACAGCTTAATAGCCACACGTTATTGAAGAAAAGGAAAGAAAATATTAGTTGAAGTCATAACAGTTATTTGTCTTTTTACGACTCAATCGACATGTTTTTTATGCTGAAGCTAACATTTGCTTTGCAGTTTACTCAGCAGATTAAGAGATATTTCTTGAAAGTGCTTTGTTAAAACTGTTTTGGTGGTAATGGCAGTAAATATATGTAAAGGTATTCCAGATATAGCGAAACATTTTATTTTGTATACAAATATCGCACTTGGAACAGCGATGATTGTTTACTTTCACAATGGATACGGACCTGTACCAGTCACTGTTGACAATTCTGCGCGGTTCTATGAATAACGGTTTCTAAAACAATAAATGTCCGGTCGTTCTTTGTTTCTCGTGGACATTTATCAATCCCTTGGTTAACGTGGACTTTTGTCATATTAAACATTCCCCTCACCCGATATGAACTCTCATGGCCTTGTATGGAAACGCATCAGCCAGCTAACTGCCATATAACTTATAATATTGATATATTGATGAACCATGATGAATCATTATATTTGATTTCATTGACGAGTGTGATACTGAAATATCCACTTCTGATTCAAATACAAGCACATAAAAGTGTACGATGAAATAATGATCCACTTAATGTCGATAGTAGGTTTAACATCACTTTAAATAGTATTCTTTTCGGTGATTTTATCTTTGTCGGATGTGCATAATCTTCAGATTGTTCAAACTTTTTAGGACTATATTTTAGACAAGGGACGTGTTCAATGGATTGGGTTAACTATGATAAACTCCAAATCCCACCCCCCCTCTCTCTATCTCTCTCTCTCCCTGTCTCTGTCTATGTATATTTGTTTCTGTCTCTGACTCTGTCTGTCTGTCTGTCTCTCTATCTCTCTCTCGCTCTCTCTCTCTCTAAGAGAGAGAGAGAGAGAGAGAGAGCGAGAAAGAGAGAGAGAGATGGTAGGGGACTGGGGAAAGGGGAGAAGGGGATCAATCAATCCATCAATCAATTTCAGCCTATTTCAGTTGCCACAACTGTACTGAACCTGTCATAAATAAGTGCGTATTTCATTGTTCGAAAATGTCTGTTTGTCATGCGAAAATTCACCCAAGATTTTCTGAAGAATGGGTTTCCCTCTTTTTGGAGGCAACACGTATAGAATGTAATTAAGTGTTTGATAAAATTTGACTATTGAAATCAGAATTATGTGAAATGTATTGGGAGAGACTTTGATACAGGCTACGCCTGTTCGTCAAACCCTATTTCTATTTTGAGAAATATAATTATGTTTAAAACAAATGTCGATAGTATTTCATACAGAAAAGATTATGTGACTTTTCGAGAAACAAGCCAGCAAAGCTTATAGTTTATAGTTGCAAAAGGCTGCACGGCTTGTAATTTAAAGTACCTGAATATGAGAACATGGATAGACAATCCACAGTTATACTCATGGCGTACTCATAACAACGGCTGGAAATTATGTGGTTTATTATTACGCTGATATGGGAGTGTGGTGGCTCAGTGGTTACGTCATAAGACTTCAAACCAAAACGTCCCCTGTCCGATTCCCATCAGGGGTAACTGCGTTGTGCCTTGGGCAAGGCACTTCGTCGTTACCTCTCCACTTAGTCATTGGAAACTGTAGTTCATGCTTTTATTTCATCCCACTTGGATTTGTCCAACTCATTTCTTTTTGGGTTGCCACGGTCATATATTTCAAAACTACAGAATATTCAAAATACAGCTGCACGTATCATCACAGGCTCTAAACGCTATGATCATATAACAGCACTACTAAAACAATGCACTGGCTCCCTGTACGACGGCGGATTATTTTCAAAATTTTGGTTTTGGTATTTAAATGCATTCATGACTCGGCACCTAAGTACTTACAAGACCTTCTGGCAATTAAAAAAACTGCAAGGAACTTGCGCTCCTCCTCTCAAATCAAGCTTCAGATGCCCTTCTCTAGGTCCACTTTTGTGAATAACAGAGCTTTCTCTTTCGCTGGACCTGCACTTTGGAATAATTTACCAGTTCAGGTTCAGGGATCGACAGATCTCAATCAATTCAAAAAAAAAAATAAAATCACATCTTTTCAGAAAGGCTTTTGACAGTATGTAACCTGCGGGCCTTCACACCTTTCTCAGTCTGTATATTGGCTTGATAGTCACGATCTCATTGTTTATTTAACTGTACAGCGTTTTAGAGCACTTTGTGATTTTACGCATTATAAAATTTCCTTATTATTATTATTAATCCCGGTTGCCTACTGGAGATCAGTGTGGCATTACGTACTGACGCGTATTGCACGTCGAAGGTGCAAATGTCTTCAATCAATGCTACAGTACAGCCGTGTACTGGTCGTAATCCACGGATGAGCAGTGATGTCCACGCAGGCGTTCACCATGTAATAAAAATCATCATCAGCACATTTTTAATTAATGAAGCATCGGATTGTACCCGGTGATTCATTAATTTCATTTCCGATGACTGTTCAAATAATTGTTGTTTGAAATTTAATATTATTGCGTACACAAACGTAATGCCCATCCGTGGAAGATGACCAGTCTACGGCGGTCATATATTAACCCTAATTGTGCGTTAGTTTGTATGTTGGCATGTCTGACTGTTTGCTGGCCTCTTATCGATAGTTCTCTCTAGGCACTCCAGCTTCCTTCACAGGGAAAATTGACTGACACGAAGTGACACTGAATGTCGAAAGTGTCGTTAAACGCCAATATGTGGTTTTAAGTGTGGATTTCTGTCATATGTGGTAGTCAATAGGCGATATTCGGCAACAGTTTAACGCTTTGTCAATAAACTCGATAAATTATGATATTGTGTGACTACAAGGAATATTCGTCTAAATATCACAGTACTTTGCCCATCAATTCTGAGTTTTTTAAATTCGTTTCAAACGAGCCTCTTGTGTCGTCACTTGCATCACAGACGAGGTTTTCGAAGCTGTAATTTTACAAATGCGAAATAATAATTCGAGAACTTTGGAATTAAACACTCCGAACAAATTCCCGCTCCCTCCATTTATATTCCAGGTGTTGTATTCAATTATTAAACACCCGCTATTGTACAACAAAAATCAAATTATTACAACAGCATTTAATAGAGCTGTTATATTTCGTTCAGTTGAAGAGACGAGTTTATGGTTGATCTGGTCTCTTCAACTCGAAGGGATCCGATGACGCAGATGGACTGATTATTGTAGTAATCTGAACAAAAATGCGCCGCTGTTCTAAACAGTCCAAGATGATAAAGCAGAACAAAGAAGAAAATAGGTCTGATATCTAAATAAATAAAAAAAAAATAAACATAAATTAAAAACAATAACAAAATAAATAAAAACAAATAATTCATTAAACATGTAATTAATTAATAAATTAATTAATTAATTAATTAATTAATTAAAGGGTTAGTAATATAACGTAATACAGTTAATTAATTAAAGGGTTAGTAATATAACGTAATACAGTTCATAGAGAGCGCATTGGACTACACTTTTCTGGACCCATTAATATTATCTTTCTAACATTATGTGCTGGTGAACATATCCACCCTTCGTATCTTTTTCAGGCTCTGTAATACTCCTGAGATCATAAGGAGAATCAACACTTGGCTATTACTATCATTTCACTTCTGCTCCACCACACCCTCTCCCTCACTCAGAAGATTCATTTTTTTCCCAAATCCGTATCACACCGGTCCCAAAGTGAGCCTCTCGTTAAATCATTGACATGACTGACGTTCGGGGATTTTCGAAGTGACAATTTTACAAAAGAGAAATAATAACTCGAGTGCTATGGCGCTACATTCCCCGCACAAACGCCCACTCCTTCTTTTTACATTTCAGGCGTGTAATTACTTAGTAAAGCTCCGCTATTATATAAAAAAAACAAAACAAAAACAGAGTGTGATAAAAACATATAAACTTGGTTGTTATATTCCGTCCAGTTGACGAGACCAGAACGCAGATCAGCGACCTGGCAGATCGGGTCTCCTCACCTCCGCAGTATCGATGCCCCAGGAAGACTGACTGTTGTGATAACCTGAAAATTGCGCAACTGCCAAAAATAAATAAATTTATTACACGTCTGTTCTCTGTAACCACAATCTACAGTAACACCAAACAGGGCGGAAAATAAAAATATGTTCCTCACATATGTGCGGAACAGAAATTGTTGACGGACTACTTTTAAATAGAAACGAAATTTCACTGGCATTTTCTACAAATCGTGCAACGCAATTACAATTTGAATCCCTTGCGATATCTGAAATTCGTTCCCCGAGTTCCAATGTGTTTTATGTGCCAGTAGGCACATGGAACACATTGGAACTCAGGGGATGAAACAATAACTCCGGTTCCCCTTGCAAATTTAGTTGCCGATAAAATGTATTATTTTTGTTGATTGTTGTTAGGAATGACAAACATATGGATCAATCAGAGTATTTTAAATAGGAAACATTTTAATTTCGTAATTAAAGAGAGATTTCAGGATAACTTCTTACAAGAATGGAGATCAAACATAGAACATTCTGGAAAGTACCAGTTTTATAAGGTAATTAAACTTAGTTTTGGTTTAGGAGAATACCTCCGAAAATTGCCCTCATCTTTGGCCGTCCCCCTTCTCCGTTTTCGAGTCAGAAATCATAGGCTCCCGATCGAAACCGGTAGCTGGATGGGATTAGAACTGTTCCAAAGAAAATGCAACCTATGTCAAGCTGATATTGGCGACGAATACCATTATATCCTTGTCTGTGACGAATTAAAAGAATTAAGGACTAAATACATCAATCCCTTCTACAGGCGACACCCTAGCATATTCAAAGTTCAGAGTTTATTTCCCTAGCTCAAATACTAAACAAACTCGCAATCTAGCAAAATTTATTAGGGATTTGAAATCAATTTTACAACCTTCTCTCGGCTGACCTCATTACTTCTACCATCCCCTCCCTCCCACCACTCCCTCACCAAGAAAAAGTTACAGATTTGATAAAATTACAAGATTAAATATGTAGAAGAACAATACCGTCGTCGTGCATATCATATTTATGTAACAATCGCCTTCAACAGCATTTTGCTCAATATCGCCTGTGCAACAAAGCTTGCTAAAAACATTAAACACCTTGCATTTCTGAGATCGCCCTCCCGCAATTACAGACGCAACTTTCGCCGTAAGGATAATCCTCCTTGCCATTTTTCGTCCATAGCGTGCATTGCGGGAGGAAGAATTCTGGGGTAAATGTAATGTGTCGAATCATTTTAATATGGTACATATTGCATGGCTATATATTAATAAGCATGCAGATGAAAGAAAATAATTTTAAAATCCACCCGAAAACCCTGCATGCAATATGATGCCTGTTCAACTTATCACATGAATAGCTACAATACTTACAGTTATTGGAGGCTGTGATGTAATTAATTATATGGACTGGAGCCCGATGGACTGTATCACAAAAGAAAGAGCACGTCGCGCACTTTCAGACAGGATACAATCGATCGAATTCTTAACTAAAATGAAAAATATTGATTGATTACAAATATCATGGCGGATACGATAGAATATTCAAAAATCAGAATTACCCCCACCCCCCCCCCCCCCCCCCCCACACCTTGACAGAATGCGAGTACTTGACCATTTTAAAATTAAACGCCTGTTGAAACGCTCGAAAGCTAAAACATCTGTTCCCCATACATATATCTTATATTTTGTTATTTCATGTAATAACCACCACGGACCTGCGCGATCTTGTTTTGTTTTGTATATTTGTATAAAATGTACTACGTTTACACTTTACGCCATAGGAATGGTTAAAAGTGGAGAAATAAATTGAAATTGAAATTGAAATTGTCAAATGATTTGCTGAGTGTCCTTCTAATAATGATTTTATAGATGTATGTATACACAGAACAATACGTGTGTGTGAATGTGTTAATCGATATGGCATTTGTGTCATCAAAGGAAGGATAAACCTCAAGGCCGGTTTCAACTGGTCTCACCGTTCCGCGATAGCATTAGTGACATATCGATTGACCGTGTGTCGTTCTGTGTATATATTGCGTATCAGCCCTTAACCTTCCAAGACAATCAAGAAAAACAAAATGGAAAGATGTGTAATAAATAAATACATTAATTAATTAACAAATCAACTAATTAACTAATTAACACATTAATTAGTAAACACGTTGACTAATTAATTAATCAATTAATTAAATAAGCAATTAATTAATTAATTAAAAACAATGTACAAAGCTACACAGTTATAAAATACTTTATTACGTCATCCTGTCAAATAAAAGTTTATTTACAGTAAATGTACCCTTATAGTTGGTTATATAAAACAATGGTGTCCCGAAAACATCTCTAAGATTATTAATAATAACAAACTCAAGTTTATCCGAGCTGACCCATTAATTAATTACAAGTGCCCTTTTTGTCATTTCTTTACTTAAGCGGGGTATTATTCAGTATGTGTTCATGGAAACTACTCGCTCTTCGTCTATAATGAAGACAAACCAAATTTGGCAAGTGGTTTCTCATTAATCGGTTCTCCGACGTAATCCTCGTGGAGTGATGATCAGGCATGCTTTAACCAGGAAATTAAAGTCATCAGCTGCAAAATTTGAATTACTAAAGCACCGGTTTGTACCCGGTGCTTCATTAATTATCTATTTGATGATTATTCCTATAATTAATGCTAGGAATTCAATATTATTGCGTTCATGCGTGGAAATATTGCCGACCTGTTGAAAGTGTCCAGTCCACGATGGCCGTACTGTATTTATCTCCAGACTATAAAAGTACAATTTGAGCAATACAATATAGAAACGTACATCAAATCAAGAAATGGATTCAACACAAAGCTAATGGCTAATAGCCGGCTGTTGACTATATTTCTAATAAGCACATGTTAAAATCAGAGGCGAAGGAAGTATGTCGGTCATGGGGAGGGATCTCAAAACGGTTCTCACACACTAAAATAGCAGTGGTTGCCAATGTACATTAGTGACATGATAAGAATACAATGTGCAAAGCTGCAAGTGGGACTAACGAACTTATATTGAGTAAAATGCACATTTAGGCCTCCATTTTTTTTCAATTTTTCTCAACGGACAGAAACATAATTACTGCACAATATAGAAGTGTGTTAATTGTGCAGCCTTAATGCGCACATTTCTCGAGTTTAAAGGCCGTAGAAGACATACAGTACAGACTGACGCCATGGATCTGATATAATCCACTCGTGGCTGCGATATCTACGCATTAGATTACTAGGTAATAAAAGTCATTAGCAAAATTTCAATTAATGATGCACCGGGTTGTAGCCGGTGCTTTATTAATTAATATTTTAATAATTATTCCTATGATTAGTTTATGGAGTCTAATATTACTGCGTCCGTAGAAATATTGCCCACCCGTGGAAAGTGATCAGTCCACGGCGGCTGTATTGTATATTCTATGAGGAAACCTTCTGTCACATTTTAAGAGTAAACAGTTTGTGCACCGCGTTCCAGCTAATTCCCAATAACGCAATAAGATTGCAATAATGGGAACCCGAAAGGAAATACAAGTTTCGGGTGACGCGAGAACCTATTCCATATCCACCGGTGTTGGTATTATGATATAAGGACATATCAGTAAACATAGTGTTGTTCAAACCTCTCTGAACACCCCTCTACCCCTTTCCCTCTCTCTCAACTATTTCTGGCAAATGTTAAGGCACGTTCTCTCTGTTTCCTCGGTTCCAACTTCCCTGTGAAATATTGTTTCTTGCTTTGGCCTCTTTACAAGCATATTACTTAAATCAGTATCCTTAAAAATTATGTTTCGTACATGTCAGCGATTGGTTTACTCTACATGGTCACAACAACCGATAGGTATTACTGATTACACACGGTGGCGCTTTGTACCAACCTGACGGGTTGTTAAGTTGAAGAGTTTGACAGTTATTTGCCACTGCTCGGTGTGATTCCATCCGAGGGCTCAGGTTCCCTCCAGCCGTGACACTGCTTGACACGACATGATACCATACGATGAATACTGCGTTAAACCGCAAAAAACAATGAACAGTTACTAACTCTCTATTACTATATAAAAACAGTTTAACCCTTTACCCAAAGAATCGGCAGCATCCTCTCGCGTAATATGCAAATTCAGCAGTTGAAAAAAATAGAATTTTTTTAATAAATATCAACAACACCACATCATGTGACCCCTTGTTGGAGCGAGGTCGACGAGGTCCTTCCAGCAAGGGGTCACATAATATGGTTTTGTTGGCATTTTTTTTTAAATTTAAAAGAATGGTATTTTAAATAAAAAATTTTGATACCGTCTGCGTAAACCTTCCAAGACAATAAAGTAAACAAAATGGAAAGATGTGTAATAAATAAATAAATAAATAAATTAATTAATTAACAAATCAACTAATTAACTAATTAACACATTAATTAGTAAACACATTGACTAAATAATTAAGTAATTAAATAAACAATTAACTAAGTAATTAAAATAACGCAATGCCGTTCAGAGATGGCATGTTAGGCTACTCTTGCCTGGACCCATTAGCATTCTGTTTCTAACAATTTCATTTGGTAAAAATGTCCAACTTTCGTATCTTTTTTCGGGTTTTTGCACCCGGGTGAGTCTTGGGTGAATCAATGCCTTGCTCATGCTATCCTTTGTTTCTGTTTCACCACTCCATACTCTCTCTCTCTTTCTATCTTTATCTCTTTATCTCTCTCTCTCTCTCTCTCTCTCTCTCTATCTATCTCTCTCTATCTCTATTTCTCTCTCCCTCTCTGTCCGTTTACCAATTGCTACACTTTCCTACTTAAACATGTTTTTCATTACCCCCATCCATTGCACGACCACATCTAGAACTATTCTCCACAACCCCTGATCCATTTTTGTGAGCCAACTTCGGAAAGGTACAACGAACTTTGTTTTTACTGTTACAAGTTTCCGTGTTCAATTCTGAAGTACTTTCCATCCCCAAACGCACATATCATTCACGACAGGACCTTTGTGACCAGCCTTTCCTACTTTATATTCCAATTCCCTTTCTTCTTCCTGTTGTTCGTCAGTCAAAAAACCTATTGAATTTAAAGAGGCATGTAAAAGTGTTGGTTTTTCAAGCAATTTATTGAACCTCAAATATAAGTGTTCAATTACAAGGAAATGCAAGATAGATAACAAACAGACGATTATCACTGCAAATATAAATAGTGTACAAAGCTCACACAGTTATAAAATACTTTATTACGTCATCCTGTCAAATAAAAGTTTATTTACAGTAAATGTACCCTTGTAGTTGGTTATATAAAACAATGGTGTCCCGAAAACATCTCTAAGATTATTAATAATAACAAACTCAAGTTTATCCGACTTGACCCATTAATTAATTACATGAGCTCTTTTTGTCATTTCTTTACTCAAGCGGGGTATTATTCAGTATGTGTTCATGGAAACTACTCGCTCTTCGTCTATAATGAAGACAAACCAAATTTGGCAAGTGGTTTCTCAATAATCGGTTCTCCGATGTAATCCTCTTGGAGTGATATTCACGCATGCTTTAACCAGAAAATTAAAATCATCAAATTCAAAATTTGAATTACTAAAGCACCGGTTTGTATCGGTGCTTCATTAATTATCTATTTGATGATTATTCCTATAATTAGTGCTAGGAATTCAATATTATTGCGTCATCATTGGCACCTCTGATTTCAGAGAGTGAACATCCAAACATGGAAATACCGGATAGATCGTTGAAGACTATTTCAGCCTTAGGGGTCTCTTGTCCTATCACCTGGACTGTCCAGGAGATAGGAACGAGAGTCCACCTGTGTATGGAATTCCTAGTTGAAGAAGAGAAAATACCACCGCCCTCCGCGGGGAGAGGTAGTACCTTTGTTGAGAGGACCTCCTCTCGCACTGGTCCTCACCCGAAGAGGGAAGGAGGCCATGAAAAGGGAAAGAAAAGAAAGAAGAGCCCGTCCACCAAGCGGAGGGATTCCCGACGCTTGGAGGCATTCTTGGGGATGAAGAAAGAGAAAGGTGAGGAAAAGAAAGAGCCAGAGGCGGCCCCCACTTCCCCTCCCACTCCCACAGACAGCCCCATCCAAATGCCGGCTTCCCAGTCGGTATTGTTGGATGTGGAAGAGTGTGTGGAGACTGAGGTGGAAATGGAAGCTGCCCTATCGCCTCTTCCTGATCCCCACTCGCCTCTTCCTTCTAAACCAGAATGCCAGGACGCGGACGACAGGATAGAGAGCATCTTACGGGAACACGAAATACAAGGGGTCCTTCACAGACAAAAGATGGACAGGCAATACCAAATATTCCTCCAAAACGTAGAAGAAACCAAAAAACTAATAGACGCCAGAAATCTACAACAACAAAAGACTCAGCAATCACCCACAACCACTCCAGACTCGGCTAGGACCAGACCCTACAAAACTCAGAAACCACCATCAGGCAGCCCACCAACAACACCAACTACCACTGTCTCTCCTTCCAAACCTCCACCTCTGAAAAAGAAGCTGAAAAGACACAAGCGCCGCTAACAACCCACAACTCCTCCTCCTTTATCACGGTCTGACACTTTCAAATTCTACAGCTAATGAGGGTCGAAAGGGGCTTGCTCCCCAAATCGTCCCTGCGCGCCTTTGGCGCGCAAAACCATTTGATTTGGATATTATTGCATTCATGCGTGGAAATATTGCCGACCTGTTGAAAGTGTCCAGTCCACGATGGCCGTAGTATATTTATATCCAGGCTATAAAAGTACAATTTGAGCAATACAATATAAAAACGTACATCAAATCAAGAAATGGACTCAACACAAAGCTAATGGCTAATAGCCGGCTGTTGACTATATTTCTAATAAGCAAATGTTAAAATCAGAGGCGAAGGAAGTATGTCGGTCATGGGGAGGGATCACAAAACGGTTCTCACACACTAAAATAGCAGTGGGTGCCAATGTACATTTGTGACATGATAAGAATACAATGTGCAAAGCTGCAAGTGGGACTAACGAACTTATATTGAGTAAAATGCACATTTAGGCCTCCATTTTTTTTCAGTTTTTATCAACGGACAGAAACATAATTACTGCACAATATAGAAGTGTGTTAATTGTGCAGCCTTAATGCGCACATTTCTCGAGTTTAAAGGCCGTAGAAGACATACAGTACAGACTGACGCCATGGATCTGATATAATCCACTCGTGGCTGCGATATCCACGCTTTGGATTACTAGGTAATAAAAGTCATCAACAAAATTTCAATTAATGATGCACCGGGTTGTAGCCGGTGCTTTATTAATTAATATTTTAATAATTATTCCTATGATTAGTTTATGGAGTCTAATATTACTGCGTCCGTGGAAATATTGCCCACCCGTGGAAAGTGATCAGTCCACGGCGGCTGTATTGTAAATTCTATGAGGAAACCTTCTGTCACATTTTAAGAGTAAACAGTTTGTGCACCCCGTTCCTGCTAATTCCCAATAACGCAATAAGATTGCAATAATGGGAACCCGAAAGAAAATACAAGTTTCGGATGACGCGAGAACCTATTCCATACCCACCGGTGTTGGTATTATGATATAAGGACATATCAGTAAACATAGTGTTGTTCTAACCTCTCCGAACACCCCTCTACCCCTTTTCCTCTCTCTCAACTATTTCTGGCAAATGTTAAGGCACGTTCTCTCTGTTTCCTCGGTTCCAACTTCCCTGTGAAATATTGTTTCTTGCTTTGGCCTCTTTACAAGCATATTACTTAAATCAGTATCCTTAAAAATCATGTTTCGTACATGTCAGCGATTGGTTTACTCTACATGGTCACAACAACCGATAGGTATTACTGATTACACACGGTGGCGCTTTGTACCAACCTGACGGGTTGTTAAGTTGAAGAGTTTGACAGTTATTTGCCACTGCTCGGTGTGATTCCATCCGAGGGCTCAGGTTCCCTCCAGCCGTGACACTGCTTGACACGACATGATACCATACGATGAATACTGCGTTAAACCGCAAAAAACAATGAACAGTTACTAACTCTCTATTACTATATAAAAACAGTTTAACCCTTTACCCAAAGAATCGAGAGCATCCGTTCGTGTAATATGCAAATTCAGCAGTTGAAAAAATATAACTTTTTTAATAAATATCAACAACACTCATATCATGTGACCCCTTGTTGGAGCGAGCTCAATGAGGTCCTTCCAACAGCGGGTCACATGATATGGTTTTGTTTGGCATTTTTTTAAAAATTAGAAAAAATGGTATTTAAAATAATAAATTTTGATACCGACCGCGTTGGGTCAATGATTAAACAATATTTATTAAAGAAAAATAAATATATGAACATACATTGGTCTAACATGTAAACAGAAATACATCTAATTATAATACAGATCATATATTTGTACAGAGGTGTTAGCGATTTATTGTTGTAAGAGATTCGACAGGAAGCTTTATGCTCATGTCTCCTTTGTTTCGTCACATGTTTCAATGGAGGTGTACAGTTCATTAAATGAATTAGAAGGAATAAAAGAAGGGGAAAAATGTATAAAACTGTTATTAAGTAAAATAAAGTGTCGGGGTCTTCTGTTTTGTTTTGATAGTGACATATCTCAAACTACCGATTTCGTTTGTTTGTTTGATTATTGGGGTTTAACGATACTTTAAAAAACAGTACATATTGTATCGAATAGTTTCACAGTAGATGAATTCAGATAATTCCTGCGCAACGGCGATTATCTGTGAGACTCTCAAAATACTAACCCAGCATAAGGATGGTTAGTAACGATCATTGCAATTGCGTCTACGCCTTAGTACACAGCATGACAAAGTGCTAGTAAATGACTAATGAGAATAAAAAATCTCGACCGCACGGTTGATTTAGTTACAATCCACTCTCCACGTACTGCAAATGGCTGTCCCGTATGCAGTCATTTGTAGCAGACCAATGTGCGCGTTGGGGAACCCTACTGTGGCTATGGAGATAAAGTTCGGCAAAATTTCCTGATGCACCTTGTATATAGTGCAACTTATGCTGGTTAAACCGTGGTTGACCCTCGCTATGGGTTGCCCAGTGGGCTCCGAGAAGTCAACGGAGGGATTTACGAAACATGCCCGAGTCATTCTTATGTTCACACATGGTGCTACAAAAAGTCAACGGGGGATTTTAGTAGTACAATACAAGGCGAAATGTCGTTTTTCAACGAGAGCATTTGTTCTACTTTAATTTTATGGCAGTGCTTTGGGTTGAGGTCGCATCTTTCGAAAGGGTGGACTTTTTAAATGGGGATTAATGGCAGCACAGCGAAGGCCATGTCGTGTCGGGCAGTAGAGACAGAGGTAAAGGTAAAGCTTAAGAATTTCAGAGAGAACCACCCAGCAACCATAAACATCCTCAAATTATTAAAACTAGAAGGCTGGTTGAAGGCACTTGCACCATTGAAGTGCAGTAAGTCTTAGTACACCACGCCATCTTGTCCCCCTCACTGTTAGTAATTGGTTTAACTGGCTTGTAAAAAATCACAAAAGCGGTGACGCAGGTCAGGATTCACCCGTCGACCCTCAGATTTCAACCTCGATACTCTATTTACTAAGTCCCCTCGCTCACTGGGCGAGCCTCTTCAGTGATCTTTACCAAGCAACACTTGTCCAGGTGAGTGGAGGGGTAGGAGGGACAACTCCTGCAGCATTTTTCATTTGGAGGGTGGCAGAAATAGTGTGTGGACTGAGCTCATTTGGATTTATCTCTCTTGTTGTGAGTTATAGTGATATGATGGAGAAGGTATTCTATTTTGCGGTACGTTTTTACGAAGCTTCGTACATTATAAAAGCGTGTTTTTGTTTTTTAGGGGGAGGTGGGTGGTTATTGCAACATAATGTAGGTACCCTGTACAGCGGCGAGCAACTGTCAGTATATCCAATCCATTGGCCTCCCTGAGAGACAGAGCTTCACGTTGTCCTTTTTAAACACTTTGGGGTCATTGATAGGATCGCGATGGCTCATTACAGCGCCGAAAATGAAACGCAAGGTTGATGATTCGAGCCCGATCCGCGTCATCGCCTTGTGTTTTTAGAAAATACACTTTACCCCAACCAATTGCCCGCGAGGCGGCGTTGTGCACTAAGGCGTACTGCACGCTAATCCCCCCTCTAAGAGAACGAACTAGTACATATAGTTATAAGTTTATGAGTGCGAGGCAACGCGTGCAAATGGTCAATGTTGTTTTACAGCGATTTATTGTTATACGCCTAAATATCGCTTTTCTTGGGTTTTATGTGAGCACAGGTATCTTCTCGTGTGCTTATTAGGGGTTATTTCGTTTCACCAAATAAGTTCAGTGATTCCAACCGGAAGCACGAACGAACTGGGCATTGATCTGGGCAGCCAATTGGTCTTTCATACATCGTTCATTCAGTTTTCATTGTGGGTGATAAATTTTCCCTTCCAGAAATTCCTGTGTTGCGAAGTCAATAATAAAACTGTCAAACAACCGCTTTACGACTTGAATTACTTGTAAAGTCTATCGAAGATTTTCAAAATAACCATCCAGTCACGTTCGATGAATAAAAAAGAGAAACAAAACCAAGACATTTTTTGTTTTTATCCGTATTCACAGTTTCTGGTGAAACAAATTTATTACACCGATGGAGATGTTGGACAGATTTAAATGTGTGCTCGTCGAACTAAGCCGTATCTTGTGACAGTTTATCGGTGATATATTGATATATTTGGCCTCACATTTGTAATGGGCATCCATTGAGGCAGCCAGTGGCTTAAATAGCAATCGTTTGGCGGAGGGACACTTGACCACAAAGATTCCCCAGACTGCTGGTCCAAGCATGATTCGGCGATCGCCTTCGTTGGGCGGAAATGTTTAAATTTCCACCTGGAAAGAAGCCATTTCCTTGCTTCTAAGAACATAATTCCTGATAAAAAAACCCTGAAACGATCCCAAACTTAACCGAAATTTCTGACAAGCACACACATTTTCCGAAAAAAACATGTTTGTTCCGGCGAGGAGGGGAAGGTCGCCCCGCCCACTCTATCTACGCCAGTGAAGGCAGCAATGTTTAGAAAAAACTCGCAGTTAATTGATTTTGTATTTCAGGACAGTTTTCTCTTTTCACTGATTGTTGTACCCCAGAAATTTCCCTTTTCATTTGGTGATATTGTCCCAAATTCGATTTTTTTTTCAGAAAACTTGATCCACATTCATTCCTCGGTAAAAAGGCCGTTGGAAAAGCGGCGGCGTTCGAGTACAGATTAATAGTAATGTGCATTAGAAAGTTAGTTTTGCTCTGGGTCGGGGTTATCAAAATTGCTAAAATGAATGCATACGTTCACAAAAAAAGGATTTGTCAATGAGAGCAGTTGGAGTTCTAAAGTATAAAAACAAACTGACGCAACTGACACTGAACCTGTAGTCAAACAAAATTGGCTAATGAGAACCGCCGTTATGTAACTGTTTTAATTTGTAAAATAGATTAGTAATTTGTAAAAACAGATTAGTAGTCTGTAAAAACAGATTAGTAGTCTGTAAAAACATGTTAGTAATAAGTAAAAAGATTAGCAGTTTGTGAAACAGATTAATATAACAATAACACGATTTTGAAGGGCTTTACAGTGTATTAACGGCTCAACAGAAATGGTTAACAGCCCAAGAGTTTATTAGCAGCCCGCGACGAAGTCGAGGGCCGCTAAGAAGCTCAAGGGATGTTAACCATTTCTGTTGAGCCGTTGATACACTGTAATGCCCGACAAAGTCATGTTATTTCTATTATTGCCACTTTCATACATCGGGGACATTACAATTAAATTATATGGAAATTAAGATAAATAAATGAAGTTTGACGTTTTAGAATTAAAAAAAACAGCGACACTATCGTCTGATTTGTTGACAAACAAACCGGGTAACATGACTATCGTCTGATCAGTCTACGACGAAATTTGGGAAGTTAGATGATGAAATATATCTTCGAAATGCGAACTTTAGGCAAGGAGTTTATTCACCAAAAATGTCATCACTTACTTTGCGTGTATCGCTTCCTGTATTTGATACATTATCTATCCGTGACACAAAGTGAAACACTTGAAATGAATGTGTTAATTGCGTTTACAATTTTAAAAAATCCGAATTGAATTTCTATCCGAATGAAAATCTGGGAAAAATATTGTTGATCGGCTGAGAGATGTGACGTCATTGTCTATATTTAGACGTCTCGGGCTGTTATTGACGCGTTGGGCTGTTATAGTCAATAACGGCCCAACACGTCACATGACTTGTATTTGTTGATCATTACGAGGTTTCAACGCCCGACAAAAAATCGTTAATGTACTAGGAACGCACGCAAATGTGGTAATAATAGTATGTAACAACATATTAGTAGTACGTAACAACATATTAGTAGTCTGTAAAATAGATTAGGAGTCTGTAACAACATTTCTAGTCTGTAAAAACAGATTAGTAGTATGTACAACAGATTAGTAGTCTGTAACAACAGATTGATAGTCTGTAAAAAGAGATTGGTAGTGTACAAAAGATTAGTTGTCTGTAACAACATATTGCTAGGATGTAAAACAAATTAGTAGTATGCACACTAGATTAGTTGTCTGTAACACCAGATTAATAATATGTAACAACAGATTAGTAGTCTGTAATAACATATTAGTAGTGTGTACAATATATTAGTATTATGTAACACCAGATCAGTAGTCAGCAAAACAGATTAGTAGTATGTACACTATATTAGTAGTATGTAACAACATATTAGTAGTATGTAACAACATATTAGTAGTATGTAACAACATATTAGTAGTATGTAAAATATATTATTAGTCTGTAGCAATATATTAGTAGTCTGTAAAACAGATTAGTAGTGTGTACACTAGATTAGTAGTATGTAACATCAGATTAGTAGTCTTAAAACAGATTAGTAGTATGTACAATAGATTAGTAGTCTGTAAAAACAGAGTTGAAGTATGTAACAAAAGATTAGTAGCCTTCAAAATAGATTAGTAGTTTGTAACAACATATTAGCAGTATGTAAAACATATTAGTTGTCTATAAAAAAAAACATATTAGTGGTATGTAAAGCAAATTAATAGTCTGTAAAAACAGATTAGTAGTCTGTAACAACAGATTGGTAGACTGTAAAAAAAAACAAATTAATAGTATGTACACTAGATTAGTAGTCTGTAACAACAGGTTAGTAGTATGTGAAATGAACCAGTAGTCTGTAACAACAGATTAGTAGTATATATCAGCAGATTAGTAGTATGTACAATAGCTTAGTTGTTTGTAACAACATATTAGTAGTCTGTAACAACATATTAGTAGTATATAACAACACATTATTAGCCTGTACAATAGAATAGTAGTGTGTAACAACAGATTGGTAGTCTGTAAAATCAAAGTAAAAAAATGTACACTAGATTAGTAGTATGTAACAGCACATTAGTAGCTTGTGCAATGGACCAGTAGTCTGTAAAAAACACATTAGTAATCTGGAAAACAGATTAGTTGTCTGTAACAACAGATTAGTAGTATGTAAGGCAGATTAGTAGTATGTACAATCGATTAGTAGCCTGTAACAGCAGATTAGTAATCTCTTACAGCAGATTAGTAGTATGTGCAATAGATAGTTGCCTGTAGCAACACATTAGTAGTCTGTAACGACACATTAGTAGTATGTAACAACATATTGGTAGCCTGTACACTAGATTAGAAGTCTGTAAAAAACAGATTAGTAGTATGTGCAATAGATTAGCAGTCAGTATCAACAGACTAGTAGTTTGTAACAACACATTAGTAGTATGCGCAATATATTAGTAGTCTTTAACAACATACTAGTAATATGGAAAATATTAGTTGTATTTAACAACAGATTAGTAGTATGTAAGACAGATGAGTAGTATGTACAATCGATTAGTGGCCTATAACAACAGCTTAGTAGTTTGTAACAACATATTGGTAGTATGAAACAAGAGATTAGTAGTATGTACAATGGATTAGTAGCCTGTTAAACATATTAATATTCTTTAACAGCAGGCTTGTAGTTTGTGTAATAGATTAGTAGTCTGTAACAAGATATTAGTAGTATGTAACAACATATTCTGGAAAAAAACACACTAGTAGTTTGTAACATATATTAGTAGTTTGTAAAAAAGCAGTTTGGTAGTCTGTAAGAACTCATTAGTAGCCTTTAAAAATGATTAGTAGTATGTAACAGCATATTGGTAGTCTGTAAACACATATCAGTGGTCTGGGCAAACAGGTCTGCAGTATGTAACAACACTTTAGTAATCTCTAAACCACATTAGCAGTCTGTAAAACGGATTAGTAGTCTGAAAGAACAGACTATTATTATGTAACAACATATTAGTATTATGTAACGATAGATCAGTAGTATGTAACAACATATTGGTAGTCTGTAACAGCAGCTTGATAGTCAGTAAAAAATAGGTTTGTTATCTGTAAAACATATTAGTAGTATGTAACAACATATCTGTAGTCGATAAACAGATTAGTAGTCGGTAAGACTAGATTAGTAGTCTGTAAGAATATATTAGTAGTATGCAAAAGCAGAGTATTAGTCCGTAAGAACAGATTAATATTATGTAACCACAGATTGGTAGTCTCTAACAACAAACTGGTAATCTGTAAAATAGATTAGTAGTCTGTACAACATATTAGTGGTGTGTAAAATGGAAGAGTAGTCTGCGGGAACAGATCAGTAGTCTGCAAGAACAGATTAGTAGTATGTAAGAACATATTAGTAGTATGTAAAAACAGAGTATTAGTCTGTAACAACATATTACTATTATGTAACCACAGATTGGCAGCCTGTAACAACAAATTGGTAGTCTGTAAAATAGATTGGTAGTCTGTAAAACATATTAGTAGTCTGTAAAATGGAATAGTAGTCTGCAAGAACAGATTAGTAGTCGGTAAGAACAGATTAGTAGTCTGTAAGAACATATTAATTGAATGCGAGAACAGGTTATTAGTCTGTAACAGCAGATTAATAGTCTGTAACAACAGATTGGTAGTCTGTAAAAGTAGACTGGTATTTTGTAAAACATATTAGTAGTAGGGCTGTCACGATTTTTTAATTTAGGAATCGATTAATCGTCGCAAATAATCGATCATAATCGATTAATCGTACCTAGATGATACCATCTCCCTCTCTCTGACGTCGATAAAAAATGAAGTTCAAGTCAGTTGACCTACCTCCGGAAAACAACGAAGAAGATCCTCTTTTAGGTACATTCAAAGCTTTGATGTTCTGAACTTTTGAACCGCCAGTGTAATAATCAAGACCGGTCGGCAGTTGCGAACTTCGCAACTGCCGACCGGTCTTGATTATTACACTGACGGTTCAAAAGTTCAGAACATCAAAGCTTTGATGAATGCACCTGGCAGACAAATGATTCCAACAACTTCTTGGGGTTTAACATCGATGTTCTTAACTCTTCACCTTTAAAACAATAGTTTTTTTCATAAAATTTTCTTTTAATTATTAAACGTCTAAAGCGGGATAAAATTTACCGATTATTCGACAACGAAAAATACTAATCGATTTCGCTGTGACTGATCAACCATCGACTAATCGATTAATCGTGACAGTCCTAATTAGTAGTATGTAAAACAGCTTAGTAGAGGGTAAACATATTGGTAGTCTGTAAAAAAACAGTTTCGTTGTCTGTAAAACATATCAGTAGTCTGTAGCAGCAGATTTGTAGTCGTTAAAAACATATTAGTACTCCGTAAAAACAGATTAGTACTCTATTTCAACATATCAGTAGTATGTAAAACAGATTAGTTGTCTGTAAAACAGATTAGTAGTCGGTAAACACTGATTGGTAGTCTAAAAATCAGATTGGTAATCTGTAAAAACATTTTTTTTTTTTTATTTAGATGAAATAATGTGCATATACAAATAGGTAATTACATACATACAGACACACAAGTAGTATACATCAAGTATATAATTTACATGATTACATATGTATACAAAAGTCTACCTGTGTAATGATGTAGTTACATCATATTTCTGGTATCTGGCCCTGATTGTAATTTCTGGATGTTTTGGAAACAGAAATAAACAACCTAATAACAGTTACTGGCGGTTACACAATGAAAAAAAAATTGTCCCAAGAGAAGCCTTACTATATGGGGACTACAAAAAAAGAGAAAAAAAAAAAGAAAAAGTCAAGGTCTATGGTCCAGTAGCTGACCCATTATCTGAAGAAGGAGGATGATGCAGTGCTTTCAAAAGTTCCCATCTTGTGTGAATTGATCGAGATGACTGGGGGGGGGGGGGGGGGCGGGTGGGAATACACGTGAAGGGAGTATAATTACAATGCACTGTATCGACGCAGAATGTCAGTTAGGCCAGGAAAGCTGGGCTGACACCTTCTCAGCTTGCAGGAATAAATTAACTGTTTGTTCAAAAGAACCAGAAGAGAAAGATTATTTTCTTGAGACCACAACGTGTTATCATCAGTATTATTATCATTATTTGTGTTATGTTATTATTATTATGGCCGTTAAGAATAAAGTGTGGTGTCAGTGGCTATAGAACACCAGGTTGGTAGTCTGTAAAAAAAATAGGTTGGTAGTCTGTAAAAACAGATTGGTAGTATGCAAAAGCAGATTAGTAGTCTGTAAAAACAGATCATTAATCCGTGGAAATTTGCAATGAAGTGGCGGTTCTACGCTGCCGTAAAATACAACGCTGTCAATGGCACTTAGTTGACTCGTAGTTATGTAAAGCTTCAAACAGTAGACCCTTGGGCCTGGTATAGCCATACATTTTGAAAATGACCCTAAGCACCAATATATCAATAAATAAATGGTAAATTTGAATTAATTAAATTTACTATTTATTTATTGGTATGTTAGGGTTAAGTTCACATGCAAATCGATGGCTGTTGTCTTGTCTATATATACTTAATTCAATTAATCAATTATGGCTAAACATTAATTAATTAATTCATTATAATTTTAAATATTTTTTTTTAAATGTATTAATTTATTAATTAATGTATTAATTGTACGATACCAGAAACACACATTCATTCAGAAAAAAATCAATTCCGTTTATTTTCCAACTTGGGAGTCATCAACCTCCTTTCTTTCCCATATCAAAAAATCTAAATTCTTCGCAGTCACTCGTAGGTTGATTTGCTAACCTCTAGAAACTATTGTATGTCGTAAAAAATCTAAGAGCATATGTATAATCTGTTGTACCCAATTACAGTGGGTGACGTCCAGAAGAAAAACATCTGTACCTCTCAATGAAACATCCTCACCATGTACGGTCAATTTGACACATGATACTGTACTCTGACCATTTATGGACATTGTTGCACCGTATGTCCTTAAACTTGAAAATATCGTTATCTCCATGTGATAGTCTAAGGCAGTCCTGAGGTCCATTGTCCGGATTTCCATCTCCCCACACAACAAACGGTAATGGATCTCCACGAAATGTATAAAATGTGTCGTTTCCATATACATCACTGCCGTCCAGCCATATTCCTTCTGGAATTAGAAAGTTGTAACGCCTAATTGAGTAAAAAAGTGTTTCTCAGGACAGCTCGCATGGCCCTTTTGAGTGCAACATGCTGTATTTTAATAACCAATGCAAACTTCAAACATATACTACTCAAAGTTTGCAAAGCACCAACTATTTGACACATTATTGTGAAATTTGCTTGTAACATATTTGCGCTATTTTTGGTGGATATGATTGAGGAATGTATTGAGATGGTCCCCATTGTTTACATTAGGTCTCTTGACTGACAGACTTTTCGTGACTTTTCGTGACAGTCTTGGAAAACATGTACCCCTTGATTTGCATGATGTTTTCGTGTAGTGTCTACATGTACATGACACGTGTAGGGTATTCAATCTTCATTTCAACACACACCCTTATGTGGCGGGCTGTAGAGAAGGTGGAGCAAGGGGCTACCCATCGTCAGGTTGAAGCCCTTGGTGTGCACCATACGGTGATCACCAAAGCCTGGGCGAGATTTCAGCAGTATGGCACACCAGTAAGATGACATGGTGGTGGCAGAGACAGGACAACATCTGCAGCTGAAGAGTGCCTTTTTTTATCATTCAGCCCCGTAGGAACCCCTTTGCCATAGCAACCCAGCTTCGCAGTGACCTTCAGAATGCATCCGGGGTAAATGTTTCGACGCCGACAATCCTGGCAAGGTTGCTACACGAAGGTGGTTTCCGATCGAGAAGACCATGTGTTTGCATTCCGCTGTTCCAGAACCACCGCCAGGCATGATATGAATGGGCCATGAACCAAGTTGGACGGACCAGAGAAGATTGGCAACCTGTCCTTTCTACAGATGAGTCAAGGTAGTGCCTAGACCACACATATAGGCGTGCTAAAGTATGGAGAAGACCAGAAGAGCATTCCATGAAGCATGACCGCTATGGTGGAGGGTCAATCATCGTCTGCGGCGGCATCAGCAGGGATGGGCGTACACCGTTCTGTGTCTTTGAACGTGGTACATTGACTGCACTGAGGTATATTGATGAGATCCCGGATGTCCACGCCAGAGTACATGCAAGTGCAGTGGGTGACAGATTCATTATGATGGACGATGATGCTCGTACTCATGTTGCCCTTGCTGTCGGGGAATACCGACAGAGGGAGGGGATTGAGAGTATGGACTGGCAAGCAAAATCCCCAAACCACAATCCAATAGAACATATCTGGAATGGGTTGCAGCTTGCAATTTCAGCCCGTTCTGTCCAGCCAAGAAGTGTTCAGAAGCTTGGTGCCATGCTGGTCCAAGAACAGAGCAGAATCCCACAAATGACTACCGGAAACCTAATTGGGAGCATGAAAAGGCGTTGTCAAGCTGTAATTAACAGTAATGAGTCTCATACTCCATATTTAACCCATACCAGTTCGCTCCGTTAACTTTTTGGCAAATTGAAAAATTTCCTTCTTTTACCAATACTATCCATTTTCCATGGTTATCGTATTCAAAAGCTAAAAAAAATAATGTCGAACACAAATAAAATTTTAATGTCTGTCCTTAATTCATTAAAGATATAATTAAATAAAAAATACACTTTCCATTGCAATGTTTCAACTAAAACGTAAAACAGGTAGTTGGATATACTTGGTGGTTAGCAAACTTTGAGTATTATGTAAACAATTGAATGATTTATGTCTGATATTTTACCCAAGTTATTAAAAGTGATAAATTTGAGCCTTGAAATGCGAAAACACTCTCCAATGCTTTATCGTTCTTGCTCTCGTGAGACTAAATACAGCACCACCCATGTTATTCTGCAGATTACGAGGCCTAAAACATAAAACAAACCAAGAACATGAACTTCTGATGGCAAAGAAATAATTGCAAAATTTAAAAAAAAAAAAAAATAAAAACTGCCCGCCCACATACAGTTTAAAAAATAATGGTCTGGGAAACAAAAAAATCTACTTTGTGGGGCCTAACCTCTACTTTTTATCTCATCATTAGTTTCAGGATTTTTTTTTTTATTTAGGAGGCAAATTGTCGTTGTGTACTTCCTTGTTTATACATAATTTTCTATATTTAATCTCACGTGACTCTCCCATCGACAGACTGGTTGAGACGTACTATACTATTTCCCGATATTTCATCTATGGAGTTTTCTAAAAACGATCGGGAAATATTTCCTTGCATCATATACTTTCTAAAACGGTAGTAGAATATTCTAAAGCGTTTGATTGAAGGAACTCAAAGCTGCATTTTAAGATATTTTTTTCCGGAATTCTCGTTATCTGTGAACTCAAGAAGTGAACAGCTTGTCTTGGGTAGTGAACTTGAGAATTGAATGCTGCTGATAGGTGGGAACATTCTTCCTCTGTCAGTTCGATACAATATAATAATTATGGCACAGCAATCGTTTTCTTTGCCCAGATAGTGGTCGTGGTGGACTATTATACTCCAAGGACCACTACAATGCAGTCGCCGTGGACGGGTCGTAATCCACTGATGTCCACGTATGCGGTTACCGGGTAATAAAAATCATCATCAGCAACATTTTAATTAATGATGCACCGGGTTGTACCCGGTGCTTCATTAATTAAATTTTTGATAACTATTCCTACAATTATAATTTGGATTCTAATATTATTGCGTCTGTGGAAATGTTGCTCATTCGCAGAAGGTGACCATTCCACTGCGGCTGTACTGTACTTTCGCGTAGTCAGCAGAACGACGTGGCACATTTATAATATATTTCATTCACGTATTTTCGACCTTGTACAGCGAAGGGTTAGGCGTGTTTTCTGAATGCAATGCGGCCGGTTCTTTCGACATTATAAACTGATAATTGAACATTCACATTTTCCGCATCGCATGGGGCCTCGAATTTAAGACAATAATGGAACAAAGACCTCCAGAAAACAAAGTGAGGGCAATATCCAGAGTGAAACACACAACTTCTTTGAAAAAAAAAAAAAAAAAAAAACATGACGCAACGATTCGTTGCATCGAAATTATAATTGGTGAGTTTGTGATTTAGTTTGTTGACTGTGCCCAAGATTGATGGTAAGTGTGTGGCCTGGGGGGGGGGGGTGCCCCCCCCCATGCACATTTCTGTGAGAACAAAATGTTGGGCATCCGAACGCAAACATTTTCTCGGAAAGCCGTCAATTTTAAAAGAAAAAACATTTTTAGTAGGCGATTATATTAATGAAAGTCCGTGATTCCGTGTTTCAGCTATTCCATTCACCGCACCATCTGCGTTGCGTCATTGTGAAAGACATATAATCCCGACTGCCCACGTGATGGAGCGGTTGATATACACAGAACGACACACGTTTGTGAATGGGTTAATCGATATGGCACGAGTGCCAGCGCGAAGAATAAACGAGAGGTCGCAGTTTTATCCCATATGGCACGAGTGTCATATCGATTAACCCATTCTCATGAGTGTGTCGTTCTGTATTTATTACACACATTCGCGTGTTTAAACGCAATTATGAGAAGGGCACCCAACAATTCATTTGACAACTCGTACCCTGAGTTCCAATGTGTTCTATGTGCCCTTAGGTACATAAAACACATTGGAACTCGGGGGATGAATTATCAATACAAAGAACACATTTTACCGCCAACCAAATTTGCGAGGGGAACCTGTGTTACAGTGGAGCCCACTTAATTGGATATCTCTTAATTGTATATCCCTGTTAATTGAATATCATTTTCAAACACAAAACCATCTACCATACCTCCAGTGCAAATTTGACCTGTTAATTGCATATGGGTTGTAGAGTAAACTCCTGTTAAATGTATATATTTTTTTGTAATATATCGAAAAAGTTACTGTGACACGCTCCAAATTCCCCTTATTTATCAACCTTTTTGGCCTCACTATGTTCAATACTGGCATGTATTGTATTATATCTTGTTTGACAGAGCTCTATGAGCTCTGTCAAACAAGATATAATAGAATAAATGCTCGGTTTACCTCCAGAACACAGGAAACTGACCAAATCCCTGTTAATTGTATACTCCTGTTAACTGAATAATTTTTACTGGCAAAATGGATATCCAATTAAGAGGATTCTACTGTACTATTTTTAGCTATCGCTAGCATTTCAAATTGTAATTGAGGCGCACGGTTTGTAGAAAATTCCAATGAAATTTCGCTTCTATTTAAAATAGTCCGTCAAGGATTTCCGTTGGGCACATGTGTGCGGAACTGATTTTTATTTTCCGCATAGTTGGCATTGCTGAAGATGGGGATTCCTTAAAATCTAAACTAACGTGCAAGGCGCAGTGCACATCAATGTTTAAGTTGCCTTCAACGGCTGCCGACTCTACCTGAGTCAGGTTAGTAACTTGGAGAGTTTGACAGCTGTTCGGCGCTGTACGGTGATTCTCTCCAGTACTCAGGCTTCCAACTGTCTCCACTGTAAACATGCCCGATAAGTTATGACTCTGGCTGCTGATGTGTCGGTGAACAGCAATAAACAAACACACGAACTGGATGGACCGCATCGTGCAGAATTTTCCTTGCTGAGAATACCTCTTCTTAGCAATTTATCGCATCACAGCAACGCTCGTATAGCGTCCAGCGTGTAACTCCGAATAAAGCCACAACTGAGAACTTCGAATTTTCTAAGAAGGAGCATCTCCGACTCAGATCAATTGTTTCTAAGGATTTGATTTTACACTCTTATATTCAGCAGAGCTGAGATCACAAAGGTGGAAAGGCAATTTTGATCGGATCGCTACTGGATCATAATCCGGTCGAAATTGTCTTTCCGCTTCTCCCCCTCTCCCCACCGTTGACGAAAGCAAATAGCATTGACACTGAGGTGCTATTTGTGTGTGTGTTTTTTTTTTAATTCAGTCCTGACTTCGCAATAATTGTATTTGTCAATTCTGGACAATTTGAGCATAAATGTGCCGCGACCCATTCGCGATCTGATGGAGAAAACTAACAGGCCCGTGACAACAGTGGTGTACATTTGAATTAAAAATAGCCTTGGCTAGAAACGAAGAGAAACCTCCTACATCATCAAGTGCGTAGTCATGTCATCCCTATTAACACGGTTTGCAGACATAAAGGAATTCGGGTTGAATAACAGCAAAGGGATTGGTAAAAAGTAGCCCTTTCAAACAAACGATGTGCATGGATTTTTACGTGAAGACAAAAAGAACAAGCAGACGATATGAAGAGCGAAAAAATTGAAGCGAGGCTCGGTAATAATTTAAACCAACGGCTAGACAGACCTGTTGGATTAAATTATTACTGGACCTCGCAACAAACCAGGAGGGTTTCGCCCATTTCGCCGTTAACAGTATTGACTGAAATGATACCTTCCATGGCGCCGCATTGAAAGGGTTAACCTCGTTGCTTGGAACAATTAGTGTAAATTTGCGTTTTTAAAACAAAGGTTCAAAGCGAAACGACAGCTGTTCAATAATTAAATCTGCTGCCAAGTTGATGATTAAAATCCCTTTCTGGTGAATAAAACATCGTGACTTACGCTCAATGTTGCTTTCGCCGCGACAAACGGAATTCAGATGGAGTGTAATTCAGAATTCGGTAAATTTTGAACCCATTCTTGAATTATGCCGAGCACTAAGAAGAAACACAGACGGGTCTATTGCGAAATGTGTTGACGAGTTCTGAATACTTGGGAAGAAAAATCTGGCCAAGATACCTTAAATGGAGGGCACCACATTTGACGGAATACAGTTGGTTTCAGCAGGTCACATTTTTACGAGTAATCTCACCCTTCTAGACAATTGTTTTATCAGTGTTGATATATATGCAATTTATAAACGTAATTGTTATTGAAGTTTTGAGATATAACAGAATTTGTAATTCATCAGTTACATATGATCTCGTTGTTCTTTCTAAACTCGTAATTTGATTGGCTGAGAGTAATCGGTTCCGTGCTCTAATCCCAAATAAATACACTCGCTCCGCGCTCTAATGGCTGGAAGTTGCCTCCACTCATGACGTAGTGATTTATTTTAATGTATACATTTTCAGCTGATGAAAAGTATCACGCATAAAACCAGATTATGGTTTGAGTTATGCAACTTATGTGATAATCAGAAAATTCACAGTGAAGGTTAAGAATGTGCTAACGAAGTAAGAGATATGTCAGTTCTACATTAGCAACATTTACTGTTGGTGCTGTTTCTATCTATGTGCAACAACAGTATTCCCGACAAAGGAATGTCTAGCTGGTGGGTGGCTGGCTGGCCGGTTGTTGGCTGACTGGCTCGCTGGCATATCGATGAATTGACGGATGTAAGGGTATTTGAGTGGATGGATAGACCGATGATGGGGTGGATAAATTAGGTATAAAAATCACACAGGCGTGGATAATGAAGGGTAATTTAAGGTCCATTTCAATTTACTTTTCAATAGACAGGTTGAAGATAGAAGAAATTGCAGAACGAATTGAATTTATTTTTAAACAATATTCAAACAAGAAGGTTAAATGTGACATCAATATAAATTCAATATTTTTGTCAGTGCATGGACTTTTCTATGGCTGGTGTGTTTGCACCTGAAGATCAAATAAGCAAATTCACAGGTGAAGCCTACTTTACAGGGACGGCAGAATATTAACAATTTGAAGTGCAGATGACAGTTTTCTCTTTGATGATTTTTTTTTTTTTTTTTATATCAGTGAGAGAAGGAAAAATATTTCAATCTAAATTTATTCATAACATCAAATCAGGACATGACTGCTTATAACTCTCGAAAAGTTATAATCCAGGAATATTATCACCCTTGCCTTGATTTGATATCAAAATCTAGAACGCTATGACCCAGGGAAATTATCCATGAAAGGGTAAACGAAAAAACTAAATGGTGAATTGTATATATTGGGGTGTGGGTGGGGGTGGGGCTGCTACAGTGGTACATAAAACGAAAACACAATGCGTTTTAAATTTTCTATGTAACCTATATTATTAAACTGATCCCTTCCGTCGACTGTTGTAAATTTCACATTGAACTTCGAAATTTGTTTATAGGAGTCGTGTAAAGCAGGGGCGGCGGGACGATTTTCAAAGTGAAGGGGCTGAATCGGGCGATGGATTGGCGTCGGTACGAAAATTTTAAATTCCAGGGTCCCAAAACCCCATTACCATGCATCTGAGCAGATGATCTGGAATTTTTCAGATGTATTTGAAAGATTTCACACTTTGAGAGCGTTTATAAAATGTTGGTAAAGCATACAGGTGAAGTCAATTTATCCGCTTTGGTCGTGACGACCAAAACTGATAAATATACCCCACCTGTATGCTTTACCAGACGTTAACAGCAGTTATATTGTCTGTTGATTTTATTGTCTGGGGTGGATGGTACTTGTATGTCTGTAAGATTAGAATCTATTAAATTTAAACGATTTTTTAACAGACTGTACACATTTTAGCGTTTTCTGCCACTTACTGCAAAAAATGATCCAAAATTCATCGAAACTGAACCAGTATGAGAGAAACATAGCTGGCGAAAATACGAGGGAGCTCTGGATCCGCCCCTTGTTTCACCAGTCATTGGTTGTGTTAACCCTTTACCTAACATGAAAAGCAGACGACACTTGTAAAAAAATATTCTTGAACAACTATTTGTTTTCATTTTTTGTCTCAAAACAAATAGGTTATGACCCCCCATTGGAACGAGCTCGACAAGCGCGTTCCAATGAGGGGTCATAACCTATGTTTTTGAGACAAAAATGAAAAAAAAATAATGAAAATTAATTGGCGATTTTTGAGAATAGCGCTGGCCGGTTTTGGCCGTTTCGTTGGGTAAAGGCTTAAAATATATGCATACACAAGAACATGGCCCGGCAAAAAAAGTGGTGGGGCTGAAGCCCCCCTCCCCCACCCAACAAATTTTCTCATGTTGCTTTGAGTTAATTTGCACTCCCATAATGAGCCCATATATTAACCCATAGATTTGGCTTGAACAAACATGAATCTGACCCCCTTAGAGATGCTGTAAGCCAAATACGAAAGGATTCTGACTGGTGGATCTGAAAAAAACGAGTTTTAAAGAAATTTCCTCATACTGCACTGAGTTAAACTTTGGGCTTCAATAGATAGACCAAATATTAACCCAGAGACCCGATTCAAACAAACTTCAATCTACCCTCCCCCCTGCCCCCCACCCCATTAGAAATGTTGCATTCCAAATATGAAAGCATTCTGACTGGTGGATCTGAAGGAGGTTTTCAAAGAAATTTCCTCATGTTGCACTGTTGATATTTGGGTGCCCAAGGGGAGCCCAAATATCAACTCAGGGACTTGATTTGAACAAACCTGAACCTATCCCTCCCACCCCTAGAGACGCTGTATACCAAGTATCAAAAGATTCTTATACATGGTTCTGGAGAAGATTTTTTTTCAATTTTGGAAAACAATTTATGCATGCTATCAGAGAAATGCTTGAGGCCCCCCTGTCGGTGTGGCAACGTTATTTGAACAAACTGGAATTCATATATGATAAGGAACATGAATATCAAATTTGGTTCAATTCGGCTCAGTTGTTTATGAGGAGAGGTTAGTAATGTAAAGTTCACACCGCACAGGATGGACTGATGGTGGACAGACAGAAAGTCATCATTTAAGCGCCCCCTGACTTACAGTCAGGTGACCTAAAAATAAACAATATTCATCAAGCGTAATAATTATGGATGTTACTAGAACCAGTGATGAGAGCCGGTTCCAATGACAGCCATATTTGTACAAATTTTATTGCCAGTGTCACAATATTTCAGGTCATGTTAGTGTTGTATTGGTTAATTTGCTGACTTTGTGTTAGGTAAAGGGTTAAACTGACTCAGTTCTCTTCATGTGAATCCGAGCAGCAATGTTACGAGACGCTACATGGTTTCTCACTGGTTTTGTTGCACGGATCTCTACGGGAATCGATTCTCAGATTCTTATAAGCCCTGGCTGAGGCTATATAATCCACCAATATCAATAGAAAGTGCCATTTTATCTCAACAAATGATGTCAAATATTCTTTTACCTAGTGATGAGGTAAATTATAGCCCGGGATGTACCCCCCCCCCCCCCCGCCCCCAAGCTCTCAGTATGCATTTTTTCCTAAAACAAGAGACCCCAGGGGGCCTGAGGGCGCCCACCTGTACATGGTAACCTAAATATCAACCCAGAGAATTGATTTCAACAAGTTGCATCTACTCCTCCTGAGAAAAGCTTATACCAAATATCCAAAGATTCTGACAAGTGGATCTAAAAAAAATGATTTTTAAAGAATATTCCTCATATTGAACCGAGTTATAATTTGGGCTCCCACGAGCCCATATATGAACCATATGAACCCAGGGACTTGGCTTTAACAAACTTGAATCTCCACCCCCTACCCCCCTAAGGATGCCGCACACCAAATATCAAAACATTTCAACTGCTGGATCTGAAGAAGAAGATTTTTAAAGAAAATTCTTCATTTTGAACTAAGTTACAATTCGAGCTCCCACAGTGAGCCCAAACATGGACCTGGGGAGATGGCTTGAACAAACTTGAATCTAGCCTCCTAAGGATGCTGCATAAAAAATATCAAAAGCATTCATCTGCTGGACCTGAAGAAGATTTTTTTTAAAAATTCCTCATTTCGAACTAAGTTACAATTCAAGCTCCCACAGTGAGCCCAAATATGGACCTAGGGACATGGCTTTAACAAACTTGAATCTCACCCCCCTAAGGATGCCGCACACCAAATATCAAAACATTCCAACTGCTGGATCTGAAGAAGAACATTTTTAAAGAAAATTCCTCATTTTGAACTAAGTTACAATTCGAGCTCCCACAGATAGCCCAAACATGGACCTAGGGACATGACTTGAACAAACTCGAATCTTGCCTCCTAAGGATGCTGCATAAAAAATATCAAAAGCATTCATCTGCTGGATCTGAAGAAGATTTTTTAAGAAAATTCCTCATTTCGAACTACATGCAAGTTACAATTCAAGCTCCCACAGTGAGTCCAAATATGGACCTAGGGACATGGCTTGAACAAACTTGAATCTCACCCCCCTAAGAATGCTGCATACCAAATATTAAAACATTCTGACTGCTGGATCTGAAGAAGAAGATTTTTAAAGAAAATTCCTCATTTTGAACTACATGTAAGTTATCATTCGGGCTCCCACAGTGAGCCCAAATATGGACCTAGGGACATAGCTTGAACAAACTTGAATCTCACCCCCCTAAGGATGCTGCATAACAAATATCGAAACTTTCCGACTGCTGGATCTGAAGAAGATTTTTAAAGAAAATTCCTCATTTTGAACTAAGTTATAATTCGGGTTACCACAGTGAGCCCAAATATGAACCCAGGGACTTGGCTTGAACAACTTGAATCTCACCCTCTAAGCATGCTGCATACCCAATGTCAAAAGATTCTGCTGCTGGATCTTGAGAAGAAGATTTTCAAAGAAATTTGCCTGAAATGCTCATATACTGAGCCCAAATATGAACCCAGGGGGCTGATTTCAACAAACTTGAATCAGATCCACCCCACAATGTTGCATATCAAATATCAAAATATTCTGCCTGCTGGATCTGGAGAAGAAGATTTTTTAAGAAATTTGCCTGAAATGCACTAAGTTCGAATTCGGGCTTCTATAGTGAGCCCAAATATGAATCCAGGGGGCTGATTTGAACAAACTTGAATCAGATCCACCCCACAATGTCGCATACCAAATATCAAAAGATTCTGCCTGCTGGATCTGGAGAAGAATATTTTTAAAGAAATGTGCCTGAAATGCTTCTATAGTGAGCCCAAATATGAATCCAGGGGGCCGATTTGAACAAACTTGAATCAGATCCACCCCACAATGTTGCATACCAAATATCAGAAGATTCTGCCAGCTGAATCTGATGAAGAAGATTTTTTAAGAAATTTGCCTGAAATGCACTAAGTTTCAATTCGGGCTCCTATATAGAGCCCAAATATAAACCCAGGAGATATGGCGTTTTACTTTTTTCGATTTTTAGCTCCTGTGGTTTCCATGGGGCTACAGAAAAAGAAAATTTGGCATAAATTAGGTACTTATGACCCAATAAGCCCTCACATAAAATTTGATTCAAATCAGCCTCTCGGTTCTGAAAATAGAAATTTTGGGCGGGGCCAGAAATTTTGCCCCTCCCATAACAACGCCAAATATAGCCCATCAAACTTCACTTAAAGAAATCCAAGTCTACATCTTAAAAGGAAGCTGCATACCATATATCAAGTCTCTGCTACTGCTGGTTGATGAGAAGATTTTGGTGCCCCTTGGGGGCATGGCACCACCCAGGAGAAGGGGGCAACTTCATTTGAACAAATCTGAATTGGCATTAGGTAATAAACATTTACCCAACATTTGAATAATGTAAAGTTAACGCCGGATGGACGGCGGACAGAATGTGATCAGTAAAGCTCCCACTGAGCTTTGCTCAGGTGAGCTAAACAACTTTAATTAATTTATAAATAAATTGATGGTGACATGAATTTCCCATTATTTTTTAAAAACATTCTTGCTTCTGAACACATTTCACATTGTGTTTGATATTCTGCAATCTTTGTAAGAAAAAGCCTAGGTTTACTCAGTTAAGGCACCTCGAGTCATAAAACAGTGATTTTTTCCAACAGAATGACCAATACCTGCTACTGTGGTGTCTCATGACACTGTTAAAGTTCCTAAAATCATCAAATATTGATTCATTAGTGCTGTGCTTGTGCTGCAAATATCCACAAGTGCACTTTCACTATTTTGGTTTTAATCCCCACAGGCATGCATTCTGTCAAAAGGATTGTAATACACGCGTGGGCAGTGATGT
Organism: Pictodentalium vernedei; assembly: GCA_031216915.1. Classification (NCBI taxonomy): domain Eukaryota; kingdom Metazoa; phylum Mollusca; class Scaphopoda; order Dentaliida; family Dentaliidae; genus Pictodentalium; species Pictodentalium vernedei. The sequence goes on along the minus strand of CM062288.1, from coordinate 78,144,198 downwards.
CCACTCATGCATTTACCAGTCAATAAAAATCATCATCTACAAAATTTTAATTGATGAAGCATCGGTTTGTACAGTTAAAACTAGAAGTCCTGTCGTGAGATGCGCACAAATAGCACGTTGATATGTGCGTTAATGTACGCATTATGGCCCAAGTAAAGCTATCAAATTCTGTACATATGGCCTGTGCACAAGCAATGTTTCAGCCAATGGACCTCCGGGTAACCCGGAGGTCCAATGGCAGAAACATTGCATGTGTCTGCTATGAGTAACCAAGAGAACCTGCCGTGCTTTGGATGCCATTCGATATGGCAAATGCGCGCAATTCCAACGCGTAATTAAGCCTAGATAAGCGCACTATTCGTGACAGGACTTCTAGTTTTAACTGTACCTGGTGCTTCATTATTTAACTTTTTGATGATTATAGCTATAGTTAGTGTTTGGCATCAAATATTATTGTATGAATTTGTATCCGTGAAAATATTGCCCATCCATGGAAAGTGAGCAGTACACTGCCACTGTACTGTATTTGTTTATATACTTGTGATAGGCTGGGTCCAAAGTAATCAGTTCTCGTAGTACTCGAGTACCACTTTTTTGATAAAATACTCAATACTTGCCAGCCCAGATTTTTGTATGTGTGTGTTTGTGTGTGTGTGGGGGGGGGGGGGGGGGGGGGGTTGGAGGGTGAAAGATAGCTGCAAATTATTTAAAATGTTGACCCAGGCAAATGAAAAGCAAAGAAACATTTCATTCGAAGGACAGACAGACAGACATGCAGTAACAAATTTGGGAAGCCTAAATAAAAGTAGTGACTAACTTAAAATGAAAAATATAGATAGAAGAGCCAGGGCAATGTTGTCAAACAGAAAACAAACAAGAGCCCCCAGAGGGCCTGATGGCATTCACCTGACATGGTAGCCTAAATATCAACCCAGGGAATTTATTTGAACATTTAGTTGCATCTGCCCCTCATCAGAAAAGCTTATACAAAATATCCAAAGATGCTGATCGGTGGATCTCAAAAAAAAGGATTTTTAAAGAATATTCCTAATATTGAACTAAGTTATAATTGTGGATCTCAAAAAAAAAGGATTTTTAAAGAATATTCCTAATATTGAACTAAGTTATAATTCAGGCTCCCACAGAGAGCCCAAATATGAACCCAAGGACTTGGCGTGAACAAATTTGAATCTCACATCCCTAAGGATGCTTCTATATACTAATATCAAAAGATTCTGACTACTGGATTTTAAAGAATATTCCTCTTATTAAAATATGAACCCGGGGACTTGGCTCAAACAAACTTGAATCTCACCCCTCTAAGGATGCAGCATCCCAAATATCAAAATACTCTGAAGAGTGGATCAGAAGAAGATTTTTAAAAAATATTCCTCATATTGCACTAATCTAATCATAGAGAGTCCAAATATGGACCCAGGGATTTGATTTCAACAAACATGTGAATAAATCTTCCAAAGATGTTATATGCAAAATATGAAAGCCTTTGGAGCAGTGGTATGGGAGAAGAATATTCTTTAATGTTTTTCCCATTACTAAAATGATGACTCCGCATAAGTCCTGGAAAACTTCCCTACGATAAAACTTATGGCAATTTTTTTTGACCATTCTTTTCTGCTGGTCGTAAGGAAGCGTCACACAAAATAAAAATTCTCAGTGCCATGTAGTTTTGAAGATATGGGCGTTTTAAATTTTTTCTATATTTAGATCCTGCAGTTCCCACAGGGCCACAGGAAAATGTTTTGGCATAAATTAGGTACTTACGACCCAATAAGCCCATCATATCAAATTTGCTTCAAATCAGCCTCTCAATTTGGAAAATAGAAATTTTGGTACAATTCAGGCTCCTACAGGAAGACCATATATGAACCCAGGGACTTGGCTTTAACAAACTTATATCTCACCTCCCTAAGGATACTGTATATAGCAAAACATTCTGACTGCTGAATGTGAAGAATACTTTTGAAGAATATTCCTCATTTTGAACTAAGTTATAATTCAGGCTCCCACAGTGAGCCCAAATATGAACCCAGGGACTTGGCGTAAACAAACTTGAATCTCCCACAGTGAGCCCAAATATGAACCCAGGGACTTGGCGTAAACAAACTTGAATCTCACGCTGGCTCACACCGATTAATCGACTAACCAATGATCAATATCTTGATTGATAAAAAAAAGTAATTGATCGGTTAACCGTTACTTTTGAAGTACGGTACTATATGGCAGGGTATTTGATGGCTGGATTCACATCGCAAAATACTATACAAAAATGTCCAATTGCTAACCATTTTTCTTTCATATTGGGTAAGCTTATATTCACTATTTATCATCACTTTTTGAAACCAAGATGGAAACTGTTAATCAAATTTTTAAAAACAAAAAATACCCTGTATGGGTTAACTATGGAACAAACTTGCTCCAAAACAGGCAAACATTGTCACACTGGCTCACATCAATTGCATGAGACAGAGAAATGCATGCCAGTTACATGCCAAAATACTTGTTCACTTGCATGATCATTATACTGTATCAGTAGCTGAAAACGGTCATTCTCAACCCTTCACCAAATGCAGGTAGCAGACGATACTTGCACAAGAAATTCTAAAGATTTTCAATGTTTGTCTCAAAAACATAGCTTAAGCCCCCCCCCCCCCACCCCCCTATTGGAACAAGCTCAATGAGCTTGTTCCAATGAGGGGTCATAAGCTATGTTTTGAGACAAAAATTGAAAATATAATAAAATTTGAATGGACATGTTTGTATATGGCGCTGCCCGGTTTTGTCCATTATGCTGAGTAATGTTTTAATTATATAAATGGTCAACGGTACAGCAATTATTCAGCTACCTATTGGGGCAAGTGATTAATCGGTCAACCAAGGTTAACTCATGCGATTAATCAATCACGAAAACCCTTTAATCGTTTCAGCTCTAAAATTAATTTAATTTTATTAAATTTTATCTGATGAAAAAATGCTTATAATTTTGGGGGATGGTAAATATGGATCTTCTTAACAAGCATTTGCAAGAACATCAGAGGAATGAAATCACCGTTCTCGCAATTTGCAAAACCCTGGTGAGCCAAAATATAGGCTTGGCTTGAAAAAACTTAAATCTCACCCGCCTAATGATGGTGCATAGCAAATATCAAAAGATTCTGATTGGTGGGTCTGAAGAAAAAGATTTTTAAAGAATATTCCTCGTACTGCACTAATTTCTACATTTGGACTCCCATAGAGGCCAAATATGGACCCAGGGGTTTGATTTCAATAAACGTGTAAAAAAATCTTGCAAAGATGGTATATGTGAAATCTGAAAGGTTTTGGAGGAGTGAATTGGGTGAAGAAGAGTCTTAAATGCTTTCTTCATTACCCACAGTGTTACAGAATGCTGACTAAGCATTTTTTCAAAGTCACGAAAAAGTACCCCATGATTGACCTGACAGAAATTTGCTCAGACCATTCCATTCTGTTGGTCCCAAGGAAGCTTCACACCAAATAAGAATTCTCAGTGCCATGTAGTTTTGGAGATATGTGCGTTTTGAATTTTGTTCTATTTTTAGCTCTTGCGGTTCCCATGGGGGGATGGGAAAATATTTTGGGGCATAAATTATTTACTTATGATAAAATAAAACCAAAAATTAAATTTGGTTCAAATCAGCCTCTTTGTTCGAAAAACATAAATTTTGGGCGGGGCAAAAATACATGCCCTCCAATAATGAAGGCAAATAAAGACCCACAAACTTCTCTTGAACAAAACTGAGTCTACACCTCAAAAGGAAGCAGCACACCACATATCGAATCTCTGCTACTCCTGGTTCACGAGAAGATTTTTTTAAGATTTAGGCAAAATTTTGGGGCATGGCCCTACTGGGGGCAGGGCAACTTGATTTAAGCAAAATCAAAATGCAATGTCATAACAAACAAGCATCTCACATTTCACTTAAATGATTAATCAGTTCAGCAGTTTTGGAGAAGACGCAAACACCATGTTCACGGACGACAGACGGCAAGTGATCACTACACCTCACCCTGACTGAAAGTCAGGTGAGCTAAGAACTCAGTGGACCATGAGTGCTGCAGTTGGGCGAAAAGCTTGATTCAAGGAGAGAAGAAACTTGTAGCTGCTGGCTTTCGAAAGTGTTGTTAAAACCCAATAAATAAATAAATAAACAAGAGGCCCCACAGGGCCTGAAGCGCTCACCTTGAACAGAACACGATATAAGAGTCCAAGAATTAATCTACATTAAGCAATCCATCTCCGTAGGATACACTGCAAATCTTTGAGCCCCTCAGGAGTGACAAAAACAGTCCAAGCATCATGCCTTTTCTTTAGTTGATTATGATGTAAAATGTGGAGCTCCCCTCTCAAGCACCTTGATACAACCTATATAGATTACTCTTCACCTCTTGAGGGTACTGAATAAAAAATGTCTAATTCTTCAGCTACTTGGCCAATTCCGGCTCCCATAGGGAGCTTAAATATCAACCCAGGCACTCGATTTGAACAAAGTTGAATCTGATCTCCTTAGAGATGCTGTATACCAAATATGAAAGCATTCTGACTGGTGGATCTGAAGAACAAAATTTTAAAGAAATTTCCTCATATTGCACAAAGTTAAAATTTGGGCTACCATAGTGAGCCCAAACTTTAACCTACAGACCCGATTTGAACAAACTTGAATCTCACCCCACCCCACCCCTCCCCCCTTAGAGATGTTGTAAACCAAATACGAAAGCATTCTGACTGGTGGATCTGAAGAAGAAGATTTTTAAAAAAAACTTCCCCATACAGCCCTAAGTTAAATTTGGGCTACCAAAGGAAGCCCAAATAATAACATAGGGACTTGGTTTGAACAATCTTGAATCTGACCATCATAACAATGAGGGTACCAAACATTAAAAAATTCTGACTCGTGGTTCTGAAGAAGATTTTTAAAGAAAATTCCCCATAAAATTTGGGCTCCTGCATTGAGTCCAAATATGAACGAATGGGCTTCATTTTAACAAACTTGTATCTGACCCCTCTATGGATGCTGTATACCAAATATCAAAAGATTCTGAACATTGGTTCTTGAGAAAAGATTTTCTAAAATGTTTGCAAAAATGCTGCACCAACATTATTCTGATGCCCTCTGCAGAACTCTCTAACAAAAACAGAGGGCATTTTTTTTACCATTCAATTCTACTGGTTCTAAGGATGCTTCATTCATACCACATAACAGTTCTCTGTTCCAAGTGGTTTGGAAAACATGGGAGTTTGAAAACATTTCTATTTTTTGCTCCAGAGGTTCCCATGGGGATGCAGGGTTTTTTTTGCATGAGGTAAGTACTTATGACCCAATATTACCACGATACTGAATTTCATTCAAATCGGACCATCGGTTCGGAAAATAGAAATTTTGGGTGGTACCAAAAATCTAACCACTGCCATTACAAAGCCAAATATTGCTTCACAAAGTACGTTTGAACAAGCGTGATTCTACACCTCAAAAGGTAGTTCCATAACGAATATAAAGTCACTGTACCCACTGGTTCATAAGATTTTTAAAATATTTTGGGAGCATTTTACCCCACCCTCTCCCTATGGGGCTGGGCATGTTGAGTTAAACAAAAATGTAATACCCATTTGGTACCATTACTCACACAAACTGTAACTTGAATTGACCAAAACATGGTGTTGATGGATGACAGATGGATGGACAATGGATGGAGAGTGATTAGATAAGCCCTGCTTGACTTTGTCGAAGTGAGCTAAAAAAAAAAAAAAATTAAACGGTTCATGTCCGATATTTTACCCATGTTATTAAAATTGATAAATTTGTCCCTGGAGTGCAACAAGGTTTATGCTATACATGTAGCATTGCAAAGCCTTCTTGCACTCAAGTGATGGAATACACCTCCATCCAAGCTATTCTGTAGATTATGAGGCCTAAAACAAACCAAGAACATGAACTTATGCATGAATATTATTATAATGAATACACTGTCTTACACAAAGGAATACCACACAATCCAGTGTAGACTGATTTTAAAAAGTCCTCCGTAGTGGAAGGGCAATTTTAACAAACATACAGGCCCAAATAAGCTTCATACACAGTGTAAAAATTCCACAAAATTAATAAACATTCATATATGTTTAATAGGAATTAGGAGTATTGTAATTAAAAAGTCAATTGTGTGGTTGTTTATAAACTTATATTACTTTGTTATCAGGTGTTAAAAAATATGAATATTTGTAAACACACCCACCCATTTAGATTAGTCCCTGCTCATAGCAGTAACACAGACATGCAGTACAGTTGCTGGTCATAATCCTTGCATGGGCAGTGCATGATGTCCATGCATGTTTTTTCCAGGTAATAAAAAATCATCATCAACAAAATTTTAATTAATGAAGCACCGAATTGTATCCTGTGGTTCATTAATTAAATTTTTGATGATTATTGCTGTAAACAATGTTTGAAAACTAATATCATTGCATCCGCAGAAATATTGCCCACCCACAGAAAGTGACCATTACACAGCAGCACAGAGTCAAGGTAATTGTGTTTTACTGTCTTGAATTTCAATTTTTTTTTTTTTTTGGGGGGGGGGGGGGGTGGGGGGGGGGCACCAGACCCCTCCACTGATGAGAGGGTCACACACCCTCTTGTCCTCACCCCTATCTCGCTGCTATGTGGCTCAGGTGATTCTGTGCATCATATTCTTTATGACTCCCACTAGATACATGTATTACTCTTGCCCCTACATG